>JARQOD010000001.1:423869311-423941142 GCA_033576555.1 Oophaga sylvatica | reverse complement strand
CCCAAAAACAATTCCTTCTAAGGCCTTTTACGGGGTTTTAAAAGATTGCTTTTCTAGGTGGCGGGAGGTATGTGCGTCTTACAATCAGTGCAAGGAAAGCCGCACGTAGGGGGTTTATACATTGGTCCATATATATTTGGACGAGCAACATTTATTAATTTTGGTTCTGACATTACCACAATAAATTTTTTAAACAAAACAATTCAGATGCATTTGAATTCAGACTTTCACTTTCTTTTGAGGGTTCGTGTCGACCCGCCACCACAATTGTGGATTACGGGGGAAATGGGGTATCAGACCCGACCCCCATGGAAGTTTTGGGGGTTTGTCACAGGTAGCGGTGGCCTGGTCTGTGACCCTGGCGTCTGGCTAGTTGGGGGGAAATTTTTTAAAGGGGGGGATTTGATATATTTACAGTTGTGACGCCACCGTAGTCTCTGAAATTCGTACCAGCGCTGCGTAATCTTAGGGGATGGTGGGCAGCTAGGGGGTCGGGCCCCCTACAGGTGGAACTTTCCTCATCGTAGTTAAAAGCGGGTTGTGCAGGCTGCAAATAAAAAAACTCAGTCCCCAAAAGGGTCAGGTTTTCCATACCTTTTTTTGAAAGATGGTAAGGCAGGTCCCGGGGGGTAGGGGGTTTGATGGGGATGAGTTTTGAGGAAAGGCTAAGCTTTTTTAGGGGCCTCCTTCTGTTTTTCAAAGAGAGTCCACCGGGCGAAAGCGTAGCACTCCTGAAATCGTTTTCCAAAGCTGTCTCCCCGGGTCGTTTTTGTGGGTTGGACCCTTCCTATGGAGGCTGATTTTCCAATTCCGTCGTGCACTGACTAAAATTCCCCACTCCCCTGACCCCTTACAACTGACTCTTCAGGGGCTGTTTCCCCGCGACAAAGGTCCGATAAGCCTCGGTTTTCTTCCCACGCGTGAAGCTATAGTGATCCTTCGTCCCCAGTGACCGGTAACAATGTGCAGGTATCCTATACCTATGGCACTTTTCTGTTCTCTTCCACTATGCCCTTCGACTTGCTCACACTCTCAACAGATGTCTTAGTCCGTCTTCTAGTGGGGCACAGCTCTGACTAGGCTGAGGTGAACTAGCTCACCTGTACTAGCCTCCACTTTCTGAACTGCTGACAGGCTCAGGCTGGATTACTTCCTCCCTCCAAGTCCAGGCTAGACTACTCTGTCTGAAGACAGGAGACTGACTGCTCACCACTCCCCTCCACACCCCTGCTGGGTGTGTCCGAAGTGTACGTGATATCATGAAGAGCCCTTAACCGTTACCTCTCCACTCATCCTCCTGGTATTGTGTACCAGGCTACACATTCCCCCATGGTAAACGACAGCACTCCCGGGCTGTGAAATACAAGAGACATTTTTGTTTATGCATTAAACATCAACATTAAACATTAATTCGTCCCATCCGGGAGGTAAGAATTTCTTGAACGTTGCAAACAACACATTGAATATAGAAAAATACGAAATATTAAATAAACATGTTCATAAATAAACGACAATATTCTTGTGAAGGACCCGCACCAAACCTTCAACGTGGGTCCTGGGTGGGCTGCAGGACATCCGAATGCAGACCTCACTCAGTGCCTCACCACACGGGTTTTATGTTCAGAGGTAAGTCAAGGCTTCGTGTGAAACCATTAAAAGGCACCTTAGTGCAACTATTTACAAGATACAGTTTTTGGGCTGGCTCAGTCCTCAGCCTCTGAGTCCATTATAAGACACCATAAAGAAAAGACACATTTATATATATACTTTTTACAATATTCACATTAATTTGTTATAATTACTGCTGGTATCGAATGGGTATCTTCCCTTTTGTGATTCGCTCTGATCTACGTGGGGTAGCTTCAGGTATATTAAGTTGTGATCTGTCTGCACTGCGTAACGGCAAACTATAGAACTGCCTCAATCTTTCTATGGATCTGGCAAGCGTACTGATGGCTGGGCGGTGTGAGTCAGCTTCACCAGGGGATCCCATAGTATGGGGCGCTGCTTCTGATGATCCTTCTTGAGATTCCGTAGGTTGAGGTGTTGCTGGAATGGGTAACTCCTGAACTGGCTCAACTGGCACCACGGGCACAACTGGAGGTAGAACTTCCTCTTGTGGCTGATAAAACTGCAACACCGGAACTATTACAGCATCTCCCAGTCTAGGCCAATCCGCAGGAAAATCTCCAGATCCGTGTGTATAACCTCTTCTTTTCTTTCTTCTTGATTGATGACAGGGTTCTTTTCACAACGCTTTAAGGGTTCTGGACACAATTTCAAATGGTCTCTGGACACAGTGGTTATTGTTCTTCCTCCGTCCTTACTGATGATACAAACTTTTCTGTTGTCATATTTAGAATCTTGTACGACGTAGGGTTCTTGCTCCCACTGGTTATCCAATTTGTGCATCTTCCTTTTTCTTTTTAATACTACCTCTCCAGGCATCAAAGGCTTGGCAGGAGCATTTCTGTTGTAAATATCTTCCTGTTTCTCCCGTGCCTTGTTGAGACTTTCCTCTACACAGATTTGTACTCTTCTGTATTGCTCTTGCCGATTGATGTCCCAGTTTTCAACGGCGTCGTCTGCCTCCGGTTCTACCACTCCAAGTTCTAGATCCATTGGTAGTCTTCCGGGCCTTGCTCGCATAAGATAAGCTGGAGGGCAGTTAGTTGAACTTACAGGTATATGGTTATACAAATCAACCAAATCAGGTAGTAAATCCGGCCATCGATTCCTATCTTCCAACGGTATGGATCTCAACAAATCAAGGACGATATGGTTCATTTTTTCGCAAAGACCGTTGGTTTGAGGGTGGTATGGCGTTGTTCTAATTTTCTTACACCCGTACATGTGACAGAATTCCTTGAATAAATCAGCTTCGAAAGCAGGTCCCTGATCGGTTAATACTTGCTCTGGATACCCATGCGGTCTGCAGAAGCTTGCTTGAAAGGTTTTCGCTGCCGTCACTGCGGTCTGGTCCTTAACTGGAACAACCACCAGAAATCTGGAGTAATGGTCCACCATGGTCAAGGCGTATGAGTATCCAGATCTACTTGGCGACAGTTTGACGTGGTCCAGGGCCACAATCTCCAGGGGACGAGTCGTCCGGATAGGTTGCAGGGGTGCCTTCTGACTACCGTAGTCCTTTCTTCTGAGACCACAGGGTCCACAGTTCCGACACCACCTCTCGATGGAGCTGCGCATCCCTACCCAGTAGAACCGGCATCTCAACAGGGTCTCCAGCTTTCTCCAGCCAAAGTGTCCTGCTTGATCGTGGTAGCTTCCAACACCATTGGGACGTCTGCCTTGGGGACCACTATTTGCCAGACCATCTCATGGGTTCTGGGGTTGACGTATCTCCTGCACAACTTCTCACGGTATAGGAACAACCTGCTTTTCTCGTTCCACAGGAGCTTGGCTGACATAGGTGCATCCTTTTCCAAAGAGGAACCTTCCTGTCTTAACAATTCCTTGATGCGGCTGACCACTGGATCACTGTCCTGAGTCTCTTTCCAGCTGTGATGGGGTAAAGGATTTAATGTTGCACCATACTGCTTTCTGTTGACTCGATGCTCATGGACTACCCCATTTCGATGGAACGCAGGTAGCTCAATTTCTTCCAGGTCGTCCGATTCTTCTTCCGTGTCAGAGTCATGCGGCATTCGGGACAATGCGTCAGCATTAGCATTCTTTCGACCTGCCCGGTACTTGATAGTAAACTGGTAATTGGACAACCGAGCCATCCATCGCTGCTCCATGGCACCCAGCTTGGCAGTTTCCAGGTGCGTTAACGGGTTGTTATCTGTAAACGCAGTGAACTGATTGGAGGCCAGATAGTGCTTAAATCTTTCAGTAATGGCCCAGACCAGCGCCAGAAACTCCAGCTTGAAGCTGCTATAATTTTCCGGATTCCTCTCAGTTGGCCTGAGTTTTCTGCTGGCATATGCGATGACTTTTTCTTGGCCATTCTGCTTCTGACTGAGAACTGCCCCCAAACCTTCATTACTGGCGTCGGTGTACAACAGGAACGGTTGGCTGTAATCAGGATAGGCCAAGATCTCATCACCTGTAAGGATCTCTTTCATCTTTTGGAATGCTTCAGCCTGTTCTTTACCCCAGTTAAAGGGAGGGTTTCTGCTCTTTAAGGATTGTCCTACCAGGAGGTCCTGTAAAGGAGCTGCCTTCTTCGTGTAATCTTTCACGAATCTCCTGTAGTAACCCGTTAGTCCCAGGAACTGTCGCACTTCCTTAAGGTTCTTTGGCTCCGGCCACTTCTGGATGGCAGTGACTTTCTCTGGGTCCGGCGCTACTCCTTCCAAACTGACGATGTGCCCCAAGTATTGTACCTTCTGTTTGAGTAGATGGCATTTTGAGGGTTTCAACTTCATCCCGTACCTGGACAGGGACTCAAACACTTCTGCCAGGTGCTTCAGATGGTCCTCATATGTCTTGGAATACACGATAACGTCGTCTAGGTATAGCAGCACGGTTTCAAAATTGAGATGTCCCAGACAGTTTTCCATCACTCTCTGAAATGTTCCTGGGGCACTGCTGAGCCCAAACGGCATTCTGTCGAACTCACAGAGCCCCATTGGGGTGGTGAAAGCCGTTTTCTCACGATCCTCCTCAGCCACAGCCACTTGCCAGTAACCACTAGTCAGATCGAGGGTAGAAAAGTAGTTAGCCGTTTTCAGAGCAGCTAATGATTCCTCTATACGTGGTAACGGGTATGCATCCTTGTGTGTTATGCGGTTCACCTGCCTGTAATCCACACACATTCTCATACTACCATCTTTCTTTTTAACCAGAACTAGAGGGGCTGCCCAGGGGCTACAACTATCCCTTATCACCCCGGCTTTCTTCATATCATTCAACATTTCTTTAGCCTTCTGATAATGAGCTGGAGGTATGGGCCTATACCGCTCTTTGATGGGAGGATGACTGCCTGTAGGGATATGATGTTGTACTCCCTTAATTATCCCAAAATCAAGTGGATTCTTGCTAAACACTTGGGCGTACTCTTGCACCACCCGTAATACCCCTTGCTTCTGGTGAGCGGGAGTGGTGTCCGTCCCAACATGGAGCTGCTGACACCATTCCGCCACCTGAGTTGCTGGGTCATTGTCCTCCGCTATTTGACAGGAGTCTAAGGACTCAGCCGGGAGAATAGAATTATTGTCGACAGCATGAAGTTTAGCAATGGTTGCATAACGGGGTAAATTTACCTCATCATCTCCCCAATTGAGAAGCCGTACCGGTACTCTTCCATTCACCACTTCTACTACTCCTCTAGCAGTCATAAGTGTAGGTCTATGTTCTGAATGGTGGGGTTCTACTACAGCTTGGTAGTTCTGTCCTCTCAGACCTATGGCTGCCCTGCACCAGATGATCATTTCACTCATTGGGGGTATCACAATAGGATCCGAGTCAGTGACCCGTACATTACCAATTTCGCCGTCTGTAAGCTTCGCTTGCTGCTGACACACCAGGGCCCGGATCTCTCTTTGGATTACTCCTTTCTGCCTTGGTCGGGCAATCTCAGCGAGCTGTTGGAGTAAGAACACAACTTCTCCCAAACAATTACCGATAATGTTAGTACCCAAAATTATATTTAAACCGTTCTCCTCATTTACAGTCTTTACTACCAGAAGCCCCTGGTCTTTCAACTCCTCTCTGCCCACCTTTACATCTACACATTTTGTCCCGAGTACTTCTACAGGAAGACCATTAGAAGCATACACGGTAAAGTCAGGGCTCGGGGGTTTAAGACTGTCCATTGACCAGTACTTAGTATAGAGGGCATCAGGTATTAGGGTCACCTGGGACCCAGTGTCTAACAATGCCGGAACTGCAATACCATCTAAGATGATAGACAGGTAGGGTCGCCCACCCACATACCTGCGGTTCCAGTCTAGGGGGCCTGACGGGTATTCTCCTGGGTGTTGGCCCTCGGACCCAGGTTCTGCCCGTTTAAAGGACACTGTGGAGACAGATGACCTTTCCGGTTGCATCGGTAACAGATGATCTCTCGACGAGGAGGGTGTTGATCAGGGGTTGCTCCTGGGGGTGGCGTTGTCCTCCTCCGGGGGGGCGACGTCTTCTTTCTTCTCCGGTGCATCCACGGGACGTCTTCTGGGCAGTCAGCTAACAAGATCTTCCCTTCTTCCTCTTTCCGCAGTTGCAGGGCACTCATCACAGCAGCCAGATTTTTAGTCAGCTGGCGCACCTCTGAGCGCAGACAATCCAATTCACTAGGAGGGGTCACCTGCGCTTTGGCTTCGGCCACTAACGGGGAAAAGAGGGGTACTGCCGGTTCCAGAGTGACTTCAGCCTGATGATGTTGGGTTGCCACCTCAGGTTTGCCCAGGGGCCGCAGCCCTTTTATTGCCATGTCCTTTAGGGCATCAAAGGTAGCATCCGGATGATCTAAGGACCACCAGTTTACAGTTCTGCGTTCCTCTTGGGATCTCAATCCCTGTATAAATTGTTCTTTCAGCATTTTATTCTCATCAATAGCATTTAAATTATTAACCTGCTTAAGAGCTCTCAGGGCTCCTTGTAGTCGGCAAGCGTAGTCCCGGATGCTGTCACCTGGCTGTTGTGAACAGTGATAGAAGGCCATCCGGAGATCCGTTTCTGTGTGGTCTTCAAATATGGCATGCAGCTTAAGGAAGATCGCAGGTACCGACTCCTGATCAACGGTATCCCAAGTCTCCACTTCCCTCTCAGCAGCGCCAGTTAGCTGCCCTATTAGCACAGCAGCTTTTTGTCTCTCAGGCATGGAGTACATTTCTAGGATGCTGCATAACTTCCGCTTGAAGCCTGCTAATGTGCCTGGCTCACCGCTGTACTGGGGAAGCCATTTCGCCCCAGGCATATATGGGAGCGTTAGTGGCATGATCGGGACTACCGGACTGGGTGCAGGGCCTGCGCCCCCATCTGGCGCTACAATACCAAGCGGTGCGGGATTGGGGCCTCCGGCCGGGGCCGCACTGTCAGCCGGTTGTTGTGACATCTTAGCGCCCCCTTGGTTAAACGGAGCCTACCGGTTTCAGACGCTGCTATTTCACAGGCACCGCAGTGGGAACAGGACCTTCGTCGCAGGCGCTCTGATGTCAGAGCGTTCACTTCCTGTTGCAGGACCTGCCGATGAGTCAGAGCCAGGGGCGTGTCCAAGACTCTGCGCGCTCTTTCAGGTACGCCCACCTTCTTCTCCAGCGCCTTAGGGTGCGAATCTGGCGGCAAATATGGCGGTATTTGGCGCCAAACAACAGCAACAGTTTTTTTTTTTTCACCAAAACACTCCACAGGCACACAGGGCTCGCAATGCTGCAAGTTTCGTATCCTGTTCGTGACGCCAAAGTTTTGTGTCGACCCGCCACCACAATTGTGGATTACCAGGGCAATGGGGTACTCAGAGCCGAGCCCATGGAAGTCTATGGGGTTTGTCACAGGTAGCGGTGGCTCGGTCTGTGACCCTGGCGGTCTGGCGTATGTTGGGGGGAATATTTACAGGGGATTTGATATATTTACAGTTCGTGACACCACCTGTAGTCTCTGGTAATTCGTACCAGCGCTGCTGTAGATCTCTGAGGGGATGGTGAGGCAGCTAGATGTCGGGTCCCCTACAGGTGGGACTCTTCCCTCAGGTCGGTAGTTAAAGCAGGGTTGTGCAGGCATGCAAATAAATAACTCAGTCTCACACGGTCACGTCTTTCCATACCTTTTACTTGTAGATGGTAAGGCAGGTCTGTCCCTGACCCCAGTTACGTACTGACTCTTCAGGGCTGCTTTCCGCGACCTAAGGTCCGATAAGCCTCTGGTTTTCTTACCACTATGCGTGAAGCTATAGTGATCCTTCGGTCCCCAGTGACCGGTAACAATGTGCAGGTATCCTATACCTATGGCACTTTTCTGTTCTCTTCCACTATGCCCTTCGACTTGCTCACACTCTCAACAGATGTCTCAGTCCGTCTTCTAGTGGGGCACAGCTCTGACTAGGCTGAGGTGAACTAGCTCACCTGTACTAGCCTCCACTTTCTGAACTGCTGACAGGCTCAGGCTGGATTACTTCCTCCCTCCAAGTCCAGGCTAGACTACTCTGTCTGAAGACAGGAGACTGACTGCTCACCACTCCCCTCCACACCCCTGCTGGGTGTGTCCGAAGTGTACGTGATATCATGAAGAGCCCTTAACCGTTACCTCTCCACTCATCCTCCTGGTATTGTGTACCAGGGCTACACATATCCACATTAAAATTGGATGAAGGGTTTAGGAGTTTCAGCTCCTTAACATGTGCCACCCTGTTTTTAAAGGGACCAAAAGTAATTGGACAGATTAAATAATTGTAAATAAAATGTTCATTTCTAGTACTTGGTTGAACTCATGGACGTCACCAGACGCTATGTTTCCTCCTTTTTGATGCTCTGCCAGGCCTTCACTGCGGTGGTTTTCAGTTGCTATTTGTTTGTGGGCCTTTCTGTCTGAAGTTTAGTCTTTAACAAGTGAAATGCATGCTCAGTTGGGTTGAGATCAGGTGACTGACTTGGCCATTCAAGAATATTCCACTTCTTTGCTTTAATAAACTCCTGGGTTGCTTTGGCTTTATGTTTTGGGTCATTGTCCATCTGTAGTATGAAACGACGACCAATCAGTTTGGCTGCATTTGGCTGGATCTGAGCACACAGTATGGCTCTGAATACCTCAGAATTCATTCGGCTGCTTCTGTCCGGTGTCACATCATCAATAAACACTAGTGACCCAGTGCCACTGGCAGCCATGCATGCCCAAGCCATCATACTGCCTCCGCCGTGTTTTACAGATGATGTGGTATGCTTTGGATCATGAGCTGTACCACACCTTTGCCATGCTTTTCTCTTTCCATCATTCTGGTAGAGGTTGATCTTGGTTTCATCTGTCCAGAGAATGTTCTTCCATAACTGTGCTGGCTTTTTTAGATGTTTTTTAGCAAAGTCCAGCCTAGCCTTTTTATTCTTGATTCTTATGAGTGGCTTGCACCGTGCAGTGCACCCTCTGTATTTACTTTCATGCAGTCTTCTCTTTATGGTAGATTTGGATATTGATACGCCTACCTCCTGGAGAGTATTGTTCACTTGGCTGTTGTGAAGGGGTTTCTCTTCACCATGGAGATTATTCTGCGATCATTCATCACTGTTGTCTTCCGTGGGCGCCCAGGTCTTTTTGCATTGATGAGTTCACTAGTGCTTTCTCTCTTTCTCAGGATGTACCAAACTGTAGATTTTGCCACTCCTAATGTTGTAGCAATTTCTCGGATGGGTTTTTTCTGTTTTTGCAGCTTAAGGATGGCTTGTTTCACCTGCATGGAGAGCTCCTTTGACCGTATGTTTCCTCCACAGCAAAACCTTCCAAATGCAAACACCAAACCTCAAATCAACTCCAGCCCTTTTATCTGCTTAAGTAATGATAAATATTGGCACAGTTCCAAAGAGGTGCACCAGTAGGTTCCCAAACCGTGTCATATATCAAAAATAATATCTTCTTTGACTTTCTAAAAACATCTTGGCTGGGCCTAGACTTTACCATGACTTATGATACTGAACAAATTAGTTTTTTGGACACACTAGTGATTAAAGACCCCCAGGGCAACTTAACAACTGATATTTATTTCAAACCAACCGACAGAAATAGCCTTCTCCATTTTTCTAGTTTTCATCCCCTGAAAATGAAATGCTCTATTCCACAGTCACAAATTCACAGGGTAACTCGGATCGTATCTGACCCATCAACACGACAAGCAAGAATCAAAGAAATGCAATTTAAATTCCAAGAAAGGGGTTATCCACCCCACACTGTCCAGATACAACCTCCAAGTAGACATCGACTAAGGGATGATGGTACCAGGATACCATTTGTGCATGTCTACCATCCGGCAGCCTACAAAATCCATACAGCCATACGGCGATATTGGCATATTCTTCATTCTGCCCACCCTGAGGTCGAGGCCTTTAAACAACCATTCATGCCATGTTTTAGGCGACCACGTAACCTACGGGACAGTTTAGTTAGGGCGGACATTGGCCCCAAGAAACCTATTATTTCACAAAGATTCTTACAAAATCCAAAGATGGGTACCTTCCCCTGTCTCTCATGTCATCAGTGCAATAATGTCCTAAAGGGCAGCATTGTACATCACCCACATACTAGTAAAAAATACACTATTAAGGATTACTTCACATGTAATTCCAATTATGTGGTGTACTTGATTAAATGTCCCTGTGGTTTCCTTTACATAGGAGAGACCACACAGAGTGTAAAGGATAGGATATCGAAGCATAAATCGACAATAAGATGCAAGGATACACTTTTACCTATCCCACAACACTTTATCACGGCAGGACACAATATTGCACAACTACGTTATCAGGTGCTAGAACATGTGCCACAACCAAGACGGGGAGGAGATCGTATAACCCTGTTAAAACGAAGAGAGGCCTATTGGATCCATGAATTAAATACACTGTATCTTAAGGGGTTAAATAGAGATTATGACCTTTTTTCCTTTCTCTAATTAACCCATTTATCGTCCTCAATATACTTAATATTACTAAGCATTATAATTGTCATCATTTATTTTGTATTTACTACTGCTCTTTTACAACTATGCTTTTTCTTTTACAGAATCGCTATTAATGTTATTCTCTTTGGATGGTCACCTCCCACCTCTTTGTGCACCCTCCTCACTTGAATTCTCTGACATGCGCTCTCTAACTGGAACACAAGCGCTCCCTGTGGAACACAGAATGCTGCCTCTATCTTCTGTACAGCAGTGCCGACGTCACTTCTGGTATGAGCACTTCCGGTCTATCGTGTACCGTCACGAGCAGACCTCAAACGCTATTTAATATGGCCAGACACCATTACCCTCCACCACGAGACAAGCGGTGGATACCTCGTCCTGGTAATCTCACTCACGCCATAGTCAGCACTTGGTAAGTTCCTATCACCAATATATGCATATCGCAATATTTATACCATCAGTTACCGTACCTGATTAGCGTTCTCATCACAGTTCCTGCAGCCACAGACTGTGTTCAGTATAATACAGAGGCGATTAATAGCGGTATGTCTTTCTCTTTTCTCTATCACTTCAGAGTATTCATAACCGACAGGTTCTCACTATGATTTGATTTTTCACTATAGCGATTCACAGCTTTACTCATCTCAATTGGTATGTCCTACTTCCTTTCTTTCATCATAAGCAGATATGCTTAATATAAACAAAATTTTTTTCTGGTATCACAATTAATACTGGTATAATCTGAATCTGGTTCACAGACATATATTTCTAAACCATATACCACCAGGTATACACTATCACTAGGTATGTTCATCACATTTCTCCATTTCTCTTTTTTTCCCCCATCCTGAGTACCTATGATAGCTTGAGGGTATGTGCACACGTTGCGGATTCTGTTGCAGTTCTGCAGCAGATTTTGCAGTGCAGATCTGCAGCAGAACTGCAAGCGATGTACAGTGCCATTCTAGTCAATGGAAATCAAAAAACGCAGTGCACATGCTGCAGATTTTTCTGCGCAGATTTGGTGCGGATTTAAAACTGCAGCATGTCACTTCTTTTGTGCAGAACTGCAGCGGTTTTACACCTGCTCCATTATAGGAATCTGCAGGTCTCAAAAGGCAGGGGAAATCTGCACAAAAACTGCAGTAAATCTGCAGATAAAAAGGACAAAAAAAGGATAAAAACTGCGCGGATTTTGACCTGCAGTTTCTGCCAAGAGATGCAGATTCTGTGCAGAAAATTCTGCAGACCAATCTACAACGTGTGCACATAGCCTGATACTGTTCAGCCTCCATTGTGATTTACTGCATTCCAGTATGACCCTATTGTAAATATGTGTATATATACCTAATTTCAAGTTTGTAACCAATGTTTGGATCACTAATTATTTTTTTAGTACACTGATGAAGGTCAGTTTAGACCGAAACGTCTGTATCTAGTGACCAAGTGTACGTATTATAAAATCTTTTTGCACTATCACGAGTGTGCCCAGTTTTTTGATATACTTTTATCTGCTTAATTGAGAATGACATAACGAAGGGATTGCCCACACCTGTCCATGAAATAGCCTTGGAGTCAATTGTCCAATTACTTTTGGTCCCTTTAAAAACAGGGTGGCACATGGTAAGGAGCTGAAACTCCTAAACCCTTCATCCAATTTTAATGTGGATACCCTCAAATGAAAGCTGAAAGTCTGAACTTCAACTGCATCTGATTTGTTTGTTTCAAATTCATTGTGGTAATGTCTAGAACCAAAATTAGATAAATGTTGTCTCTGTCCAAATATATATGGACCTCACGGTATCAGTACCAGGCAGGCATTGTATGTGGCATACTTCATTGCATACTGTACATCAAGAGGGTCCATTCCATTACTGTCTGCTACTGCTGCTGCTGCCTATTACATATATTGACCATATCTACATAGCCCTAGGTCTCAGTGGCCAGGAAAATTTTTATTTACATCTTAATCCTGATTATTTTATTCCAAAGGAATCAAGAGCCTCTTTTTTTTCTCCATTTGCTTGTTGACACTGCAGAATATGGCCAGATCCTTTTCATAGTACAGCGTGAAAATCCAGCTATATTAAACAGGTTTGCCCAATCCCAGCCATCACATTTGAGTGCGCAGAAATTTCTGACATTTTGACCCCCTTTTGAGAAAGCTGGACCGCAAAACGTGCGTCAAGGGGCAGCTGGGTAAGTGGTGGGAGCCACCTTTGTGATTCATGGGTAAGCAGTAGTGATTAACTGTATCACTGGGTGGTTCACAGTGGACATTGTTTTTATGCATTATCATTTCTAACTTCCTTACACCACTTAATACCACATATAATGATTGTTAATATCACTCTGCCCCCTTGGGCTATACATTACATAGTAACATAGTTATTAAGGTTGAAGGAAGACTTTAAGTCCATCTAGTTCAACCCATATCCTATCCTAACCTGCCCTAACATGTTGATCCAGAGGAAGGCAAAAAACCCCAAGTGGCAAACAGTAAGCTTCACATTGGGGAAAAAAATTCCTTCCCGACTCCACATACGGCAATCAGACTAGCTCCCTGGATCAACGCTGTATCTAGGAAACTAGTGAATATAGCCTGTAATATTATACTTTTCAAGAAAGGCATTGTCTCCCATTCTGTCCCTAGCTTACTTTCATGTCTCCTCCATATTTCCTTTCTGTGTTTGGATTTATATATGTTGGATAATACATTTGTATGTGATTTTCTGCAATAAAAGTTGTTTTTTATCATGATTGGTGAGACATTCTATATACTCCATTTTTTTGTTGGTTTTATATCTGGGAGTTGTCTCTTTAACCCATTCATATTGGGTGTCCACTCTGGGAGAGTTATATATTTCCACTCTTGGCCACAGTGTTACATTGTGATTGATGATTATTGTACTGAATTTTTGCAGTACTGTAACATTTTTTTGGAGTGTCTTATATAATTTCTTGACACCATTTTGCTGCCCAAAAAAATATTTAACTGCCAAAAAAATATTTAGCTACAGGGCAGATATTTTACACCGGGTTTTGTCTGTCACACGGATCGCATATCATTGCGCTCAAAATTGTGCCATTTCAGGCCTCCATACAACTTTTTTGTTGTGTCTTAGGCTACTTTCACACTTGCGTTTTTTTGCGCAGCGCATCTTGCGCTATCGGACGCATGCGCAATGTTCCCCTATCTTTAACATGGCGGGCGCAGGGTCTAGCGCTTGCACGCGTTCATGTGCGTTTGTCGTGCGCTGCGCATTTTCCCGGTGTGCGCCCATACGCGCCAGACGCTACATGTTGCATTTTTTTTTCCGCCCAACCGCTTTAAAAAAACGCGTGCGCACGTGTGCGCATGCTATGCGCAAAAAATAACATTGCAGTCTATGGGGGCGCTGGCGTGCGCATGGCTTTGCGCTCGTCAGCGCTTTTGCACGCACGCGATTTTTCTGTAAATAATGGAGTCAGAGATGATGGAGGCAGAGATTATGGAGGCAGAGATGATGGAGACAGAGATGATGGAGGCAGAGATGATGGAGGCAGAGATGATGGAGGCAGAGATGATGGAGGCAGAGATGATGGAGACAGAGATGATGGAGACAGATGATGGAGACAGAGATGATGGAGACAGATGATGGAGCCAGAGATGATGGAGACAGATGATGGAGCCAGAGATGATGGAGGCAGAGATGATAATGTGACAAATAGAAAAAGCATGCGCCAAAAAAACGCAAACGCATGCAAAAACGCATGAAATCGCAGACAAACGCTGCGTTTTTTTGTCGAAATGCGCATGCTGATGCGACTAAATATTGCAGCGTTTACAAGCGTTTGCATGCGTTTTTTTAATGCGCTTCATGTGCGCTCGAAACGCAGCGCAAAAAAACGCAAGTGTGAAAGTAGCCTTAGTCTACATGTTGACACAATTTTAGCTGGGCAAAAAAAAAAATACAGCTCAGATATTTGAAAGTGGCTATCTCCGTCAGACGTCTCATCTATCTTTGGGCTACAAATTGTGGCATTTCAGGCCTCCAGTCAACTGTTTTTGCTGTGTCTTATCCTAGTTCTATACACTATTGTGCAGGAAAAAATAAAAATAAGACCATATATTTGAAAGTGTGCTATCTCTGTCAGACGCCTCATCGATCTGTGGGCTACAAATTGTGGCATTTCAGGCCTCCATTCAACGGTTTTTGCTGTGTTACCTAGTTCTTGACACTATTTCCTGTAAAAAAATAAACATACAGGCCACATATTTTACAGTGTAGTGTCTCCGTCACACGCCTCATCTATCTGTGAGCTACAATTGTGGAATTTTCAACTATTTTTTCTGTGTTACCCTAGTTCTTGACACTATTTTGATGTAAAAAACAAAACAATACAGGCCACATTGAACAGTATGGTGTCTCCGTCAGACCCCTCATCTATCTGCGGGCTAAAAATAGTGGCATTTCATGCCTCCATTCAACTGTTTTTGCTGTCTGTTACCCTAGTTCTATAGTGTGGTATCTCCGTCAGATGCCTCATCTATCTGTGGGCTACAAACTGTGGCATTTCAGGCCTTCATTCAACTGTTTTTGCTGTGTTTTACCCTAGTTATTGACACCAGTTTGCTAAAAATAAAACATCTGGACCGTAGGTCAAAAAATTTTTAAAGTGTGGTTTTCCCACACACGGATCACATCTAAGTTCGCTCCCAATTCAGCCATTTGTAGTGAACGTGGAAAATATTGTAGTCCATTTAAAATGGACAAGGCGCGTGGCAAGGGACGGGGAAGTGGATGTGATGGTGATGGTGCATGCATAGGCCGAGGCGTGGGCAAGATGAAATTATGCCAAAACAAACACCCACATATTCTCGCATGACCTTCCTGTAAGAATTCCTAGGGGACCGCATAACAGAACTATTGAAACCAGAGCCGTGTCAAAAGGTTGTTGGTTGGATAGCGGATAATGCTTTCGGTGACTTTGCCACCACCACCAGCTCCCTGTCTTCCACACGGTCAAGTCTGAGTAGCCGTGAGTCTGGACCACATATTCCTCACCCTGATCCTCTTTCCTCCCGCCATGCCGAGTGCCCAGAGACAACTGATCCCACACTTGGACACTCCAAAGAGCTGTTCACTTTTCCATTTATAGATTCGGGCCTCTCGCCAGGTCCACTTGAAGTGGGGCAAGATGAGATTCCATGTAGCGATGCCCAAATATTTGAGCAGCCAAGTTCACACGAAGGCGACAATGGGAACGTGTCACAAGAGGTGGACGATGATGAGACACAATTGCCAGAAAGTCAGGAGGCGGACCAGGGCGCAGAAGTGGAAGAGGAGGCGGTGGATGATATAGTAACTGACCCAACCTGGCAAGAGGACATGCAGAGCGAGGACAGCAGCACACAGGGGGAGGGAGGCGTAGTACCACAACAGGCAGGAAGAAGCACTGTGGTGGCTGCAGACAGAAGGCAGGCAACCATTCCTCGTGATACCAACACGATGGAAGTTGGCAGTAAACTGTTAGGTCTTCCCGAGTCTGGTTGTTTTTTAAAGACCCTGCCGATAACCCCAAACAGGCCATTTGCACCACCTGCCATGCCCTCATCAGCAGGGGTAGCAAAACTACTAGCCTGACCACCACCAGCATGATCAGTCACATGGCAGCAAAGCATCTGACTTTGTGGGCCGAACATCAGGGTCCAGGAACACTATCTGCGGGTGACACCACTGCTTCTACTGTTGTGCGTGGAAGCCAATCCCCTGTCCATGGTGCCTGCGAAGATGCCTCCTGCCCTGCACCTGTCGTTGCACACACTCAACTACCACCATCATCAAGCACATCCACATCCTTATCCCAGGGCAGCCTTCAGTTGTCCATACCCCAATCATTGGAACGCAAGCGGAAATATGCAGCCAACACCCCACAGGCTACAGTACTAGATTCACACATTTCTCATCTGCTTGCGCTCGAAATGTTGCCTTTTAGGCTTGTGGAGACGGAAGCTTTCCGCAACCTGATGGCGGCGGCCGTCCAAAGGTACTCGGTCTCCAGCCGACACTATTTCTCCCAGTATGCCGTCCCGGCATTACACAAGCAAGTGTCCCACATTACCCGTGCCCTCAACAATGCTGTTACTGGGAAAGTCCACCTAACCACAGACTTGTGGACAAGTGCTTGTGGGCAGGGACGATATAGCTTGCTGACGGCACACTGGGTTAACATAGTTGAATCCGGTACCTAGTCAGACCTTGTGATGGAACACATCCTACCAACGCCAAGGATTGCGGGCCCTACGTCAATCGAGGTTGACCCCACAGTCTACAGCTCCTGCACTTCCTCCTCCTCCTCTTCAGACTCCATCTCCGAAATTAGCACATCAGCAACAAGCTGGAAGCACTGCAACACTGCCTCAGCTAAGCAGCAACAGGCTGTGCTGAAGCTAATATGCTTAGGTGACAAACCGCACAATGCTGAAGAGTTGTAGACAGCTCTGAAAGAGCAGGCAGATCTGTGGCTGACACCGCTGAACCTACAGCCAGGCATGATCGTGTGTGACAATGGCCAGAACCTGTTTGCGGCTCTGAAGCGAGGCGAGCTCACACATGTGCTTAACCTCGTGGTTCAGCGGTTTCTCAAAACCTACCCGGAGCTGCCGAATCTGCTTGTGAAAGTACGCCGCCTGTGTGCCCATTTTAGAAAGTCAGCTACAGCTTTTGCATTCTTCCGGCTCACCGACTGCTGTGTGATGTCCCCAAGCATTTGAACTCTACACTGCATATGTTGGAAAGGATTTATGAGCAGAAGAGGGCAATTGTTGACTACCAGCATCAAGAAGGCAGTCGGTATTCAGTTCAGACTCCACACATAAGACCACAGAAGTGGACATGGATGTCAGACATATGTACCATCCTACAAAACTTTGAGTATTCCACCAAGATGGTGAGCGGCGATGATGCCATAACTAGCGTCACCATCCCGCTTCTATGCATTCTGAAAAGCTTTCTTCTCACAATGAAAAAGGATGCTGTTGTGAATGTGTTAGAAATGAATTCTGAACAGAAGCTCCCTCTGGTGGTTACAAACTGTACTGAACTATTCAATGAAGATTGTGAAGATTGGCAATCAGGTGTTACAGACTGGTCTTATATAAGGGAGGTTCCCTCCCATCAGGGTTGCCGGTGATCAATTGTTCTTGTCTCAACTTTGGTTCCTGGTTCACTTGGAAGCTTGCTGTGTCTTGCCTGCATCTTCTGCTAACAGATAAGATATTTTCTGCTTTTATTTTTGTGCTTGCTTTTTGCATTTTGTCCTGCACTTCTGTGGAGGTCAGCCGGTCCTCCGGGGGCTTGTGCTCCTCTCAGTTTATCTGAGCCACTGTTATTTGTTCATTTGCCTTTTCCAGTTTTTTCAGTGGCTGCTGCTTCGTTTTGTTACACCAGAGAACTAATTTAGGTGGTAGAGGTCGTGTGATCTCAGGTGTTTTTGCAATTAGTGAGTTGGTATTTTTTTAGGGTTTTTTTGGATTGCAGTAAGTGTCCTTCTTATCCTTTTCTTTCTAGGAAGATTGGGCCCCAACGTTTGCTCATACTATTTTCTGTCTGTGTCTGTATTCCCTCTTGTCTAACCGCCATTACATGTTTGGGGGCTTCCTATGTACTTTGGGGATCTGCTCCGGGGCAGATAGTTTTCCTCTTTCTATCTTTAGGTGTAGTTAGCTTCTCAGGCTGTGATGAGGCGCCTAGGACCAACGTAGGTACGCTCCACGGCTGCCTTTAGTTGTGGTGGTTAGTCAGGGTACTGCAATCCAGTAGATTCCAACCTCTCTGGTGTATTGCCTTTTTTGCCTGCTCTCCTCAGCTACCAAATCATAACAGGATGCATTGCAAGCAAAGCACGACAAGATGGAGCAATGAACCATACAAGGTGATTACACACAGCCCAGCCTCATGTCATCCCAACGTGGATTGGTTGACAATGAGGAAGAGGAGGAGGAAGAACAGGAGCTACTTTCCTGCGCTATAGACAGTACTACAAATACAACTGTCATTCCGTCTGTTCAGCGTGGATGGCCTGAAGACAGGGAGGAGGAGGACAGCATAGTCAGTCGTCCTGTTGGTGAGGACATAGAAGTCTTGCCTGTTAGCAGTCTGGCACGCATGGCAGACTTTATGTTGGGCTGCCTTTCCCGTGACCCTAGCATTATCAAAATTTTTGGTGACACTCATACTGGTTGGTGACACTTCCAGACCCACGTTACAAGGAGAACTTTCAATCTCTTCTTCCAGAGGCAGATAGGTGTACTAAAATGTTGCAATACCAGAGTAACACTGGCAAAGTTCTGGGACAGGTTTCTCAGACCCTCCCATCGCCCTTGCCCAGAGGCGCGGTGTAATCTCAAAAGGAGGTCAAAGTTTGGGAAGATGCTGAGGGAGTACCTTGCTGACTGTACCAACATCCTCCTTGATTCCTCTGTGCCTTTTAATTATTTGGTATCCAAGCTGGACACGTGGCATGAACTGGCTCTCTACGCCTTGGAGGTCCTGGCCTGCCCTGCCGCTAGCGTTTTATCAGAGCGGATTTTTAGTGCTGCTGGTGGAATTATAACTGATAAGCGCATCCGCCCCTCAACTGAAAATGCTGACAGGCTAACTCTTATAAAAATAAACAAGGGCTGGATTGGGCCAGACTTCTCTACACTACCGAATGATAACAGCGAAACATAACCTCCACTACAGTGTCTTTTTTTGAGAGCTGCATTCCCATGCACCACTTCACACCCACACATGGGTATACGCTTCCTGAGTTTGGCTATTTGGTGTGTTATCCTCCTCCTTCTCCTCATCCTCATCATCCACCACCATTAGATCACCATGGTGACCGTGGTCCGTGATGCAACAGCCAACTTATTGTGTAAAAGGGTGTCTTTGATGCAGCAACTGTAAGAAACCATGTTACTATTTTCCAGGGTGTAAAAAAAACTAACTAACTCAAACCTACCCCTGTCTGACCACAACCTACTGACATTTTCTTCCCTCTCCTCTCCTAGTACGCAACCCCCGCTCCACAAACTCGCTCATCCTCTCAGAAATCTCAAACACCTCAACTTACAATCGCTCTCTGAGTCCCTCCTCCCTCTTACAGACATAGCCTCACTTCATGACACAGATGCTGCTGCCACTTTTATAACACCACAATAACAGCAGCACTTGATTCAGCCGCCCCCCTCGCACACAGCAAAATTCACACAATCAACAGGCAGCCCTGGCTGACCAGCCTCACCAAAGAACTGAGACAGGCTTCCAGGGTTGCTGAGCGGAGATGGAAGAAATCCCGCTCTGCTGAGCACTTAACCGCATACAAGCAGTTCCTCACCAGCTTCAAGTCCACACTCACTGCAGCAAAGCAAACTTACTTCTCATCTCTCATATCCTCCCTGTCTCACAACCCTAAACAGCTCTTCAACACTTTCAATTCTCTACTCCGTCGCCCACCACCTCCCCCTCTCATCTCATTACTGCTGAAGATTTTGCCTCATTTTTCAAGCAGAAGATTGATACGATCAGGGAAAGCTTTGGCCCACAGCCCCCAATGCCCCTCTTAGCTGCTCAACCCTGTTCCCCCAAAACCAACTTCTCCACCATGACAGAAGATCAGCTCTCCACCCTCCTCAAGGCTCAGTTCCAGGACCCCTACTCTTCTCCATCTACATCTTCGGCCTGGGACAGCTCATAGAATCCCACGGTTTGCAGTATCATCTCTATGCCGATGACACGCAGATCTACCTATCTGTACCTGATCTCACCTCCTTACTGACAAAAATCCCACACTGTCTGTCCGCTATTTCAGCTTTCTTTTCTGCTTGCTTTCTAAAACTGACCATGGACAAAACAGAATTCATCATCTTCCCTCATCTCATTCTACCCCTCCACCAGACCTATCCCTCAATGTCAACGGCTGCTCACTTTCCCCGGTCCCGCATGCTCTCTGCCTCGGGGTGATCCACGATTCTGCCCTTTCTTTCAAGCCACATATCCAAACCCTAGCCTCCTCCTGCCGTCTCAAACTCAAAAATATTTCCCGGATCCGTGCATTCCTTGACCACGACACCACAAAAACACTAGTGCATGCCCTTATCATCTCCCGCCTTGACTACTGCAACCTCCTACTCTCTGGCCTCCCTCTAACACTCTGGCACCACTCCAATCCATCCTACATTCTGCTGCCCGACTAATCCACCTGTCTCCCCGTTATTCCCCAGCCTCTCCCCTATGCCAAGCCCTTCATTGGCTTCCTATCGTCCAGAGGCACCAGTTCAAAACCCTAACTATGACATACAAAGCCATCCACAACCTGTCTCCTCCATACATCTGTGACATGGTCTTCCACTACTTACCCTCGCGCAACCTTCGATCCTCTCAAGATCTCCTTCTCTGCTCTCCCCTTATCTCTTCTTCCCACAACCGCATACAAGACTTCTCCCGTGCCTTCCCTATATTCTGGAATTCTCTACCCCAACACATCAGACTTTCGCTTACCATGGAAATCTTCAAAAAGAACCTGAAGACCTACCTCTTCCGACAAGCCTACAACCAGCAGTGATCCTCAGTCTACTGAACCGCCGCACAACCAGTTCTACTCTCTCCTAGTGTATCCTCACCCATCCCTTGTAGATTGTGAGCCTTCGCGGGCAGGGTCCTCTCTCCTTCTGTACTTATGTGTGTCCTGTATTGCCCATATTTATTGTACTTGTCTATATTCGCCCGCTCTCACATGTAAAGCGCCATGGAATAAATGGCGCTATAAAAATGAATAATAATAATAATAATGAAAGGGTGTCTTTGATGCAGCAACTGTAAGAAACCATGTTACTATTTTCCAGGGTGTAAAAAAAAATGTTTACACAGTATGTTGATGTGTACCCCCCAGGAGGAAATGTTTGTCAGCATTCCAAGTATATTTTAGGAGGCCATCCTCCACGTCTCTTCAGACACCACCACTGGAACATGTGGGTGAACGTGTTCCTGGATGCAACAGGCACTATATTTTTTTACAAGGGTGTTTATGATGGCTGTAAAAAAATATTTACACAGTAGGTTGATGTGTACCCCAAGGGAGAATTGTTTGTCAGTCCATACACTTACTGCATGGGCATTACAAGTATAGGAGACCCGCTCCTTTGTAATGGCAACAGAATTTTAGGAGGCCTTCCTCTACGTCTCTTCCAACAATTCATTGTATAGCCAAACCATATGGGAGTACGAAATTACTAGGAACAATGCTTTCAGGTGGGCAACCAGTATGTTGCTTCAAAGGGTTATTGGGGTGCGTGTCACATTGGGGCAGGGCAGGCCTTGCATTCAATGCCTAGGCAAACAGTATGGCAGTACCAAATAAAGCTTAATGGGAACTTTGGTTTAATGTGGCCATCCAGTACGTTGCTTCAAAGGGTTATTGGGGTGCGTGTAACGTTGGAGAAGGGAAGCAATGCATTCAATGCCTAGGCAAACAGTATGCAGTACCAAATAAAGCTTAATGGAAAATTTTGTTTAATGTGGCCATCTAGTACGTTGCTTCAAAGGGTTATTGGGGTGCGTGTAACGCTGGGGCAGGGCAGGGCTTGCATTCAATGCCTAGGCACACAGTATGGCAGTACCAAATAAAGGTTAATGGAAACTGATTCAGAAGGATTAGATTACGTACTTACTTCTAGCATACCTTGATAAACCCGGATCTCAGGTCCCGAAGGTCCCTTGTAGAAGGGGGGCACTGTCACGAGTTTACTGCGGTAGAGAGGAGCTAGCTCTCAGCTGTTCACTGTTAGTCACTCCCATGTCCTATATAATCTGGACCCTGGCAAGCACTTATTGCCAGAGCTAGCTCATACTGAGGGAGGATTCAGACGCTAAGCCAAGGTACATGGCCCCATCATCTTCACCATCAGAAGTAATCAAGGGAACTGAGCAAGCTATTGAGCCCCTTGTGTTAGGGACAGGGAAGGAAGCCCTGGTCCTGGGATACCTAACAACAGAGTTGTCACACTTTTTTAGATATAAGTGCAGCATAAAGGACCCTTTGCATATCTTGTTTATGGCCAGTCCATTTTTTCCCAGAATGGGTGTTTGTTAATCAGTGAAAGTGCCAGCAACAATGTAATCATTGTTTAGCCTGAAGACTTTTTTAACAAAAATAAGTGCAAAGTAAACAACCCTTTTATCTCTTGTGCACTTTGTATTTATTTTAACTAAATTGACTCTATGTAAAATAAACTAGGTCATCCTGTTTACAAATACATAAATAATAGCAAAGAGTAAATAAAACTGTAAGGCGGTATGTACATGGTCATAATGTGGCGCCCCTGAGGGTCCAGTCACCACAGAGGTATTGCACCTCAGCCAGAGGTGTGGTACTCCGCTCTCGGGTAAGAAAGGGGCACTACTCATTGCTCGTATATGTGCATCCAACACAGATCACATGACCTCAGTCTAGATGGGAGGAGCCCTCAGCTCTGGTGGGAAGGCAGTGTGACAGTTGGAGGGAAAGTAGTCAGTTGGGAGCTGTGGAGAAGAAAGGAGTTGTTGACGAGGAGTTGAGAGAAGCAGTTGTGAGGAGAGGAGCTCCATAGAGAAGGAGTCCTAGGGGCCAGGGAAATGAGGAATCCACCTATGGCACCCGAATCCAGCCTGACCATAGTTGGAAGGAAGGACCAGGTTGCAGTAGGGGACCGGTCACAGACTAGTGGAGAATCTGTAAGACTCGGCTAGCAAACCGGAAGCTGTAAGTACTGTATGTGTGACAGCCAAATCCACACACATTCGCTGAAAAGGTAGCCATATAGGTTCAAGGGGACCAATAGGACGTCGCCCGACAGGATCTAAGGCTACTGGCTTGGGACACTGTGTGTGAGGCGCAGGGCAGGAAGGAAGGTAGCTAGCGCTGGGAGAGACTACCAGAGACAGAACATAAGAAGGGAGTTCTGGTAAAGTGTTCCCCAAACTACCCGAGAACTGGCTGGACCACCAACCCGGAGGACACAGCACCCCGGCTGTGGATTGTAACCTAAAAACTGTGATTAAAGTGTGAAGACTGCACCTTACTGTGTCCTCAGATTAATTTACTGCGTCACCTACTCTGCACTACAACCGTTACCAACATCTGTAACCCTATAACTGCCCTGGGGCCTTGCTCTACCCGTGGAGAGCTGTAACATCTCTGCTGCGTCACCAACCACCCCAATGGATCTGAATCGCAGCATCAGCCATCTTCTTATTGCCGAACACCATGGGTGGCGTCACAAACTTAATTCCCCTAAAAACTATTATCTATGACCTTTATTGACATTTTACTGGACGCCCAGGGCCATGGACTGGGTATTTGCTGCCATGACATCCCCGAAGAACTGTCCAACCCGGGCCGAGTACCCCACGGCCCTGTGGGGCGCTCCAATATATCCTCTCGGTATAAACTCTGAGCTGTAAACAGTTGTGATATGGCATGTTTGGCACCCCAGGAGTCCGGTTGCCACAATGGCATTGCCTCCCTCATAGGGGGTGATGTCAGGCCTGAAGCAAGGAGGGATCCACTGGCCAGGTATACACAGCATGCAACAGAGTTCCTGCTCCA
This sequence comes from Oophaga sylvatica, assembly GCA_033576555.1. Lineage (NCBI taxonomy): Eukaryota > Metazoa > Chordata > Amphibia > Anura > Dendrobatidae > Oophaga > Oophaga sylvatica. The sequence continues at coordinate 423,916,967 of JARQOD010000001.1, read as the reverse complement.
GGCCAGCAGGGGGAGCTCTGAACCCGACTTCAGGGGAGCTGCTCTCTCTGGTCAGGAAGAGGAAGTTAGAGTTTCAGCAGTCAGTGCTGGGGACTGGACGAGTGAGGAGCTTGTCCCCAGACTAGAGTGCATTCTGAGTCAGAGAGGAAAAGTATAGGAAAGCTTGGGAAGAGGAGCTGCGACCATGCTCATCCCAGAGCTCAGTGCTAGAACTGGACACCGGAGTCCGTGGCTGCAGAACACTACGGTCTCAGCAGCTAAATCCGGAAGGCAGAAGATTACAGGTCTTCTGGCCCCATCACACACCTGAAGGCACAGCAGCAGGTTAGAGCCTGGAGACGCCACGACGAGCGACACCTGTGAAGGGCTCAAGCTGCCTGCCATGCGGGTAACGTTTTCTGACAGACAGTGAGAGGAACAAATGACTGAGCAGAGCTTTAGGCAGCAAGGACCTCAAATAGAGCAGCGCAGTAAGGAGGCCTCCAACCCACCTGGCTGAGTGGATCCTGAGTTGCTTCGGGCTGTCCCGTCCCTCCATTGTCATCTGTAACCAGTGCTCCGGTCTGCACCTCTATACATCCAGTAAAGGTAAAGGAAACAACAACCCCGCTGTGTCCTCAGATTTGTTTGCTATTACATCTGCCCTCCACTACAACCACGATCATCATCTCATCACCTACACATACAGTTGCCCTGGGGCCTAGCTCTACCTGTGGAGAGCTGTAACAACTCTGCTGCATCACCAGCAGCTCCAGCTGACTCTGAAGCAGCGTCGGCTAACACCTTATTTGCCGAATACCACAGGTGGCGTCACTAACTAATTCCCCTTTTAAATCATCCCCTATAAACTTTATTCAACATTTTCAATAGACGCCCAGGGCTACGGACCGGGTACTGCTGCCGTGACACATCCCCTTAAGAACCGGCCCCGTACCGAGTACCACACGGCCCTGGCGGGTGCTCCACATGCATAAAAGTGTGTGTAGTCATCTGCTGCCTCTATATGTGTCTGATTTATTGTCTGTAAGAAAAAAAATGTGTTTCATTGTTGTGTTCCATCTGGTGCTATAATGTTTGGTCGAGAAATATATGGACAGTGACAGAATCTTCATGATTTGCGCTCTGCATGCCACTATTTTTTATTTAAAATAAACAACCGAGATGCAATTGAACTGTAGACTTTGAGGGGTCGAACAAAAATATCCCGTGAAACGTTTAGGAATTGCAACCATTTTTCTACAAAGGGGCTCAAAAGTAATTGGACAAATTTACTTTTTCTATACCACAAATGTAAATATTTAATACTTTGTAGAAAATCCTTTGCAGGCAATGACTGACTGAAGCCTGGAAGCCATGGATATCACTAAATACTGGGTTTCCTTCTTTGTGATGCTTTGCCAGGTCGTTGCTTGTATGTGGGTCTTTCTGCCTTAAGTTTTGTTTTAAGCATTTGGAATACTGTTAGATGAGTTTGAGATCTGGTGATTGACTCGGCCTGTCACAACACAGCTGTCAGGTGACCCTGGACCAGGGGCTCCTTCCCTGACCCTACCACTAGGGGGTGCCCTAGCTCGCCCTATTCATCGGGATACTTCTGAAGGTGAAGATGCCGAGGCCTCTATCCTTGCCTTATCTCCTGAGTTAGCCCTCCTTCTGTTCTCTTCCCCCACCCAGGGAAGAGGAGTGCTATTGTGCACCACAGTATATCAACCTGACAGACAAGGCTACACAAACAAGGGTTAACAGAAAACTCCAGGCATACAAAATATTTACTCACATATTACAGAGGAATGCATCGGGGAGTGGCTGATGAGGAATTAACTAAAGTAGAGAAGGGAAGGGAATTACCACACTTACAAACTATGCAACAGTCACAGATGACTCCTCCAACACTCCTTCTCATATGAACACCTCTTCCTCCTGCAGCCATGCAGCAAATGCTAGCTCTGACAGGAATTTGCATCAGAGCCCAGATGATAAAGGGGAAGGAAGTGGCTAACTGAGTTCAGCTGCAAGTTCAGAATTTTCCAACATGGCCGATTAATTGCTTTTCTTCCAAAAGGAATGAACACCATTAAAGTGAAGGAGAAATGCTTCTTCTCAGCGCTGGAGTAGGAGCAATCAGATTGGTCTTCTGGCTCCACACTGTCGCGGTAACCCGGGACACGGCCATTGCAGAGTATTCCACTACTTTACCTTAAAACATTTCTGGGTTGCATTTGCAGTATGTTTTGGGTCATTGGACAGCACTTCATAGTACAGATGGACAATCAACCTTGCTGCATTTGGTTGAATCTGAGCAGAAAATGTAGCCCTTCACTTCAGAATTCACCTAGTTGCTTCTGTCTTCAGTCACATCATCAATAAATGCTAGTGACCCAGTTCCATGGGAAGTTATGCATGCTCATGTCATCACACTACCTCCACCATGTTTTCTAGAAGATATGGTGTGCTTTAGGTCATGAGCCGTTCCAAGCCTTCTCCATATTTTCTTCTTCCCATCTTCTACTGGTACAAGTTGTTCTTTACTTCATCTGTCCAAATAATGCTTTTCCAGAACTGGGTTGGCTTCTTTAGATGTTTTCTTTTAGCAAAGTCTAATTTGAATTACCTATTTTAAGGCCTATTAATGGTTTGCACATTGTGGTGAACCCTCTGTATTTGCTCTCATGAAGTCTTCTCTTTATGGTAGAGTGAGATACTGAAACACCTTCTTCTTGGAGAGTGTTCTTCTCTTGGGTGGATGTTGTGAAAGGTTTTTCTTCACCATGGAAAGGATTCTGTGATCATCCACCACTGTGGACGTCCAGGCTTTTTTGCGTTCCCAAGCTCACCAGTGCACTCTTTTATTTCAGCAGAATGTACCAAACTGTTTATTTGGCTGCTCCTAACATTACATTCTGATATCTCTCTGCGTTTTTTCTGCCTTATGGTGATCTGTTTTTGAGCCCTGCTGCTTTTTTGCCAAGAAGCAGTATGTCAATTCTTTCAGCGTTTTTGCAGCACTTTTCACCCATAAAAGTAAAAAAGACACTAACAGAAAGGCATGTATTGTATGCAGCATTTTTCCTGCCACCCTTATGGTTTTGGGTGCAGAAAAAAAAAACATTGCAAAAACTTGTGTGAATATACCCTTAGGTTGTTTTAGGAAGTTTAGAAATAGTAGTCTGATAATAACTATAATCAAATATGGAGAAGTCAAGGCTGTAAACGCTGAGAAGTTTCCTAAAGAGTATGGGAGGAAGCATTTCCAGGTAATGTATGCTTATGTCATGATTTGTACGGGAGTCATTAGAGTGATGTTTCATTGTGGGGTATTTCAATTTTTTGGGAGCCCCTATAATTTTCAAAACAAAATCTGCATCATCTGCTAAAGTTTCAAACTTGCCGATGAAATCATATTGGATATTGCACGGCTCACAGAGCTGATACATTGGCTTCCAGTGAGTGTCTCTATGGTAAGGATTTTCTTTAGTGATGAAGTTGGCAAACTGTTCGAAAGTAATGGTTGTTTTAGATTGAATATCAAGTGATTTTTTGATCAGATTTGCAATGGTTTTACTGTAGTAAACATCATCTTCATGAAGAAACTTGTCTCTGTAGGCTGAAACAACTCTCTCCAGGGGATCTCGGGTGAACATCACTTTAGTATAATTTGCTAGAAACTCTTTCTGACGAGATGGAGGATATGAGCTTAACTTTTTGAGTTGTTTTGAGGTGTGAACTTGGTAATGTTGGAGCTCATAAGAAGTGTGGCCAAGAGATTCATTCAGTAATAAGATTATTCTCTTCCAATTAGAGCAGCCCACCTTGGGAACTTCACAGTATATAAACCGATGGCTGTGTTCCACATATAGCTGAGCTGCTACTTTACGGTCTAGCACAAAGGATGAATTGGAGAGATTGTTGCTCTTGCAGACAGATCTTACAACAGCCTTCCTGTTTTCCTGAGCCTCCACGACTGAATATTGTGGATTAACTGCAAAAAAATCAAAATAATTAAAACTTATGGTATACATATGTATTCCAACTACTTTACACACACATGTGATCAGCGCCTTATATGATGGAGTAGAGAAGTTTTCGACACTTACCCTTGAAGATCTTGTGGTTATATAATGCATTGCCATGTTTTATATGATGATTTGTCTGTTTTGTGGCCTGCAGCAATTGGTTAGCTACAGACAGGGTAGACTGTTGGAGTCAGCTATGGGGGGAGGAGTTGCATGGTGAAAGAAACTCAGTTCCTGTTAGGCAGATAGGGAAGAGTGGTAAAAGTAGACAGACCTATGATCCTAATGTTAGCAGATCTGCATTGAAATGGGTGTTGTGTGCGAAGAAGGGGACAATACTCGGATAGTAGATCTGAAGTAAGCAAGGATTAAGTGGCAGAAGGATTCCTTATCTCAGGCAAGTGAAAAGCCATATGTGAGTGTCATAGAGGCAAAGATGGCCAGGCTGGGACACGTGTTCACCTACGGGGAAACTGATGATGCAATGGCAGTCTAACAAGCGTGTGACCCTCATCAAATGGACTTTTGAAATAATAGTAAGGAGTTGTAGCGACGCACCTCAACCGATGAAGGGAAGGGAAAATGGAAATTCCCATGGTGCTTTGCTGGTCTAATGTAACAGAGGTAATGTACCACCACTTGTTCAGAAAAGTGTTCTTTATCCCCTTTCTACCATTAGACGTACTATCTCGTCCAGGTGCCATGGGACTTAATTCCCATGGACGGGATAGTACGTCATACGCGATCAGCCGCGCTCAAGGGAGTGATCCAAAGATGACATCGCACGCCGTTCCGGAGCAGGCAGAGGGGCTGTCAGCTCTGGTCCCAATATATGTGAAAAGGTGGGCATCACATAATATTAGGGATATTAAATCATATAGCTGGGTGCAATTTAATGCACTAGTAAGAATGCGAACTAGAACCAAGAGAAAGGAAAGCGCAAATAATAGTGCACATGCACGCATCTACTATATAATTGTCTTATCCCGTCTGTCTGTCTGTCTGGTCTGTCTGTCTGTCCAGGAAATCCCGCGTCGCTCATTGGTCCGGCAGCGCTGCGGGATTTCACAAAAAAAATGGCGGCCGTTAGCGGCTCATCTGCGGACGGAGGTCAGCGGCGAGGCAGCGGGGAGATGACCGGCGCGAGGCGCTCATCTCCCGGCCGCTAGCAGCAGAAGGACCTCGACCAACGGCGCCGCTGACCTCCATGCGGAAGGGAGGACTGGTATACTTCTCCTGCGAGCGCCCGATCATGTCCCGGGTTCTCGCAGCGGAAGTACCCCACAGGCAGCGGCGCTGACATCCATGCGGCTAGGATGTCAAGAGAGGACCGGGAGCGGCGCTGCGGGTCGGGATACCTCTGCTGCGAGCGCCCGCTCATGTCCCGGGTTCTCGCAGCGGAAGTAGCTGCATAGGCAGCGGCGCTCTCCGGTCCTCAATAAGCAATACTATGTAATAATAAAGTATTATTTTACACACAAAATTCTTTGTCCCGGCGTGAAAAGGAACAAATCTGCAGACAAACCCGCCCCCAAGCCGTCATTCACTGTGGTACGCGAAACAAAATACCCCTGGCTGCAGCAGCAAATAGTCGTCATGTCAGCGGAAACAACAGCCGGCTGCAGCCGGGAAAATTACGTGCTAGCTGTGCGTCGTCTGCGATGTTGTCACAAGCACTATTCACAACGTGACGTCATAACAAAATTCATTCGGTGCCCTGGAGAGATACATAGTAACGTTAATTTAAAGTAGTGCACAACCCATTTAAACACTGCTTGACTGCTTAGGCGCGCACGGTCAGCCGCATACATATTCTAGAATACCCGATGCATTAGAATTGGGCCACCATCTAGTCTATTTATATAATCGTCTTATCCTGTCTGTCTGTCCAGGAAATCCCGAGTCGCTGATTGGTCTGGCCGCGGCCAATCAGCAACGCAGGGCTAACTCTGCCCATGTGGTCATGTGACTCACCAACTGCCCATGATGTACTGAACATGTTTTGTCAGTTACAGTGTCTGATGTACTTCTGTCACATTTACTGAACACGGGTAATACACAGTGACATGAGGTAATACATAAGTAACATAAGGTAATACACAGTAAAATGAGGTAATATACAGTAATATGAGGTAATACACAGGTAACATGAGGTAATATGAGGTAATATACGGTAACATGAGGTAATACACAGTTATATGAGGTAATACACAGTAATATGAAGTAATACACAGTGACATGAGGTAATACACAGTAACATCAGCGACGCAGGGCTAACTCCGCCCATGTAGTCATGTGACTCACCAACTGCCCATGATGTACTGAACATGTTTTGTCAGTTGCAGTGTCTGATGTACTTCTGTCACATTTACTGAACACGGGTAATACACAGTGACATGAGGTAATACATAAGTAACATAAGGTAATACACAGTAAAATGAGGTAATATACAGCAACATGATGTAATACACAGTAATATGAGGAAATACACAGTTACATGAGGTAATACACAGTGACATTAGGTAATAAACAGGTAACATGAGGTAATATACAGTAACATGTGGTAATATACAGTAACATGTGGTAATATACAGTAGCATGAGGTAATACACAGTAAAATGAGGTAATATACAGTAAAATGAGGTAATACATAAAAATATGAGGTATTACACAGGTAACATGAGGTAATATGAGGTAATATACGGTGACATGAGGTAATACACAGTAATAGGAGGTAATACACAGTGACATGAGGTAATACACAGTAACATCTACTATATAATCGTCTAATTCTGTCTGTCTGTAACGGAAATCCCACGTCGCTGATTGGTCAGGCCCGGCCAGATGCGACCAGTCAGCGACATGCGCAGTCCGGCAGCGAATTGGTGCAGGATTTGAACCACGCACGCCACCACTATAGTCGGGAGATCAGCGGCGCTTGCCGCTGATCTCCCGATGGTAGCCGCGGGTCATCTCCTGCCGCATGGAGATCAGCGGCAACGCAGCGGAGACCGGCGCCTCCACGTACACCCCACCAACAGCAGCCTCTATATACCCCAGCAACAGCAGCCTCCACATATACCCAAGCAGCAGCAGCAGCCTCCACATATACCCCAGCAGCAGCAGCCTCCACATATACCCCAGCAGCAGCCTCCACGTACACCCCAGCAGCAGCCTCTAAATACACCCCAGCAGCCTCTATATACACCCAAGCAGCAGCAGCCTCTATATACACTGCAGCTGCCTCCATATACACCCCAACAGCCTCTGTATACACCCCAGAAGCCTCTATATACACCCCAGCAGCATCAACCTCTATATACACTCCAGCAGCCTCTATATACACCCCAGCAGCCTCTATATACACCCCAGCAGCATCTATATATACCCCAGCAGCCTCTATGTACACCCCAAAAGCCTCTATATATACCCCAGAAGCCTCTATATACATCTGTTTAATAATTTCGTTCAGTTGTATTAAGTTCTATGAGCAATAACATTTAATGATAATGTATATATTTTACCTGGAAAATCCTGTGTATTCATTGCATTATTCTTAAATCTTCATAAATAAACTACATACATATGCTAGAATACCCGATGCGTTAGAATCGGGCCACCATCTATTATATCATAAATAGGAAGGCTTTATTTGAACAAAGATACCAGACAGACAAAAATCACAATTAAAAACAATTAAAACTATGTGTAGAGTGACATGCAAAAAATATTGAGCAGACAAGTGAGAAAAAATGTACATACAGTATATTTCTTCTTAAGAATAAATATTTGAATAATACCAATTATTAGATAGTCAAACATCCCAAGGAGTAGAAATTATAAATAGGACAATGAATGGACTAGCAAGAGGAATGGTGTGTCTAATGCCAAATGGCAATGTGTTGTGCACAAGATATAAAATATACCAGTATGCTTATAAATAATGAATCACTAAATTAGAAAAAAGAAAGGGAAAAAGGAATTTTCCCTGAAACACTCACATTCCTCATGAGAGCTGTAAAAGGGTGCAAGTTTTGCTCCAAAAATAACTACAAATTATAGTTATTAAAGGTGACTCTCTCCCTGCACCTCTATTGAGATCTGATATTAACTATTAATGCCGAACTTGACTATTAATAATTAATATCCACTTAGTAATGCCTTAACGTTATCTATTCCTTATATACTAACTGAGACAAAACAGTGTATCAATAATGGATATTTATTCCACACACAATTCTACAGTCTATAGCATACATATATATTTAAATCTAAGCAGGCGACTATAAAAATACATATAAAGATACTACAGCGCTAATACAGGAATATCAACAATAATATCACACATTAAAAACCCACAAGGAACTGCCCAAATTACCCAAATCATGCGAGGTATGGCTCGGCTATCGCTGAGGCCTAGTAAGTAAAGGGTATGCCACACTGAACAATATCGCTAACGGGATCGCTAAAAAACGTCACTATTTAGCGATCCCGTTAGCGATGTTGTTCAGTGCGGCAGCTGCCAGCGACGAGCTTCCTGCTGTGATCTCGCTCGTCGCTGGAATCGTTCCGGACCCTATTTTCTCGTCGGCGCTCCCGCTGGGTAAGTATATATCGCTAGTGTGGCACCTTTTCTTAGCGATTTAGCGGTACTTTTGTACCGCTAAAGTCGTTAAGAAGATCGCTAACGGCGATAGCGTCGTTAACTATATCGCTAAATGTGGCCGCATTAGCGATATAGAAACAATCCCGCTAGCGATCGCATTAGTATGCGTCGTTATCGTGATCGCTAGCGGGATTGTTTAGTGTGGCAGTACCTTAACAGGTTACAGAGTAGTATACTCATCCACCATATAAGTCCATGATCGTCCAGGAAGCAAAAAGAGAGTAGAAAGAGAGACAGAGCAGAGCTTGTCTTGTCTAATTATGTCCAGCGGTGTGTCCAGCCCCAGATGTGGGGGATGAGGTCACGAGTCTATTGTCCACCAAGATACACCCCCTCAATAAACCTGTTTGACTAGCTAGCACAAGGCAGACAGCAAGCTGGAGGAGGGGCTTCGCTCCATGTGGCATACATGTGGGGAAATTATAGGTGTGTATATACACAAAACATTCATTATACACATCTCTATATAAATATGTACATTTTGGGGCAATTCCCTTCTACAATCCCCCTATTGTCAAGAACATGACAATGAAATTTGAGGGAAGTGTTGTGCTGGGATTTATTTGCCTACTCAACCCCATTTATAACTTGTGACTAGTGTTGAGCATTCCGATACCGCCGATACCTGAAATCCAATGTAAGTCTATGGGAACAAAATATCGGAATTATGTAATTCCGATATTTTGTTCCCATAGACTTACATTGGATTTCAGGTATCGGAGGTATCGGAATGCTCAACACTACTTGTGACAGTTCAGGATGGAATGAAGTGTAACTATGCACTAGGTACCTAGACATCATCCACACAGCCATCAGCTCTTCCCTGCCGTTCACCGTAACCCAACATTTCCATCCACAGAAAACACCTTCTTCTTCTTTCTTGGTTCTTAATCAAAGTCTTTTTGTTATCAAAGTCTTTTTGCTATGTCTTTTCTCTGTGGTCATGTCGTTACCAGTCTTTAGGTGTCCGCCTATCCTAATGTCATCTTACTGGTCAGGCTCTGGAATGGCTTCACCTTTACAGTCCATAGGTCACCCAGCATCATACTGTGCACACCCCTCACCCAGCCAGACTTCACGTTACTCTATTTTGAGTATATCTGGCTTGATGAGACTGCTGGGTGTTACAGTCTGTAGATGGGCCTCACGGCATATTTTTAGTAGAGGCACGACTTTCATCAGACATGCATCAGACACAACTTCCATCTCGTCCAGGAAGCAAAGAGAACAAAAAGAGAGAGAGCACAGCACATCTTGTCTATTTATGTCAAGAGGTGTGTCCAACCCCTTGTGGGGGGATGAGGTCACAAGTCTATTGTCCACTAAGATACACCCCCTCAATAAACCTGTTTGACTAGTCAGCACATGGCAGACAGCAAGCTGGATGAGGGGCTTCGCTCCATGTGGCATACATGTGGGGGAATTATAGATGTGTATATACACAAAACATTCACTATACACATCTCTATATAAAGATGTACATTTTGGGCACTTCCCTTCTACAAGAGCCCTGTCATTAAAAAAAGGAATAAATAACCATAGTTACCCAGTGGAGTGTCACAACAGCAGCTTCATCAGTTGACATAGTGTTCGTCAGAACCCTATAAATAGTTTGCAAGTGCACTTGCGAATCACACAGCAAGCGCCGACACCTGTGAGCGGCGCCTACTGAGTGTTTCCAGTTACATGTGGTCTGAGAATACAAGAGAGCCACTGCGCATGCACAATTGAGTTGTATGGATTCCAGACCACAGGAAGTGGCGTACCTGCGTTCCATTTGCCGGAAATGGCAATGTCAGATATCGTCATCATATAAACTGCGCATTCAGTGTTATCTACTCTGCAAAGTCAAATGCTGCGCATGCACTAATGGCCTAAATACCCATCACACAGCAACAGCTGCATGCCTCTAATCGTTAAAGGGGAAATACCAAAAGTCGCATTATATATACATTAATAATCTGCAAGCATGGTCTTAATACAAAACCTGCAGGAAAGTGATTGATCACAAAAAAATTGTTAAATGCAGCATAAAAACACTTTCACTAAAGTTAGGGCTAGAGTTGGGGCTAAAGTTAGGGTTAGGGTTGGGGCTAAAGTTAGGGTTAGGTGAGGGGCTAAAGTTAGGGTTGGGGATAATGTTAGGGTTAGGGCTAATGTTAGGGTTAGGGTTTGGTTAGGGTTGGGATTAGGGTTGGGATTTGGATTAGGGGTGTAGTTAGGGTTATGGTTAGGGCTGTGATTAGAGTTAGGGGTGTGATGGGGTTAGGGTTGGAGTTAGAATTGGGTGTTTCCACTGTTCAGGCACATCAGAGGCTTTCCAAACACAACATGGCGTCCGATCTCAATTCCAGCCAATTCTGCGTTGAAAAAGTCAAATGGTGCTACTTCCCTTCCGAGCTTGCTGTGATTTACCCCCACATACAGGGTATTGGCATACTCAGGACAAATTGGACAACAACTTTTGGGGTCCAATTTCTCTTGTAACCCTTGTGAAAATAAAAAATTGAGGGCGAAAATATATTTTTTGTGAAATAAATATGATTTTCTATTTTTACGGCTCTACGTTATAAACTTCTGTGAAGCACTTGGGGTTCAAAGTGTTCATCACACATCTAGATAAGTTCCTTGGAGGGTCTAGTTTCTAAAATGGTGTCACTTATGGGGGGTTTCCGCTGTTTAGGCACATCAGGAGTTCTCCAAATGCTACATGGCATCCAATCTCAATTCCAGCCAATTTTGCTTTGAAAAGTCAAATGGCGCTCCTTCCCTTCCGAGCTCTGCCATGCGCCCAAACAGTGGTATACCTACATATATGGGGTATCAGCATACTCAGGACAAATTGTACAACAACGTTTGGTGTCCAATTTCTCCTGTTACCTTGGAAAATAAAAAAAATTGGATCATACATTTTTTGTGAAAAAACATTAAATGTTCATTTTTTTTAAACATTCCAAAAATTCCTGTGAAGCATTTGAAAGGATAATAAACTTCTTGAAAGTGGTTTTGAGCACCTTGATGGGTGCAGTTTTTAGAATGGTGTCACTTTTAGGTATTTTCTATCATATAGACCCCTCAAAGTGACTTCAAATGCAATGTGATCCCTAAAAAAAAATGGTGTTGTAAAAATGAGAAATCGCTGGTCAAATTTTGACCCTTATAACTTCCTAACAAAAAAAATTTTGGTTCCAAAATTGTGCTGATGCAAAGTAGATATGTGGGAAATGCTACTTATTACGTATTTTGGGTGACAAATCTCTGTGATTTAAGGGCATGAAAATTCAAATCTGGAAAATTGCAAAATTTTAAAAATTTTCACCAAATTTCCAATTTTTTCACAAATAAACGCAAGTCATATCAAAGAAATTTTACCACTATCATGAAGTACAATATATCATGAGAAAACAATGTCAATCACCTGGATCCGTGGAAGCGTTCCAGAGTTATTACCTCATAAAGGGACAGTTGTCAGAATTGTAAAAATTGGCCCGGTCATTACCATGCAAACCACTCTTGGGGGTTAAGGGGTTAAGTGTTGTGCCTGCTATCTGATGTATATACTCCTCATCAGTTTATTTTTTCACCTTGGTCTCTCTCATTCATCACTAGTTCATCAAATCCTTGCCTTCCATATCAAGCTGCATTAAGCAGTCTGTAGTGGCGTATCGCTAAGATAACAGCACACACACCCAGCCAAGTTCCTTATTTTCCTGTAGCGATGTGTGGATGCGACCCCCGGATGGCCATGTGTCCAACTAGGCAAATTCCCTGAGGACCTTAGCACTTTCCTAAAAAGTTTCCCTCCAGTTCCTTTTTTCGGCTACAGACCCTTTAAATCTTGACCGTCAGCTCTTTAAATTCTGTGCATGCGGAGAGTGAATGTACATGCTCGCATTCAAAACTTTTTTTCCGATGGACAAAAAGGGATGATACCAGGTCTGACCAATAGATAATCCCAGCATCAGGTCATTTCTCTGTGGGCAAAGTTCACGCTGTGTTCTGTCCCCGACATCCCAAACTTCCTCTGTATACCCATTGTGTACATGGAATCTGCTTCTCTGCACGCTGACTCTGGACACGCTATTATTTTCCCACATCTCCAGGATCTGAGGGAATTCTGGCTGAGATGGAACCTCTACTAGTGTATGCCGCAGTCACAGACCCCAATATGATGTACAATGGGGAAAATAAGTATTTGATACACTAACGATTTTGCAAGTTTTCCCTCCCACAAAGAATGGAGAGATCTGAAAATTTTATCATAGGTAAACTTCAAGAGTCAGAGACAGAATCTTAAAAAAATCCAGACTATCACATTTTATGATTTTTACATAATTAATTTGCATTTTATTGCATAAAATAAGTATTTAATACTTTCCAAATTGGTACATGGTACCGCTGAAAGCTCCATCAGTGGCAAAATAAAATAAATTATAGCTCTCAGAATTAATGCAAAAATAATTATTTTTTTCTATAAAATAGTTTTTATTGTGTAAAAACGCCAAAACATAAAAAATACATAAATGAGGCATCACTGTAATCATACTGACCCAAAGAATAAAACTGTCTTATTAATTTTACCACGCACGAAATAGCATAAATCCTCCCCAAAAGAAATCCTGCCTCCCAAAAAAACAAAATAGAAAGCAATCAAAAAATTTCATGTGCCCGAAAATGGTACCAATAAAAACGTCAACTTGTCCCGCACAAAACAAGCCCTCATATGACTCTGTGGGCCAAAATATGGAAAATTATAGCTTTCAAAATATGGTGATGCAAAAACTATTTTTTGCAATAAAAAGCGTCTTTTAGTGTGTGACAGCTGCCAAACTTAAAAACCGATATAAATCTGGTATCGTTGTAATCGCACAGACTGAAGAATAAAGTCGCCTTATCACTTATACCGCATGAGGAATGGCGTAAAAAGTAACTAAAACCAATTCTTCACATGCTGTTCATTTTTTCATTCTGCCTCCCAAAGATCACAGTAAGGCTCGGCTCACATTTATCCCTCACTCTGTCTTGAGCGCTTACACCTGGGTTTCCATGTAAATCTCTGAAATACGTGATTTAGACGGAACCTCTGGCGGAAGATTCCCTATAATGAGGCACTGTGGATGCAGTCTGACCTGTGATCCGGCGGTGTCCGTCTTTTTAGGATTGCATAAAACTGCTGTTGTCCACAGTTTTGTGCACTTCTGAAAAGAACACCACTCAACAGAGGCCAGACGGAGTCCAGAGTAACTCTGCTGCCTCCTTATAGTGAATGGATCCCTCGGTGGTTTCATCTGAATCACGTCACTCAGAGATTTAGATGGAAACCCCAAAGTATGTGCTCAGCGTGGAGTGCTGGATAAATGTGATCCTAAACATTATGTAAAATGTTCCCAATAAAGTTTCAACTCAATCCACAAAAACAAGTCTCCTCTCGGGTCTGTCATCTGTTACCGGAAATAGGGGGCTTCCACGTTACTGGTAGTACAAAGGCTCTGGAAAAGCAAAATGGTTCCTCACCCGCTAAAAGAAATTCAGCAAATTCTCCACTCCAAAATCCAAATGCCCCCTCCCTTCTGAGTCCCACAGTGTACCTAAACCACATATATCGTCCACGTTTGGCATTTCTGAAGCGATGAGAGCTGCCTATATTACAGGTGTATGTCTCCAGAATCACTACAGAGTACTGGTCACTACAATGGCAGTTTGCAATTTTCACTCAATAACATTCATTGCTTCTTGTTTCTGGAAAATACCCATGGAGTCAAAACCATCACTACACCTGTAGATAAATTCCCCAAGGGTTATAGTTTCTAAAATTGGGTCACTTGATGGGGGATTCTGCTTTTCTAGCAATTAAGGGCTCTTTAAATGGAGCCCGCAAACTGTTCTAGGAAAATCTGTGCTCCAGGGGGCAAATAGCGCTCTGTTCCTCCCAAGTCTTTCCATATGGCTAAGTAGTACTGTACAGCCATATATGGGGTATTGTCATGTTCAGTAGAAATTGTGGGACAAATTGTGGTACCACGTTTACCCACTTCTTGTGTGAAAATGTAAAATCTGGGGCTAAAACAAAGTTTTGGTGGTAAAATTGTAGTTATTTTTTCTTCACTGCCCAATGGTATGAAATTCTGTGACACACCCGTGGTGTCAATACGATCACTGCACCCCGAGCTGAATTCATTGAGGAGTGTAGTTTGTAAAATGGGGTTACTTATGGGGGGTTCTGCTGTTCTGGCATCTCATGGGCTCTTGCAGTGGGTCATGGCAGCTGCAAACCATAACAGTAAAATCAGGCGCTCCTTGCTTTCTGAGCTTTACACTGTGTCTGAAAAATATTTCCCGATTACATGTAGGGTATTGGCACACTCAGGAAAAAATGGATCTTAGTTTGTTGTAAAAAAAATTCCTATTAGCCCTTAGAAAAATTAAAAACTGAAGCTAAAACAACATTTTAGTGGTAAAAATGTATATTAAGGAGTTAGGCTGGTGGGCTGGGTCACAAGCAGAAAGGAGGGAGGAAGCTGCTGCTCCCAGTCAGAAGCCCGGGCACGTTGGCCCAGGGCAGACATACAGCAACAAGCGGGGCATTGCCAGACCCCAGGAGGGGAGGAAAACTGCTGCCCTGGACCAAGGAAGAAAGGACCATGACACGGGCTCCTAGGACTTTGGAAGGGCCCCTTGGAAGGGACTGTAAGCGTCCAGATTACAGTGTGTGGACTACTTGTTTGGATCTCGGCTACCGTGGCCATTGTGGGTAAGGATGTGGACAGTGTCAGGGAAAGAGCAGGAAGCCGGTGTTGTATCTTCTTTTCCTCATCTCAGTTTTATTAAAATTCGTTTTCCCTGTTGGACCAGAGTTGTAAACCTGGACTTAATTACTTGGACTTCCGTGGCTGGGGAAAGAAAAGGTAATCCATTGGGGAAGCAGTGTTCGTCTGTGTTTCATGTACAAGGGCCGGGGTGTCTGCGGACTGGTTTTTTGGGTGAACTCGGTCAGGACTACCACCCTTGTCGCCCTTGTTACACTGGCACCTCAGGGGCTCTGCCAATGTGACATGGCAGCCTCAAACCATTCAAGCAAAATCCGAACTCCAATATGGTGCCTCTTCCCTTCTGAGCTTTGCAGTGTGCCTCAAAAGTAGTATTCCCACACATATGGGGTATCGGCTTACTCGGGAAAAATTGTACAACAAATTGTATGGTGCAATTTCTCCTGTTACTCTTATGAAAATGCAAAATGAGGGGCTAAAATAACATTTTTTTGTGAGGAAAATGTGATTTTATTACTTTCATGGCTCAACATTATAAGCTACTGTGAAGCACCTGGAGGGTTCAAGGTGCTTACCACGCATCTAAATACATTCCTTCAATGGTCTAGTTTCCAAAATGGGGTCACTTGTGGGGGATTTCCACTGTTTAGGCACATCAGAGGCTCTCCAAATGGGATATTACGTCCATTAATGATTCCAGGAAATTTTACATTCAAAAAGTCAAATGACCCTCCTTCCCTTCCAAGCTCTGCTGTGCACCTAAACAGTAGTTTTCTCCCTCATATTGGTTATTGGCTTACTCGGGAGAAATTGTACAACAAATTGTATGGTGCAATTTCTCCTGTTACCCTTATGAAAATTCAATATTTTATGCTAAAAACATATTTGTGGGGAAAATGTGTTTTTTTTTTTGTTTTTTTTTACGGCTCAACATTATAGACTTCTGTGAAGCATTCAGTGTGCTCACCACACATCTAGATCAGTTCCCTGAGAAGTCTAGTTTCCAAAATGGTATCACTTGTGGGGGATTTTCACTGTTTAGGCACATCAGAGTCTCTCCAAACGCGACATGGCAGTGCGCACAAACAGTGGTTTTCTCCCTCATATGGGGTATCGACATGATCAGGAGAAATTAGACAACAAATTTTTGGGTTCATTTTTTTCCTGTTTCCCCCGTCAAAATAAAAAAATTTGGATATGAAGTAAATTTTATGTGAAAATTTAAATGTTCATTTGTTTTCCACATTTCAAAAATTTCCGTGAAGCACCTGAAGGGTTAATAAACTTCTTGAATGTGGTTTTGAGCACCTTGAGGGGTGCAGTTTTTAGAATGGTGTCGCTTTTGGGTAGTTTCTATTATATTGACTCCGCAAAGTGACTCCAAATGTGATGTGGTCTCCATAAAGTGGTTTTGTAAATTTTATTGTAAAAATGAAAATCGCTGGTCAACTTTTAACCCTTAAAACTTCCTAACAAAAAAAAATCCAAAATTGTTCTGATATAAAGTAGACATGTGGGAAATGTTACTTATTAACTATTTTGTGTGACATATCTCTGTGATTTAAGGGTATGAAAATTCAAAGTTGGAATATTGCGAAATTTTCCAAATCTTTGCAACTTTCCGTTTTTTTCACAAAGAAACGCAAGTCATAGCAAATAAATTTTACCACTATCGTGAAGTACATTATGTCATGAAAAACCATTCTCAGAATCGCCAGGATCCGTTGAAGCGTTCTAGAGTTATAACCACCTAAATGGACTGTGGTCAGAATTGTAAAATTTGGCCTGGTCATTAACGTGCAAACCATCTTCGGGGGTAAAAGGGTTAAGCAACCGCCCCTATAGGTGATAGGTGAGTAAGGCTGGTTTCACATTTACGTCTGTGTGTGCAGCGTTTCATCCACAGCAATCCGAATGTGTCATGTGTACATATCTTTAACATGGTGTACGCAGGGGCATGCGTTTGCATCAGTTCGCATGCGACAGCGTACACACGCGTCGTTTTCGGTGTGAGGTGGGGTCGGGCAAATGCAACATGTTGCATTTTTTTGAAGCGGCAAAAATCCGTCAAATATGCGCAGTCATGCGCATGCGGATGAGTGTGTAAAAAAAACGCATTACTATCTATGGGAACGCATGCATATGCAAGACATGCGTACACACATGCGTTCAATACGCATGTGTAATTTTAATGAGTTGGTCCAGGAAATGATTCAACCACTTGCTAATTGATAGCTCTATAAGGCCGGGATCACACATGCGACGAAGTCGTCCGACACTCGCATGTGAAATTCCAGCTCTGGCGCCGGAACTTGGGAGTGAAGCGAGCGGCTGCATAGAACTACATGCAGCCGCGCTCTCCACTCCTGAGTGCCGGCGCCAGAGCTGGAATTTCACATGCGAGTGTCGGACGACTTTGTCGCATGTGAGATCCCGGCCTAAAAGGAAGTGTGGACACTGCAAGGCTCTCTCTGGACTCTGGACGATACCACAACACTGGCTATGTAAGTATAGAACCTTTGAAAATGTCTGTCTCTCTCACTGCTGTTTGTACTTTGCACTAATTTTTTTTTCTGTTACTTTTAGACGAGTCGACTGTCCTGATTCAGTGGTTGGCTCCTGGTGCAGCGGTTTTCTCCTGGTTGTCTGCTGGTGCTGCTATCTGTCCTGGTGAGGACAACACTGTCTATGTAAGTATAGAAGCTTTGAAAATGTCTGTCTCTCTCAATGCTTTTTCTGTTCCTTGTGGACTGGTTGTCTCCTGGTGCTGCGGTTGTCTCCTGGTGATGCCGTCTGTCCCTGGCCTGTGCTGACTGCTGTGCTGGTGGACTGCTGACTGTAATGTAAGTATTGGTGTCCATGTTTGTTTGTTTCTTGTCTACATTGTTTTTGGATCTTAACAAGTTTAATTTTTCTTCTCTGTTCTTTTCTGTAGTGTTTCACTTGACTGCTGCCTGCTCTTCAAAATGTCCTCAAGCGTAGAGCTGACTTCTTCCCAGGGTGGACCCGACAAAGATTATGTAATCACATTTGCTATACTGATTGGTATGTATTGACTGGCAATACTACACATGTGTTAAATCATGTAATTTCTTTACAGGTACCTGCCACTGATGAGGAGCAGGAAAAGTTGAGTGGAGATGATTCTTCCCAGGGTCATCGGGGTCATGTGATTCAGGAGGAAAGACGGGGTGTAAGGGTATGTTTCCACTATCAGGAAACAGTCCGGATTAGCTGCGTGTTTGACGCTGTGCGTTGGCGCAGCGTCAAACACGCAGCGTCCAGATGTTACAGCATAGTGGAGGGGATTTCAAGAAATCCCATCTCCACTATGCTGTAAAACACGCAGGCGGAAGACCTGCGTTTCCGGACATGCGGCGCGTCTTTTCAGACCGCAGCATGTCCTAGTCCCTTGCGGCGACGTTGCGTCGCCGCAAGGGAAATAACACAGGGCTATGCAGCCCTGCGATCATTCCGGATGTGTTCCGGAGGTGTCCTGAACACATCCGGAAAGAGCGCGCGTTCAAAAGGGGGTGGGGCTTTGGGCGGAGCAGAATTTCCGCTCCGTCCAAAGCGCTGTGGTTCCGGACCGTGGAACCACAGCCTAAGTAGTCTTTTCATCAGAGTTGTAATACAATTTTTTTTCAGTTTTACTTAAAATTCTTTTTTTCTATTTTATCTATAGGTTTCACAACGGGAAGAAGCCACACTCGATATAGAAAACGAGCAACTTATCCACCTTGTGCAAGAGTGAGTACCGTTGTGGGACACCCGTGACCGTCAGCATTCCGACAATGTGGTGATTTAATGTCTCTGGGAAGAAGTGGCAACATCGCTGCTAGCTGATTGGGACCGTGCCATGCCACGTGCCAGAAATTATTTTGGTAAGTGTTGCAATGTGGTCTGATGCAGCAGTGAACCTGTTAATGTATGTGCATTGTTTTCCCATTAATTTTTTTTTTTTTTCCGCCTTCACAGTGAAGCGAATCAAAATCCATTGGCGGTCGATGAAGGACCACTTCAACAAGGACATGAGAGAGGAGATTTGGGTTTGAAGTGGTGCTGCTCAAAGGTTCCGGAAATACAAGTACCACCGGAACCTTGCCTTTCTGAGGCCTGCGCTAGTTTAGCGAACGTAAGTATATATATATTTTTTTAACCCCTTTCTTCCATCTGACGTACTATTCCGTCCATGTGCCCTGGGACCTAATTCCCAAGGACGGAATAGTACGTCGTATGCGATCAGCTGCGCTCCCAGTGGATTATCACAGCTGACACCCGGCACTATGTGCCAGGAGCGGTCACAGAGTGCTGTGCAAACTGTCAGACCAGCGATCTGACCTTATACATTGATGTCCCACCCTGGGACAAAGTAAAAAATTTAAAAAAAAATAAAAATAACGTGTAAAAAAAAAATCCTAAATAAAGAAAAAAAAATATTTCCCAATAAATTAATTTCTTCATGTAAATAAAAAAAAAACAATAAAAGTACACATATTTAGTATCGCCGCGTCCGTAACGACCCACCCTATAGACCTGTCCCATTAGTTAACCCCTTTAGTGAACCCCTTATAAAAAAAGACAAAAAAACAATGATTTATCATCATATCGCTGAACAAAAAGTGGAATAACACGTGATTAAAAAGACAGATATTGTGAGACAGTGAAGGAATATGTGTTGAATGGGGTGTACATTTCACCTAGGTACTGTGCTGTATGGTATAAGGGAAATGTGTGGCTTTGTAAACCTAGTGGTAGAGAAAGGTCACTACACCTCACATTCAGCACACACTTGCAGCTCAGGCCTGAAACCATTCAGCTGTTAATTAGGAGACCAGAAGTAGGTGTCTGCAAACACATTCAGGGAGCTGGCTTAGTCTGGACACAGGAAGGTGTCCCGGCACAAGAAGCAGTCTCCAGGAGGAGAGCTGGCTTAGTCTGGACACAGGAAGGTGTCCCGGCACAAGAAGCAGTCTCCAGGAGTGGGAGCTGGCTTAGTCTGGACACAGGAAGGTGTCCCGGCACAAGAAGCAGTCTCCAGGAGTGGAGCTGGCTTAGTCTGGACACAAGAAGGTGTCCCGGCACAAGAAGCAGTCTCCAGGAGTTTGAGCTATCTCAGTCTGGGTGCAGGAAGTACCCCGGACACAGGAGTAGTCTCAGTGAGAATCCGTGCGAATAGCGGCTGAACAGGAGTGGATCTCTCTCAAGTCTGGACATTGAAGGTGCCTTCAGACACAAGGAGGAGTATCTGTGAAACTCCATTCTGGTAACATATATCATAAGTGTTGTTTTGGGTCAGGCTGGTAGAGCCGGGACCCGGATAGACAGGGCAATCTATCTAAGTGTAAGTAGTGGCTAGACAAGCCCAGGTTTTCTGTTTATGATTTGTTTTTATCTGTTTGCTGTGGACTTTAATAAAGCTGGTTGCGGCCAGTTTTACACCAGAACTGCTGTCTGAATGAACTGTTTTCGTGCCATTCTGTCTACCCAGACAGCGATCCTAGAGCTATATTCCCTGGAAATGATACAATTGGCGGAGAATGCTGGGGCAGCACAGTGGCTGATACAAATGGTGCTGGAATGTGCATGCAGCACGGTGGCTTAGAGACAGCAATAAAGGTGAAGTCTGTTGAAATAGCAGCAGAGAAGAAAAAAAAAAAGTGTGTCAAGTGAAACGTCTGATTGGAGCAGTCTTAAAGAGACAGTAGCCCTAATAGACTTTGCAAAGAAAAAAAAAAAAAAAAGTGTCTGCACAGCAGAGCTGAAATTTTCGTGGAAAAGACTGTGGAGTGTGTATGTCTTGAGTGAAGACTGCCGTTGTTGAGACAGAGAAGTCTGACAGCATGGATGACAGCATGGAGGCGCTGTTTGAACAAATAGCGCAAGTTAATGTGCAACATAAGACTGCCGTGGTTGAGACAGATAAGTCCGGCAGTATGAAGGAGCTCATTGAGTACCTGGTACAGGCCCAGCGAAGCATGCAGCAGAGCATGGAGCAGCAGCGCCTGCAGCACCAGCAGCGCATGCAGCAGGCCCAGCAGCAATTCCTGCAGCAGCAGCAGGAGAATAACCGGTTGTTTTTTGAGCAGGTTGCAGCACTGCAGGGGACTTGTGGCGCATCGTCCCAAAGTAATGTTGCAAAGTCACCTGCATTGTCCGCTGTAAAGAAGGCGGTAAGACGGTCCCTGAAAAAGATGACACCTCGTGATGATGTGGAGGTATATCTCACTAGGTTTGAGAGACTGGCAGAGAAGGAGAATCTGCCCCTATCTGAATGGGCCATGATGGTCGCACCCTATCTGATTGGAGAGCCCCAAAGGGCCTATGCTGACCTGAGCGAGCAGGACAGTCAAGACTATGCCAAGCTGAAAGCGGAGATTCTTACCCGGCTGGGTGTTGCGGTGACGGCCCGTGCCAGGGGAGTTCATGACTGGAGATACAGTTGGGAGTCTGCAGTCAGCAAACCTGATTATGGAGTTGAAAAGGTGATAGTGAACCGCTACACCCGAGCATGTCCTCCTGAGGTACAGCCGTCTGAGAGGTCGTCACTTCGGAGTTCCCGGACGCTGAACTCTCGCGGTAAGAGCGTTCCAGCTGTTGGGGACATGGGGTATGCTGATAAGCGGGTTCAGGCCCGAGGGGACATATGGGAGGGTGATTGTGGTGGACAGTGTTGGAGATGTCATGAAATTGCAGCCGGCTGTTCACTAGAGGGGGAACCTATGTGCCGTGATGTTGGCAGGTCCCTCTCTCCCTGCGCAGAGCCTGTGTGGGTGGCCACCTCAGCCGAAGAGACTGGACCACAGGTGTCCCCGGTGGTTGTAAATGACTGCCCAGCACAGGCCCTCTTGGACTCAGAGAGTCCAGTGACTTCCGTATGTGACAGCCTGATTGATAGGGACTTCATCCCTGATAAGCACCTGAGTGTGGTGTACATCCATGGAGACACCAAAGTCTACCCAGAGACTGCCGTGGACTTGGTCCCCAAACTCGGGGAGGTTTCATGTGAAGTGGGGGTAGTGAAGAACCTGGTGCACCCCGTCATATTGGGTGGTGGCTTTCCCCGATCTGAGGGTCTCTGGGAAAAAAATGTTTCTGATGGACAGTGTGATGAAGCTCCTATTGAGGGTGCGCAGTCCCGAGGGGCGGAACACAGTGCTAGTGGGCCGTTAAACTTATGTGATGATAATGATGATGATGATGATGATCATGATAATGATGATGACCATGATAATGATGCTGATGCTGATAATGATAATGATGATGACTATGATAGTGATGAAATTCCTTTGCAGGTGATGTTGGGAGACGAGGATGGTGGTTCTCGGGAACCGAGTGTCCCTGACTTGCCTGTGTCCTGTGACAATTTTGAGAGTGAGCAGTGGCGAGACCCCACTCTTAGGACGGCACAGGAAAATATGATTGTTCTAAATGAGGTTTCCCAGGAGCCTGGCTCTGAGGAGAGGTTTCCTCATGCTGCCATGAACAATAGCCTATTGTATAGGGACACTGAAGTCCAGGGAGAGGTTGTGAGTCAGCTCCTAGTACCTGAGCTATATAGAAGTATAGTGCTGGGGTTGTCACATAGTCACATACTTGAGGGACCAGATGGTGAAGTTAATGTTGTGGATGACATGTTAACTAAGGTTCCAGATCAGGATGTGAATGAAAATGAATTGTATAACCCTGACAGTAAGCAGGATGTGAATGAAAATGAATTGTATAACCCTGACAGTGAGCAGGATGTGAATGAAAATGAATTGTATAGCCCTGACAGTGAGCAGGATGTGAATGAAAATGAAGTGTATAGCCCTGACAGTGAGCCAGATGTGGCTGAGAAAAAGGGGTCAGACAGGGATAGTGATAGTGAATCCTCTGATGACCATAAAGCAACCCGTGCAAATGAGGAAGGCATGGTAGCAGAGGAGGTTGAGAGTCCTGAGAAGAAAGCTGATGCTGACCTTACAGCCAGACAGAAGATGGCATCTGAAGGAGGGGAACTGGAGAAAAGTGAAAAACCCCCTATACCTTTTGTGATGGTTGGTGACACATGGTCATTGCACCAGGGACAGGAGGTACGTGAGTTTCTGAGGAAGAGTCAGCAGAAGTGTTCTGATGTGCCGGGTCGTGCTTCTCTGGCCAGGCACTATATCGAAACTGAGTCCGGCCCTAATGTCAAGATGAAACCGTGCAGGATACCCGAGGCCCGCAGAGAGCATAGGCCTGGGAGGGTACAGGGTAGTGCGGATGCTTCAGATGAAGAGAAAGCTGATGAGGGCCATGACTGGTCCAGAGTTCACTGTCTCTGTTGGGTTGTTGACCAGCCCTCCGGTCTGGATGACCAGCCCTCCGGTCTGGAGAAGAGGGAGGGGATATGTGAGACAGTGAAGGAATATGTGTTGAATGGGGTGTACATTTCACCTAGGTACTGTGCTGTATGGTATAAGGGAAATGTGTGGCTTTGTAAACCTAGTGGTAGAGAAAGGTCACTACACCTCACATTCAGCACACACTTGCAGCTCAGGCCTGAAACCATTCAGCTGTTAATTAGGAGACCAGAAGTAGGTGTCTGCAAACACATTCAGGGAGCTGGCTTAGTCTGGACACAGGAAGGTGTCCTGGCACAAGAAGCAGTCTCCAGGAGGAGAGCTGGCTTAGTCTGGTCACAGGAAGGTGTCCCGGCACAAGAAGCAGTCTCCAGGAGTGGGAGCTGGCTTAGTCTGGACACAGGAAGGTGTCCCGGCACAAGAAGCAGTCTCCAGGAGTGGAGCTGGCTTAGTCTGGACACAGGAAGGTGTCCCGGCACAAGAAGCAGTCTCCAGGAGTTTGAGCTATCTCAGTCTGGGTGCAGGAAGTACCCCGGACACAGGAGTAGTCTCAGTGAGAATCCGTGCGAATAGCGGCTGAACAGGAGTGGATCTCTCTCAAGTCTGGACATTGAAGGTGCCTTCAGACACAAGGAGGAGTATCTGTGAAACTCCATTCTGGTAACATATATCATAAGTGTTGTTTTGGGTCAGGCTGGTAGAGCCGGGACCCGGATAGACAGGGCAATCTATCTAAGTGTAAGTAGTGGCTAGACAAGCCCAGGTTTTCTGTTTATGATTTGTTTTTATCTGTTTGCTGTGGACTTTAATAAAGCTGGTTGCGGCCAGTTTTACACCAGAACTGCTGTCTGAATGAACTGTTTTCGTGCCATTCTGTCTACCCAGACAGCGATCCTAGAGCTATATTCCCTGGAAATGTTACAATATAAATAAACATGGTACTGCTGAAAACGTCACTTGTCCCACAAAAAACTAGCCACCATACAGCATCATCAGCAAAAAAATAAAAAAGTTATAGCTCGCAGAATAAAGCGATGCAAAAACAATTACCGTATATACTCATGTATAAGCCGAGATTTTCAGCACCTTTTTTTGTGCTCAAAATGCCCCCTCGGCTTATACATGAGTCATAGGGCAGAAACCAGCGGGGGAGGGGATGCGGCGGCAGGAGCCGGTGGCTGGGACATCATACTCACCCTCCCCGTGCCATCGCTGAACGTCCCTGCAATCCTTCGTTCTCCCCGGCTTCCTGCAGCTCTCCAGCGCTGAGCGGTGACGTAATACCGCTCATTAAGGTCATGTAATATGGATGCGACGCCACTCCCATGGGCGTGGCCTCCATATTCATGGCCTTAATGAGCGGTCACCGTCACCGCTAAGCGCTGGAGAGCTGCAGGAAGCCAGGGAGAATGCAGGATTGCCGGCCGGGACGTTCAGCGATGGCACGGGGAGGGTGAGTATGGTGGAGGAGGATGGGGGGAGCATGGAGGAGGACAAGGAGCATGGAGCAGGATGGGGGGGAGGACGGAGAGCACGGAGCAGAACGGGGGGAGGATGGAGAGCACGGAGCAGAACTGGGGAGGACGGAGAGCACGGAGCAGAACTGGGGAGGACGGAGAGCACGGAGCAGGACGGGGGGGAGGACGGAGAGCATGGAGCAGGACGGGGGGAGGACGGAGAGCATGGAACAGAACGGGGGAGGATGGAGAGCACGGAGCAGAACTGGGGAGGACGGAGAGCACGGAACAGAACGGGGGAGGACGGAGAGCACAGAGCAGGACGGGGGTGGGCACAGAGGAGAATGGGGGAGTGCAGAGCTGGATGGGGGAGCACGGAGCAGGACGGGGAGGATGGAAAGCACGAGCAGGACAGGATAATGGAGCAGGAGGAGGGGAGCACAGAGGAGAATGGGGGCGCACAGAGCTGTATGGGGGAGCACAGAGCAGGACGGCAACTTATACACCCGGCTTATACGCGAGTCAATAAGTTTTCCAAGTTTTTTGTGGCAAAATTAGGGGGGTCGGCTTATACACGGGTCGGCTTATACATGAGTATATACGGTATTTTTTATATATAATGGTTTTTATTGTATAAAAGCGCCAAGACATAAAAAAAATGATATAAATGAGGTATCGCTGTAATCGTACTAACCCGAAGAATAAAACTGCTTTATCAATTTTACCAAACGCGGAACGGTATAAACACCCACCCAAAAGAAATTCATGAATTGCTGGTTTTTGTTCATTCTGCCTCCCAAAAATCGTAATAAAAAGCGATCAAAAAATATCATGTGCCCGAAAATGGTACCAATAAAAACGTCAACTCGTCCCACAAAAAATAAGACCTCACATGACTCTGTGGGCCAAAATGTGGAAAAATTATAGCTCTCAAAATGTGGTGATGCAAAAACTATTTTTTGCAATAAAAAGCGTCTTTTAGCGTGTGACAGCTGCCAAACATAAAAACCCGCTATAAATAGTAAATCAAACCCCCCTTTATCACCCCCTTAATTAGGGAAAAATAATAAAATTAAAAAAATTACTTTTTTCCATTTTCCCGTTAAGGTTAGGGTTGGGGCTAAAGTTAGGGTTAGCGTTGGGGCTAAAGTTAGGGTTAGGGTTGGGATTAGGGTTAGGGGTGTGTTAGGGTTAGGTTTGTGGTTAGGGTTATGATTAGGGCTGGGATTAGGGTTACGGATGTGTTGGGGTTAGGATTGGAGTTAGAATTGGGGGGTTTCCACTGTTCAGGCACATCAGGTGCTCTCCAAACATGACATGGCGTCTGATCTCAATTCCAGCCAATTCGGCGTTGAAAAAGTCAAATGGTGCTCCTTCCCTTCTGAGCTCTGCCATGCGCCCAAACAGTGGTTTACCCCCACGTATGGGTATCAGCGTACTCAGGAAAAATTGCACAATAACTCTTGGGGGACAATTTCTTCTGTTACCCTTGGGAAAATAAAAAACTGGGGGCGAAAATATCATTTTTGTGGAAAAAAATATGATTTTTTATTTTTATGGCTCTACGTTATAAACTTCTATGAAGCACTTGGGGGTTCAAAGTTCTCACCACACATCTAGATAAGTTCATTTGGGGGTCTAGTTTCCAAAATGGGGTCACTTGTGGGGGGTTTCCACTGTTTAGGCACATCAGGGGCTCTCCAAACGCGACATGACGCCCACAGACTATTCCATCAAAGTCAGCAATGCAAAACGTCACTACTTCCCTTTTGAGCCCCGACGTGTGCCCATACAGTAGTTTTCTCCCACATATAGGGTATCAGCATATGCAGGACAAATTGAAAAACAACTTTTGGGGTCCAATTTCTCCTGTTACCCTTGGGAAAATAAAAAACTGGGGACTAAAATCATGTTTGTGGAAAAAATATGATTTTTTTTATTTTCACGCCCGGGCGTTATAAACTTCTGTGAAGCACTTGGGGGTTCAAAGTGCTCACATCAGATCTAGATAAGTTCCTTAGGGGGTCTAGTTTCTAAAATGGTGTCACTTGTGGGGGTTTTCCACTGTTTAGGCACATCAGGTGCTCTCCAAACATGACATGGCATCCAGTCAATTCTACATTGAAAAAGTCAAACTTCGCTCCTTCCCTTCCGAGCTCTGCCATGCACCCAAGCAGTGGTTTACCCCCACACATGGGGAATCAGTGTACTCAGGACAAATTGGACAACAACTTTTGAGGTCTTGTTACCGTTGAGAAAATAAAAATTGGGGTGAAAAGATCATTTTTGTGGAAAAAATATGATTTTTTAATTTTACGGCTCTACGTTATAAACTTGTGTGAAGCACTTGGGGGTTCAAAGTACTCACCACAGATCTAGATAAGTTCCGTAGGGGGTCTAGTTTCCAAAATGGTGTTACTTGTGGGGTTTCACACTGTTTAGGCACATCAGGGGCTATCCAAATGCGACATGGCATCCAATCTCGATTCCAGACAATTTTGGTTTGAAAAAGTCAAATGGCGCTCCTTCCCTTCCGAGTTCTGCCGTGCGCCCAAACAGTGGTTCCTTAGGGGGTCTAGTTTCCAAAATGGGGTCACTTGTGGGGGTTTCCACTGTTTAGGCACATCAGGGACTCTGCAAACTGAACATGACACCCATCAAAGTCTGCATTCCAAAACATCATTACTTCCTTTCCGAGCCCTGCTGTGCGCCCAAACAGTATTTTCCCTCCATATATGGGGTATCAGCGTACTCAGGACAAATTGGACAACAACTTTTTGGGACCAATTTCCTTGGGAAAAATCAAAAATTGGGGACTAAAAAATCATTTTTGTGGATTTTTTTTTCACACCCGGGCATTATAAACTTTAGTGAAACAATTGGGGTTCAAAGTGCTCACCACAGATCTAGATAAGTTCGTTAGGGGGTCTAGTTTCCAAAATGGTGTCACTTGTGGGGGGTTTCCACTGTTTAGGCACATCAGTGGCTCTCCAAACGCGACATCCAATCTCCATTCCAGCCAATTTTGGTTTGAAAAAGTCAAACGGCGCTCCTTCCCTTCCAAGCCCTGCCGTGCGCCTAAATAGTGGTTTCCCCCCACATATGGGGTATCGGCGTACTGAGGAAAAATTGCACAACAACTTTTTCTGTCCACTTTCTCCTTTTACCCTTGTTAAAATAAAAAAATTGTTTGTAAAAGATCATTTTTGTGACTAAAAAGTTAAATGTTCATTTTTTCCTTCCAAGTTGCTTCAGCTCCTGTGAAGCACCTGAAGGGTTAATAAACTTCTTGAATGGGTTTTTGAGTACCTTGAGGGGTGCAGTTTTTAGAATGGTGTCACTTTTGGATATTTTCTGTCATATAGACCCCTCAAAGTGACTTTAAATGTGATGTGGTCCCTAAAAAAAATGGTTTTGTATAATTTGTTGTAAAGTTGAGAAATTGCTGGTCAACTTTTAACCCTTATAACTTCGTAACAAAAAAAATTTTGGTTCCAAAATTGTGCTGATATAAAGTACAGTCATGGCCAAAAGTTTTGAGAATTACACAAATATTATATTTTCACATGATCTGCTGCCCTCTGTTTTTTATGTGTGTGTTTGACAGATGTTTTTATCACAGACAGAAATATAATTGCAAACATATGAGTAACAAAAGCTTATATTGACAGTTAGAATGAGTTAATGCAGCAAGTCAATATTTGCAGTGTTGACCCTTCTTCTTCAGGACCTCTGCAATTCTCCCTGGCATGCTCTCAATCAACTTCTGGACCAAATCCTGACTGATAGCAGTCCATTCTTGCACAATCAATGCTTTAATTTTGTCAGAATTTTTAGGTTTATGTTTGTCTACCTGTCTCTTGATGATTGACCACAAGTTCTCAATGGGATTAAGATCTGGGGAATTTCCAGGCCATGGACCCAAAATCTCTATGTTTTGTTCCCTGAGCCATTTAGTTATCACCTTTGCTTTATGGCAAGGTGCTCCATCATGCTGGAAAAGGCATTGTTGATCGCCAAACTGCTCTTGGAGGGTTGGGAGAAGTTGCTCTTGGAGGACATTCTGGTACCATTCTTTATTCATGGCTGTGTTTTTAGGCAAGACTGTGAGAGAGCCGATTCCCTTGGCTGAGAAGCAACCCCACACATC
The DNA here is from genome assembly GCA_033576555.1 of Oophaga sylvatica. Classification (NCBI taxonomy): domain Eukaryota; kingdom Metazoa; phylum Chordata; class Amphibia; order Anura; family Dendrobatidae; genus Oophaga; species Oophaga sylvatica. The sequence goes on along the minus strand of JARQOD010000001.1, from coordinate 423,887,587 downwards.
AATGGTTTCAGGATGCTTAACAGTTGGCATGAGACAAGACTGGTGGTAGCGCTCACCTTGTCTTCTCCGAATGAGGCGTTTTCCTGATGTCCCAAACAATAGAAAAGGGGATTCATCAGAGAAAATAACTTTACCCCAGTCCTCAGCAGTCCACTGCCTTTACCTTTTGCAGAATATCAGTCTGTCCATGATGTTTTTTTCTGGAGAGAAGTGGCTTCTTTGCTGCCCTCCTTGAGACCAGGCCTTGCTCCAAGAGTCTCCGCCTCACAGTGCGTGCAGATGCACTCACACCTGCCTGCTGCCATTCCTGAGCAAGCTCTGCACTGCTGGTAGCCCGATCCGGCAGCTGAAACACTTTTAAGAGATGGTCCTGGCGCTTGCTGGTCTTTCTTGGGCGCCCTGGAGCCTTTTTGGCAACAATGGAACCTCTCTCCTTGAAGTTCTTGATCATGCGATAGATTGTTGACTGAGGTACAATCTTTCTAGCTGCGATACTCTTCCCTGTTAGGCCATTTTTGTGCATTGCAATGATGACTGCACGTGTTTCTTTAGAGATAACCATGGTTAACAGAAGAGAAACAATGATGCCAAGCACCAGCCTCCTTTTAAAGTGTCCAGTGGTGTCATTCTTACTTAATCATGACAGATTGATCTCCAGCCATGTCCTCATCAACACCCACACCTGTGTTAATGAAGCAATCACTGAAAAGAGGTTAGCTGGTCCTTTTAAGGCAGGGCTGCAATGATGTTGAAATGTATTTTGGGGGATAAAGTTAATTTTCTAGCCAAATATTGACTTTGCAAGTAATTGCTGTTAAGCTGATCACTCTTTATAACATTCTGGAGTATATGCAAATTGCCATTAGAAAAAGTGAAGCAGTAGACTTTGTAAAAATTAATATTTGTGTCATTCTCAAAACTTTTGGCCATGACAGTAGACATGTGGTAAATGTTATTTAGTAACTATCTTCTATGACATATTTCTTTGTTTTAAGGGAATATAAATTAAAGTTTTAAAATTGCAAAATTTTCAAAATTTTTGCCATATTTCCATTTTTTTCATAAATAACCGCAAGTTATATGGAAGAAATTTTACAACTGTCATGAAGTACAATATGTCATGAGAAAACAGTCTCAGAATCGCTAAAATCTATTGAAACGTTCCAGAGTTATAGCCTCATAAAAAGACAGTGGTCAGAATTGTAAAAATTGTCCTGGTCATTAACGTGCAAACCACCCTTCGGGGTTAAGGGGTTAATTTTCTTTTTAATAATGTTTTATTTTTTTCCCCACACAAAACCTGGAGCAGCACAACACAACCTGTTTTTTTTCACTAATGTTTTTCTCTTTTCCACACAGAAACTGGTACAGCACAACACAACCCGGATCATCCTCTGTTGAAGCGGCCCCTCATCTACCAGCCACTGAACAGACGCAGTCCCAATCATCCACCGATTGAGCAGCCTTGCAGGCTTCACTTGCTGGGGAACAGGCAGCCGGTCCATCAGGTTTTCCCCTCTCCCAGCCCTCTGCCGCTGCTTTTGGTGGGTCTTCTCGTCAGCAGCATAGGGCCTGGGAGAGGTCAGGCATGCCTGAGTTTATGCAATTAAGCTCGGTCTTTCAGGATGGGATTAGGTTGATTGCTGACAGAGTGAAGACTAGGTTCAAGGAAGTCAACAAACGCCTTGACCACCTGGAAGCCGACCTTGAGAGACCGTCGCAACGTTTTTTTCTGCAATAGAGCGGAGCGTCTCGGAAAACCTTACTCCTCAACTCCAGCTGAAGGTCTTGCAGCCACACATTGCAGCAGCAGTCCAAGCAGCAGTCACAAAGCTACAATCAACAGGCCGGAGGATATTACCAGCAGCCAATCTATTTTCCAGCTCCCACAACATCTAACTATCCGCCACCACCACCGCCTCCAGTTCACAGAGCGACTACTTTGCCAAGTTCATCAACCCTGCAGCCGGCAGCATCCACCATGCTCCAGAGTCCAGCAGCCAGCAGTATCAACGATGCTGCCCACTCCAGCACCCCTGCCCAGTCCAGCACCCCTGTCCAGTCCAGCACAGAGGTAAAAAAAAAATATTTCCACCAGGACAAAAACTAGGAGCCAAAAAACCATTCCCACATTGAACCCACCACCTCCACCCTCACCTACCAATATGTCAATACCTTCCTAGGTGTCTCTGTCTGTTCTTTCAAGTTTGTCTATCGATTCGCATTATTCCACTTTGTCATCTATCCCCAATGTCTCCACTGCCATCCCTGATCAAATCCTTCAATTTGTTGCCCCTTCCCCTGTAGACCCTTCCCCTGTAACCACTTCCTCATCAACTACCACCCAATCCTCACGGCTCCACACTCCCAAGGTCCACCCATCTCACCCTCACGTAAACCCCGACACAAAAACCAATCACCCACTTAACCCTTCTTTTTTGTTAAATTTTGGAAAATAAAAGTTGTATTTTGTTTGCACTATATCTTGTTTTACTTGTATCTTTATTCGCCGCTGCCGCCACAAACACACGTGTTTATTTTATTTTTGAGGGAAGGTATTTTATTATTTAACTCAGCAAACATTAGGGGTAAAGTTTAACATTACATGTACATTTTTACATCACAGGTACATTTAAACATAACAGGTAATTTTGACATTACAGGTAAATTTAAACATAACAGGTACATTTTACCTAGCAACTTAAATCATTTCGTCTTGCAATGCCACACGTCCATTATCTGAAGCAAAGTAAGCGGCAAACTTATCCCTCATCTGGGCAACTTCCACTGTGGTTCTCAGAGGGTGAAATTGGTAATCATGCAATGTAACAGGTTCATCAGATTGTAAGTTTGGTCGCTCTCTTACCAGGATGTAGTTGTGCAGAACAACACATGCTTTCACAACCTCAATAGTGTCAATTTTTAGATTAATGGATGTGGATAAAATGCGCCATTTAGATACCAGCAATCCAAATACACACTCCACGGTTCTTCGTGCCATTGTCAGTCGGTAGTTGAAAATTTTTTTTGTGTGATATAAGTTCCGACTTGAGTATAGTTTAATGAGGTTGGCACACATTTGGAACGCCTCATCCCCAACAACAAAAGGCATTGGCGGTCCGTCAGTGTTGGCAAGAGGTCGTGGCTGCGGAAAATTAAAATCAATCCCATACAGACATTGGCCCATGTCAGAGTTTTTAAAAGTTTGCGAGTCATTTCCTCATCCAAATGAGCCAATGTCCACGGCAACAAATCTACACACGGCATCCGCAATAGCCATTAGAACAATGGAAAAGTATTTTTTATAATTGAAGTACTCTGTTCGACTTCCAACTGGTTTCATAATCCTAATGTGTTTGACATCCACAGCCCCCACACAGTTAGGAAAATTACAAATTTTCTAGAATTTGGAAGCATTTTCAAGCCAGAGTTCAGTTGTGGGTTGGAGGAGGAATTCTTGCCACAGAATGTCAACTAAAGCACGACAAGTGTCTACAATGATCCCAGAAAGTGTGGACACTCCAATCCTGAATTGAAAAAATGGAGTGATGATAATGTCTCTCCGGTAGCCAGGAATCTGAAGAACAGAAAATGAGAAAAAGGAATCAGTGCATGGCTTTTATAGCAATCTTATTAATGACAGGTGTCTCTTTTTCCAAATTACGTACCTCAGGGTGACCAGGAATTGCTAGACGGAGCTGTGTGTCCTGCCTGGCGATGGCTCCTTGGGCACGTAGCAGCAAGTCACGGAAGCTCTGTTCAAAAAACTTCTCAGAGTTTTGTTGCAGCTTTGTGTACAAAGAGTGGTAGGCTCCATGGCTCTCTCGGAGTTCAAGGATGGGGTGTTTCCAATAGCGACCATGACGTCTTCTTCTTTTTCTTCTTCTTTGTTCTTGATAAGCAAAAGCAAAGGCAGCAGCCAATTTTAGCTGTAAATTCAGATCTTCTAGGAAGCTGTCCCGGTCAAGATCCTTCTTGCAGCTAGATACAGCAGCCAAAGACGAGGATTTCATCAGTGCAGTGTGTCTATGTATATAGAAATCCCATGAGACACACCTACTGGGTGTCTGATGTCAAGGAAAAGCTACTGCAAAACATTGGAAATTTCTAACGCATGCACATAAACAATCTAAACGCATGCAAAAATGCATACAAATGCATGCAAACGCAGCTTTTTTTGGCATCATGCGTAAGATGATGCGGATAAAAAACACTGCGTAAACTTGTGTTTGCATGAGTTTTTGCATGCGTTTGTGGATGCGGATGATATGCTGCTGACTCAAACGCTAATGTGAACCTAGCCTTTATCAATATTTTGTACTTGTGCTACGTCTGAGTTTTATTGAGGTGGCCTTCTACATCCTATAGTACAGGGTGGGCCATTTATATGGATTCAACTAAATAAAATGGGGATGGTTGGTGATATCAGCTTCCTGTTTGTGGCACATTAGTATATGGGAGGGGGAAAACTTTTCAAGATGGGTGGTGACCATGGCGGCCATTTTGGATCCAACTTTATTTTTTCCAATGGGAAGAGGGTCATGTGACACATCAAACTTATTGAGAATTTCACAAGAAAAACAATGGTGTGCTTGATTTCAATGTAAATTTATTTTTTAATGAGTTATTTACAAGTTTCTCTTTGTTTACAGCTATTGACATGTCGCAGAGTTAACATGTGAAGAGCGGATAGAAATTGTGTTGATGTCTGGTGAACGCAGTACCCGGGTCATTGCAGCAGATTTCAATGCAAGACACCCATCTCCCATGCTACAGTTAGCAAACTGCTTCCCAAATTTTGTGAAACAGGCTCAGTGTTGGATTTGCCAAAATGTAGACACAAGAAAACTGTCACTATTGAAGAATCATCAGTGGCTGTCCTAGCTTCATACAGCAAGAGCCCACAGCGTAGCACTCGTCGCATGTCACTGGAGAGTGGTATCAGTCGAACATCCCTTCGGCGGATATTAGCTACTCACAAATGGCACCCTTGCAAAATCCAGCTGCTACAGCATCTCAACGAGGATGACCCAGATCGGCGCGCTGAATTTGCAGAATGGGCAAAAGAAAAATTGGAACAGGACCGTCAGTTTATCATCTGAAGGCAATTGTCTATGCTGTGAAGATACGAGATGTGCAGCATCTGAAACAATGAATACTGGAAGCCTGTGCTAGCATTTCTTCTGCGGTGTTGCTATCAGTGTGTCAAGAGTGGGAGAAGAGGGTTGCATTGACAATCCAACACAATGGGCAGCACTTTGAACACATTTTATAAGAGGTCATAAACTTGTAAATGACTTATGAAAGAATACATTTACGTTAAAACCAAGCACACCAATGTTTTTCTTGTGAATTTCTCAATAAGTTTGATGTGTCACATGACCCTCTTCCCATTGGAAAAAATAAAGTTGGATACAAAATGGCCGCCATGGTCACCACCCATCTTGAAAAGTTTTCCCCCTCCCATATACTAATGTGCCACAAACAAGTTGATGTCATCAACCATTCCCATTTTATTTAGGTACTAGCTGAAGGTGCTGCCCGGGCATAGTAACTAACTATGGTTAGTTATAACAAATTGTAATGATCATATCTATAAATATAAAGATGAGTGTAGAGCCCCGCCCACTCCGCATAGCCACATTCACTGTAATATCCCACACAATCCCGTCAGCTAGAGCTAGCGGACTACTACCCCTAATACCCGTCAGCCAGAGCCACCGGACTACTACCCCTAATATTCCACATCATCCCATCACAGCCGCCAGACTATTACCCCTAATATCCCACATCATCCCGTCAGCCAGAGCCACCAGACTACTCCCCCTAATATCCCACATCATCCCGTCAGCCAGAGCCACCGGACTACTCCCCCTAAAATCCCACATCATCCCGTCAGCCAGAGCCACCGGACTACTACCCCTAAAATCCCACATCATCCCGTCAGAATCAAAGAGCTGAGTGGAATGGCCCTAACTTCCATACCTTGGATCCCTTTAAGAGAGGCCTGGCGTCAGAACCAGAGCGCTGAGTGGATTTGCCCTGACTTCCATACCAATGATCCCTTTAATAGAAGCCTGGGGTGAGAATCAGAGCGCTGAGGGATTTACCCTAACTTCCATACCGAAGATCCCTTTAAGAGAGGCCTGGCATCAGAACCAAAGTGCAGAGTGGATTTGCCCTCACTTCCATATTGGGGATTCCTTTAGGAGGGGCCTGGGGTCAGAATCAGAGTGCTTAGTGGAATTTCCCTAACTTCCATACCAATGATCCCTTTAAGAGGCCATGGGGTCAGAACCACAGTGCTGAGTGGAACGGTCCTAACTTACATACTGGGGATCCCTTTAAGAGAGGCCTGGGATCAAAACTAAAGCGCTGGATGGATTTGTCCTGACTTCCATACCAATGATCCCTTTAATAGAGGCCTGGGGTTAGCACCAGAGCATTTGAAGACAATTGCCCTGACTTCCATGCCAATGATCCCTTTAATAGAAGGCTGGGGTGAGAATCAGCGATGAGGGATTTACCCTAATTTCCATACTGGCGATCCCTTTAAGAGAGGCCTGTAGTCAAAACCAGAGGACTTAGTGGAATTGCCCTCCCTTCCATATCAATGATCCCTTTAATAGAGGACTAGGGTCAGTACCAGAGCATTTGAAGGCAATTGCCCTGACTTCCATACCGGGGATCCCTTTAAGAGAGGCCTGGCATCAGAACCAAAGCGCTGGATGGATTTTCCCTGACTTCCATACCAATGATCCCTTTAAGAGAGGCCTGGGGTCAGAATCAGAGCGCTGAGGGATTTACCCTAACTTCCATATCAGAGATCCTTTAAGAGAGACCTGGAGTCAGAACCAGAGCGCTTAGTGGAATTGCCCTAATTTCCATACCAATGATCCCTTTAAGAGAGGCCTGGGGTCAGAATCAGAGCGCTGAGGGATTTACCCTAACTTCCATATCAGAGATTTCTTTAAGAGAGACCTGGAGTCAGAACCAGAGTGCTTAGTGGAATTGCCCTAACTTCCATACCAATGATCCCTTTAAGAGACCCTGGGGTCAGAACCACAGAGCTGAGTGAAATGGCCCTAACTTCCATACCGGGGATCCCTTTAAGAGAGGCCTGGGGTCAAACCAAACCGCAGGATGGATTTGCCCTGACTTCCATACCGGGGATCCCTTTAAGAGAGGCCTGGGGTCAAACCAAACCGCAGGATGGATTTGCCCTGACTTCCATATCGGAGATCCCTTTAAGAGAGGCCTGGGTCAAACCAAAGCGCAGAGTCGATTTGCCCAGACTTCCATACCGGAGATCCCTTAAGAGGGAAGATGTGCCTATGGGATGGATAATGTGTGATGGGGATATGGGCACGGGAGCGGGTGATTCATTTCAGTCATGTGCGCTTGACGCGCACCATACTGAGGTGGTACCAGGGCTATGGGGTACTCGGCACCGAGCCCATTGATTTCTATGGGAAATGTCACTGGCAGCGGGACTCGGTCCGTGGCCCTGGCGGTCATGCAATGGGGGATATTTACAGGGGATTATAAGGATAGGTAGTTCGTGACGCCACCTGTGGTATCTGATCAATTGGACCAGCGCTGCTATAATGATCTTCGCAGGGGATGTTATGGGGGCAGCTGGGTGGTAAGTCTCCCACAGGTGAGACGGGTCCCTGGAAGTCTATGATGATGCAGCGTGTAGATAATAATTCAGTCACACACAATGCAGCTTCTTTTCATACCTTTACTTGTAGGTGTTTCAGGCAGGTCCCGGGAAGCTGGTCGGGGTGGAGAATGCACATTCGGGAAACCGCTGAGCAGGTTAGAGGCCTCCTTTACTTCATATGTATCTGAGTCCAAACTTGCATGAAGCGAAGTTAATTCTGCAATCTCCAGCTTTCTCAATAGCTGCAACGCCCGGCCGACATTGTGGTGGAGCCTTTTCTGTCTCTGATTCTCAGATGTTGGAAAGAACAAAGTCCCTCTATGCAGGGCCCTGCTAAAAGTCCTTGTTCTCCCTGACTCCGTTTACGTATCAGTGCTTAGGGCTACCTTCTGCGACCTGTGGTCCAGAAAGCCTCCGGTTATCTTGTTACTAGGCGTGAAGCGCTAGCAACGCTTCGGACCCCGGTGTCCGGTGAATTAGTGCAGGTAATCCGGTACCTGGTGCACTAGCATCTATCTTCTCCACTGTGCCCTTCGCCCTGCTCTCGCTCTTAACATAAGCACTTGTAGCTTTGATGGAAATGTCAGCTTTCTCCAGAGCTCACTGAACAGCTCTCAGTATCCTCCAAGTCCAGACTGAACTGACACTGAACTGATCTGTCCGAAGACAGGAAACAGACTGAACACTGAACACTGGGAATGACTCACTCCTGAGTCTCCCAAAGCTTGACTCTCTGATCTGTCCGAAGACAAGAAGCTTGAATCACTGACTGCTACGTGTCACTACCTCTTATACCCTAATGGGTGTGTCTGAAAGTGTGAGTGACGTGAATGGATATCAAGCTTTTGCGGTTACCTTCCTGTGCATTTTCCTGGATTATGTGTGCCTGACATAGCTGGGCCACACACCTCACTCTAGGCCACACCATACGGGTTTTTCTTCAGAGGTAATTCAAGGCTTTATGTAAAACCAAGATAAGGCACCGTAGTGCAAACTATTTACATTGAAAGTTCTTGGGCTGGCACAGTCCACAGCCACGCAGTCCATGCAGGGTTAAAACACATATCGAGACGTATCAATAGAAATCACATTAATACTTTAACTTCTATTAAAGTGCAAAAATCTTCTTTGTAAAACTTTATACAATTCTTCAGATGCAGTAAACCCTGTCTGGGTCTGGCTAACTAATTTACTAGGACTACTCTTGATAACGAATAGGTAATCTTTCTTTAGTGATACGTTCTGACCTACGTGGGGTAGCATCAGGTATAGTAGTTTCTAGCCTATCTGTTCTGCGTAACGGCAAACTATAGACACGACTCCACCTTTCTAGGGACCTGGCAAGCATGCTAGCGACTGGGCGATGCGGTACTGCTTCACCAGGGGACTCCACTTCTTGTGGTGCTGCTTCTTGAGGTTCTTCTGGTTGAGGTTCCGTTGGAACAGACCCTCTGGAACTGGCTCTACTGGCACAATTGGTATGACTGGATGTAGAGACTCCTCTTGCGGTTGATAAAACTGCAGCACAGGAATGATTACAGCATCTCCCACTCTGGGCCAATCTGCAGGAAAATCTCCCAAATCCGCATGTATGACCGCTTCATCATTTTCTTTCTGAAGAACAACCGGTTCTTCCTCACGAAGCTTTAATGGGCCCGGACACAACTTTAGATAATCTCTAGACACAGTTGCAGTAGTTTTTCCTCCATCCTTGCTGATGGTACAGGTTTTTCTGTTATCAAATTTGGAATTTTGCACGACATATGGCTCCTGTTCCCACTGATCATCCAATTTGTGCATTCTTCTTTTTCTTTTTAGCACAATTTCTCCAGGCATAAAAGGCTTAGCGGGAGCATTTTTGTTATAGTTCTTCTCTTGTTTTTCTCTTACTTTATTGAGACTGTCTTCCACGCAGGCTTGTACTCTCCTGTACTGTTCTTGTCGAGTTGTGTCCCAATCTTCAGCACTGTCATCAGCTCTGGTTCTACCACACCAAGTTCCAAATCCATTGGCAGCCTTCCGGGTCTTGCTCTCATAAGGTAGGCTGGAGTGCAGTTGGTGGAACTTACTGCTATGTGGTTGTACAAGTCAACCAGGTCAGGTAGCAAGTCAGGCCACCGATTTCTTTCTTCCAGTGGTACAGATTTCAGTAAGTCGATGACAATGTGATTCATCTTTTCACAAAGGCCATTGGTCTGAGGGTGGTACGGTGTTGTTCTGATCTTCTTACATCCATACAATTGACAGAATTCCTTAAACAGTTCAGCTTCGAATGCAGGACCTCGATCAGTCAGCACCTGCTCCGGATATCCGTGTGGTCTGCAGAAACTTGCTTGGAAGGTTCTTGCTGCTGTCTCTGCTGTCATATCTTTGACAGGGGCGACCACCAGAAACCTGGAATAGTGATCCACCATGGTCAGGGCATATGAGTATCCCGACCTGCTTGGGGACAACTTGACGTGATCCAATGCCACGATCTCCAGAGGACGAGTCGTCCGGATAGGCTGCAAGGGTGCCTTCTGACTACAGTAGTCTTTTCGTCTGAGGCCACAGGGTCCACAGTTCCGGCACCACTTCTCGATGGAGCTGCGCATCCCTACCCAGTAGAACCGACACCTCAACAGGGTCTCCAGCTTTTTCCAGCCAAAGTGTCCCGCTCGATCGTGGTAGGCTTCTAACACCATTTGGATGTCTGCTCTGGGGACCACTATCTGCCAAACCATCTCATGGGTCCTTGGGTCGACGTATCTCCTGCACAACTTCTCACGGTAGATGAACAACCGGCTTCTCTCATTCCACAGGAGCTTTGCTGGTATGGGTGCTTCTTTCTCCAAGGAGGAACCTTCCTGTCTTATCAGCTCCTTGACACGGCTGACCACTGGATCGCTGTCCTGAGTCTCCTTCCAGCTGTGATGAGGTAAAGGGTTCAACATCTCACCACTCCGCTTTCTGTAGACTCGTTGCTCTTGGACCATCCCATTTCGGTGGAACGCAGGTAGCTCGATTTCTTCCAGATCATCTGATTCTTCCTCCGTGTCGGATTCATGCGGCATTCTGGACAAGGCGTCCGCGTTAGCATTTTTACGGCCCGCTCTGTACTTGATGGTAAACTGATAGTTTGACAGCGAGCCATCCAACGTTGCTCCATGGCTCCCAGCTTGGCTGATTCAAGGTGTGTCAAGGGGTTGTTGTCTGTGTACGCAGTGAACTTGTTGGAGGCAAGGTAATGTTTGAATCTTTCGGTAATGGCCCAGACCAGCGCTAGGAACTCCAGTTTGAAGCTGCTATAGTTTTCCGGGTTCCTCTCAGTTGGCCTGAGCTTTCTGCTGGCATATGCGATGACTTTTCTTGGCCATTCTGCTTCTGACTGAGGACCGCTCCCAATCCCTCGTTACTGGCATCGGTGTACAGCAGGAACGGTTGGCTGTAATCAGGGTAGGCTAAGATTTCATCGCCGGTCAGGATCTCTTTCATCTCTTTGAATGCCTCAGCTTGTTCTTTACCCCAAATGAATGGAGGGTTTCTGCTCTTGAGAGGTTGTCCGACCAGGAGGTCCTGTAAAGGCGCCGCTTTCTTGGTGTAATCTTTTACAAACCTCCTGTAGTAACCTGTTAGTCCCAGGAACTGTCGCACCTCCTTTAGATTCTTCGGCTCCGGCCATTTCTGGATGGCTGTGACCTTCTCGGGGTCCGGCGCTACTCCTTCGGAACTGACAATATGTCCCAAGTACTGTACCTTCCGTTTGAGCAGATGGCACTTTGAGGGCTTCAGTTTCATCCCATACTTGGACAGTGACTCGAATACCTCTGCTAGGTGCTTCAGATGACCTTCATATGTCTTGGAGTACACAATCACATCGTCCAGGTACAGCAACACGGTTTCAAAGTTGAGATGTCCCAGACAGCTCTCCATCACTCTCTGGAATGTTCCTGGGGCACTGCTGAGGCCAAACGGCATTCTGTCAAACTCGCAGAGTCCCATTGGGGTGGTGAAAGCAGTTTTTCCCGATCCTCCTCAGCCACAGCTACTTGCCAGTACCACTAGTAAGGTCGAGGGTAGAAAAGTAGTTAGCCGTTTTCAGAGCAGCTAAGGATTCCTCTATGCGTGGTAATGGGTATGCATCTTTATGTGTTATGCGATTTACTTGTCTGTAATCTACACACATTCTCATGCTACCATCCTTTTTTCTTAACTAGAACTAGAGGTGCTGCCCAGGGACTACAACTATCCCTTATCACCCCTGCTTCCTTCATGTCACGCAACATTTCCTTAGCTTTCTGATAGTGGGCTGGAGGTATAGGCCTGTACCGCTCTTTGATGGGAGGATGACTGCCTGTAGGGATATGATGCTGTACTCCCTTAATTGTCCCAAGTCAAGTGGGTGTTTGCTAAATACTTGTGCGTACTCTTGTACCACCCGTAGTACCCCCTGTTTCTGGTGGACGGAAGTGGTGTCTGTCCCTATATGAAGCTGCTGACACCAATCCGCTACCGGGGTTGCCGGATCATTATTCTCCGCTGGTTGGCGGGAGGCTAAGGACTCGGTTGTGAGGATAGAATTGTTATCTACGGCATGTAATTTAGCAACTGTGGCATAACGTGGTAAATTTACTTCATCGTCTCCCCAGTTGAGAAGTCGTACTGGTACTCTCCCATTTATTACTTCCACTACCCCTCTAGCAGTTAGAGTGTGGTCTGTGCTCTGAACGATGGGGCTCTACTACTGCTTGGTAGTTCTGTCCCCTCAGACCTATGGCTGCTCTACACCATATTAACATTTCACTCATTGGGGGTATTACAATGGGATTCGGGTCCGTGACCCGTACATTACCGATTTCACCATCTGTAAGCTTCGCTTGCTGCTGGCACATCAGGGCCCGGATCTCCCTCTGGATCACTCCCTTCTGCTTTGGCTTGGCAACTTCAGCGAGCTGTTGGAGCAAAAAACACAACTTCTCCCAGACAGTTACTGATAATGTTAGTACCTAATATCACATTTAAGCCATTTTCCTCATTTACAGTCCTTACTACTAGAAGTCCCTGATCCTTCAGCTCCACTCTGCCCACTTTTACGTCCACATTTTTGGCTCCGAGTACCTCAACAGGGAGACCATTGGTGGCGTACACTGTAAAGTCAGGGCTCGGGGGCTGGAGACTGTCCTTTGACCAGAATTTATTATAAAGGACATCAGGTATTATGGTCACCTGAGATCCAGTGTCCAGCAGTGCAGGAATTGCAATCCCATCCAGAATGATGGACAGGTAGGGTCGTCCACCCACGAACCTGCGGTTCCAGTCTAAGGGGCCTGATGAGTCTACTCCTGGGTGTTGGCCCTCTGACCCAGGATCGGCTCGATTAAAGGACATTGCTGGCCATATGACCTTTTTGGTTGCAGCGGGTAACAGATGATCTCCGGCGAGGATGGTGTTGATTCAGGAGTCGCTCCTGGGGGTGGCGTGGTCCTCCTCCGGTGAGGCGACGTCCTCCATTTCCTCCGGTTCATCCAAGGGACATCCTCCGGACAGTCGGCTAGTGGGATCTTTCCTCCTTCTTCTTTCCGCAGTTGCAGGGCATTCATTACAGTGGTCAGGTTCTTAGTCAGCTGGCGCACTTCTGAGCGCAGACATTCCAACTCACTAGGGGGCGCCACCTGCATTTTAGCTTCTGCCACCTGCGGGGAAAAGGTGGGTACTGCCGGCTTTAGAGTGGCTTCACCCGGGTGATACTGATTTGCCACCTCTGGCTTTTCCAAGGGTCGCAGTCCTTTTATTGCCATGTCCTTTAGGGCATCAAAAGTGGCATCTGGATGATCCAAGGACCACCAGTTTACAGTCCTGCCTTCCGCTGGAGACCTCAGTCCCCGTACAAATTGTTCTTTCAACATTTTGCTTTCGTCAATGGCACTTGCAGGTTAGCCTGTTTGAGAGCTCGCAGGGCCCCCTGTAACCGCAGGCGTAGTCCCTAATTGCTGTCACCTGGTCTCTGGGAGCATGATAAAATGCCATCCGGAGATCCGTTTCTGTGCGGTCCTCAAAAATGGCCGTAGCTTTAAGAGAATCGCAGGTACCGACTCCTGGTCTGCAGTGGTCCAAGTCTCTACTTCTCTCTCAGCCGCACCAGCTAACTGTCCTATTACCACAGCAGCTTTTTGTTTTCAGTCATTGAGTACATGTCTAGGATGCTAATATTTTCCGTTTAAACCCTGCAGGGTGTCTGGCTCGCCGCTGTACTGAGGGAGCCACTTCGCTCCTGGCATGTATGGGGCGTTTAGGGGCATGAGCGGGAACACCCGGACCAGGTGAGGGGCCCCGCACCTCCATCCTGCACTACAATGCCAAGCGGTGGGCTATTGGGGCCTCCGGCGGGGGCCGCTCCGTCTGCCGGTTGCTGCGACATGTTGGTGCCCCCCTGTTTAATCGGAGCCTACCTCTTTCAAGGCTGCAGAGTCGCAGGCACAGCGGTGGAGACAGGACCTTTGTCGCTGGCGCTGTGTTGTCAGAGCGTTCACTTCCGCTCTCACAGGACCTGCCGCCGCGTCAGAGTTGGGGGCGTGTCCAGGCAACAGCGGCGCTCTTTCAGGTACGCCCCCCTTCTTCCCAGCGCTTAGGGCGCGAATATGACAGCAAAAATGGCGGTAAAATGGCGCCAAATACAGCAAACAGTCTTTTTCACCAAAACAGTTCAATAGGCACACAGGACTCACAATTGCAAGCTTCGCATCCTGTTCGTGACGCCAGAAATGACGCGCACCACACTGAGGTGGGTACCAGGGCTCCCACAGGTGGCGTCACGAAACTACCTATCCTAATAATCCCCTGTAAATATCCCCCATTGTATGAGCGCCCAGGGCCACGGACCGAGTCCTGCTGCCAGTGACAAATCCATAGACTTTCATGGGCTCGGTGCCGAGTACCCATTGCCCTGGTCTAAGTGCGATCATCTTCTGGCGTCACGAACAGGATGCGAAGCTTGCAATTGTGAGTCCTGTGTGCCTATATTGAACTGTTTTGGTGAAAAGGACTGTTTGCTGCATTTGGCGCCAAATACCGCCATTTTACCGCCATATGGCGCCCTGAGGCGCTGGTGAAGAAGGTGGGCGTGCATTTGTGGGCGTGTACCCCCCCTGTGGCGCGAAAGTTATGGCAGCCCTCTCAAAATGCTACTATAATGTGCGGTCTGCCCATGCTAAGAAATCCGCCTCCTCTTCATCCTCTATGCGAAGAGGAGGAGACGCAAATCCCGCCTCACGGAAGAGATCCAGACTGTTCCGGATGGAGAACAAGTCTGGCTTGGAGAGAGATGGAGGCAGTACAAGAGCAGCTGTGTGAAGGAGTGGCGGAGCGCAGGCTGTTCCCCAGTAAAGCTGTTGCTTGACCGGAGCCATCCCTAGTCCGGGACCTTCAACAAACCCTGCTGGAATAAGGAGGAGAATGCGGCGCTTAAAAAAAGCTGATCCAGCGCCAGGCAGATATGGATGAGACTGAGAGACGCTGGCGTGCCCAGACACAGCGGCTGCTGTGGGACGCAGTGCTCTCTCCCACTGGAATAAACCATCATTGGAATTCCCTAAGTCCCTGCTGACAAAGCTGAAGGACGACGGAGGCTGCCCCCAAAAGTGCTGTACCTGATCCCACCGATGGAGAGGTGGAAGAGAAGGAGGCTGAGGAGGCCCTGTCTGATCCGGAGTACAGCCAGCCAGGCCAGGAGGCCGCAACAGGTTTATAGTTCCCCGGTAGGAACACCGGAGGGGTCCCAGCCATCGTTACCGGGAAATTGATTGGGACGCAATGCAGTACTTGGATGACGTAACTTACGCTGTGAAAGTGGAGAAGGAGCAGCAATGCGTGATCGGGATAAGCAACGCCAACAGGAGCAGAGGGAAGCGCAACAGCAGCGGCAGCAGTACCACGACAAGTTTCTTGCTGACAAGGAAGCAGTCCGGAAAGATAAAGGTACCCTAAGGGAACCGCGGCGTCAGGGGTGCGTAACTGGGTTCCAACTCGCAAGGGCTGGGGCTTTTATACATGAGCCAGGCCTGTACCAAGAAATTTTTGTAAGTCGGAGAGACGTGGAGTCTCATTTACCTATCGGGCACCCTGGGAGGGACCTTGAAAACGGGGACATTGTAAGCTACACACGGCACTGGGGGTTAAAGGGGTTGGTACGCATTAAATGTCACCCGTGTCAGAGACCCCGTCCCGGAAACCAGTGAGGTCTCCCATGCCACAGCACGCGAACCCCAGCAGCGTCATCTTTGGCGTCCGCACCAGGCCGTGCACCAGCATCGCCCCCTGCGTATTCCTCTGTACCCAGATCTTGCCCTGCTCGAACCCGTGATCACATCGGCATCGCCCCCTGCGTACACCTCGTATCGCGATCTGCATCGCAATCTACATCGCAATCGGTGACCCATACTGCATCGCAATCTACATCGCAATCTGTGACACCATCAGCAACGCCCTTGCGTCATACATGACAGAGGCACCCGATGGGACCTTAGTTAGAATGAGAACCGTGGCTACTCAAACGCTGATAGCAGGCCATGACTTATTTGTTATGCGATCAAAAGAAACACGCGTCGTTCCAGCCCAGGAGTGGAAGACGTTATTGAAGTTTACAAGAAAAATGAAAGCCAGTAGGACCCAGACAGGGGTTTACTACAACTAAAGAATGTAAAAAGTTGGAGAAGTTGGCAGAATTGCACTTTATTGTCTTTTACTGATATGTATGAAAATGTTACATAGCTTACATATTTAAAGTAGAATACCCGGCTGGGTAAAGAGTTTAAGAAAGCTAAAGAGTAAATGTGATGTTGATTGCATAAGTATGCATAGAATACCCCGGTTGGGTAAATTGAAATTGAAGAATTGAGGAATTACTTGAAATTTATATATATTTATGTGTCTTTTCCCTCATGGACTGCGTGGCTGTGGACTGTGCCAGCCCAAAGACTTTTAATGTAAATAGTTGCACTACGGTGCCCTATCTTGGTTTTACACGAAACCATTACTTCTACCTCTGAAGAAAAAAACCCGTATGGTGTGGCCTAGAGTGAGGTCTGCAGTCAGAAGTCCTGCAGCCCACCAGGACCACGTGGGAGGTTTTTGGTGGGGTCTCCACAAGAATATTGTCTTGTATAATGAGAATATTTTGATACTTTTGTATTTCTCTAATGTACAAATTGTAACGTTCAAAGAAGTCTTACCTCCCGGATGGGAAGAGTTAAAATGTTTTGTTTAATGCAAAACAAAAATGTTTTCTTTTTCTCTTTTACAGCCCGGGAGTGCTTGTGTTTAACCAAGGGGGATGTGTGGCCAGCTATGCCAGGCACACAAATAATCCAGGAGAATGCACAGGAAGGTAACCACAACGCTTGATATCCATTCACTTCACTCACACTTTCAGACACACCATCAGGAGTATAAAAGGGAGTGACAGTAGCAAAGTGAGAGATCAGTCAGTCAGTCAACCTAGGAGGGAGAAGAGTTCAGTCAAGCTCCGGGTGGCTCAGGAGTGAGTCATCCCTCAGTCTGCTTCCTGTCTGAGGACAGTGCAGTTCAGTCTAGTTCCCCGTTTTGGGACTTGGGGATATGAGGCTATTCAGTGGGCTCTAGGAGAAAGTGACATTACCATCGAAGCTACAGTGTTTGTTAAGAGCGGGAAAGAGGGCGAAGGGGGGCGTGGAGAAGACAGAGAGAAGTGCTCAGGTATTGGACTATCTGCACTAATTCACCGGCCCCGGGGGTGAAGCATTACTAGGTTCTGCCTAGTGATAAGAAATCCGGGGCTATCTGGACTACAGGTCGAGAGAGCAGCCCTAAGCGCGTACGTAACCGGAAGTCAGGAGAACGGGGACTTTGAGTCAAAGGCCAGACAAAGTAAGGACTTGTTCTCTCAACATTGTAGTCAGAGACATAGAAGGCTCCCCAAAAATGCGTCCGGGCTTGTCAGCTATGAGAAAGTGGAGATTGCAGAGTTAATTCGCTTCATGCAAGTTGGACTCCTCATTTTGAAGTTAAAGGGGGCCTCTAACTGCTCAGCGGTTGCCCAATGTGCTTCTCCACCCCGACCGTCCCGGGACCTGCCTGAACCATCTACAGTAAAGGAAAAAAAGAAGCTGCATTTGGTGGACTGAATTCTTAAATACACCCCGCATCATCCCATGACTTCCAGGGACCAGTCTCACCTTGGGAGACTTACCACCCAGCTGCCCCTAAAAATCCCCCTGTGAAGATCCTTTAGCAGCGCTGGTCCAATTGATCGATACCACAGGTGGGTCCCCAAACTCCTATCCTAATTAAATCCCCTGTAATATCCCCCTTGTATGAGCGCCCGGGCCACGGACCGAGTCCTGCTGCCAGTGACAAATCCCATAGACTTTCTTGGGCTCGGTGCCGATACCCCATTTGCCCTGGTATAAGTGTTGGGCTCAATACCTTTTATACCCCTAATGGGTGTGTCTGAAAATGTGGGGGTGAGTTTAATGGATTAAGCTTTTGCGGTTACCTTCCTGTGCTTTTTTCCCGGTTAGTGTGCCTGCATAGGGGCCACACACGCTCTGCTTCTGTCTGGGGGGAGGACAATGGCTGGGGTTATGTTCCCGGGGTGT
>JARQOD010000001.1:423824196-423869211 GCA_033576555.1 Oophaga sylvatica | reverse complement strand
TTTAGCACAATTTCTCAGGAAAAAAGGTTGCGGGGGCATTTTTTTTATAGTTCTTTCTTTTTTTTCTCTTACTTTATTGAGACTGTCTTCCACGCAGGCTTGTACTCTCCTGTACTGTTCTTGTCGAGTTGTGTCCCAATCTTCAGCACTGTCATCACCTCTGGTTCTACCACACCAAGTTCCAAATCCATTGGCACCTTCCGGGTCTTGCTCTCATAAGGTAGGCTGGAGTGCAAGTTGGTGGAACTTACTGGTATGGGGTTGTACAAGTCAACCAGGTCAGGTAGCAAGTCAGGCCACCGATTCTTTCTTCCAGTGGTACAGATTTCAGTAAGTCGATGACAATGTGATTCATCTTTTCACAAAGGCCATTGGTCTGAGGGTGGTACGGTGTTGTTCTGATCTTCTTACATCCATACAATTGACAGAATTCCTTAAACAGTTCAGCTTCGAATGCAGGACCTCGATCAGTCAGCACCTGCTCCGGATATCCGTGTGGTCTGCAGAAACTTGCTTGGAAGGTTCTTGCTGCTGTCTCTGCTGTCATATCTTTGACAGGGGCGACCACCAGAAACCTGGAATAGTGATCCACCATGTCAGGGCATATGAGTATCCTGACCTGCTTGGGGACAACTTGACGTGATCCAATGCCACGATCTCCAGGGACGAGTCGTCCGGATAGGCTGCAAGGGTGCCTTCTGACTACAGTAGTCTTTTCGTCTGAGGCCACAGGGTCCACAGTTCCGGCACCACTTCTCGATGGAGCTGCGCATCCCTACCCAGTAGAACCGACACCTCAACAGGGTCTCCAGCTTTTTCCAGCCAAAGTGTCCCGCTCGATCGTGGTAGGCTTCTAACACCATTTGGATGTCTGCTCTGGGGACCACTATCTGCCAAACCATCTCATGGGTCCTTGGGTCGACGTATCTCCTGCACAACTTCTCACGGTAGATGAACAACCGGCTTCTCTCATTCCACAGGAGCTTTGCTGGTATGGGTGCGTCTTTCTCCAAGGAGGAACCTTCCTGTCTTATCAGCTCCTTGACACGGCTGACCACTGGATCGCTGTCCTGAGTCTCCTTCCAGCTGTGATGAGGTAAAGGGTTCAACATCTCACCACTCCGCTCTCTGTAGACTCGTTGCTCTTGGACCATCCCATTTCGGTGGAACGCAGGTAGCTCGATTTCTTCCAGATCATCTGATTCTTCCTCCGTGTCGGATTCATGCGGCATTCTGGACAAGGCGTCCGCGTTAGCATTTTTACGGCCCGCTCTGTACTTGATGGTAAACTGATAGTTTGACAGCCGAGCCATCCAACGTTGCTCCATGGCTCCCAGCTTGGCTGATTCAAGGTGCGTCAAGGGGTTGTTGTCTGTGTACGCAGTGAACTTGTTGGAGGCAAGGTAATGTTTGAATCTTTCGGTAATGGCCCAGACCAGCGCTAGGAACTCCAGTTTGAAGCTGCTATAGTTTTCCGGGTTCCTCTCAGTTGGCCTGAGCTTTCTGCTGGCATATGCAATAACTTTTTCTTGGCCATTCTGCTTCTGACTGAGGACCGCTCCCAATCCCTCGTTACTGGCATCGGTGTACAGCAGGAACGGTTGGCTGTAATCAGGGTAGGCTAAGATTTCATCGCCGGTCAGGATCTCTTTCATCTCTTTGAATGCCTCAGCTTGTTCTTTACCCCAATTGAATGGAGGGTTTCTGCTCTTGAGAGGTTGTCCGACCAGGAGGTCCTGTAAAGGCGCCGCTTTCTTGGTGTAATCTTTTACAAACCTCCTGTAGTAACCTGTTAGTCCCAGGAACTGTCGCACCTCCTTTAGATTCTTCGGCTCCGGCCATTTCTGGATGGCTGTGACCTTCTCGGGGTCCGGCGCTACTCCTTCGGAACTGACAATATGTCCCAAGTACTGTACCTTCCGTTTGAGCAGATGGCACTTTGAGGGCTTCAGTTTCATCCCATACTTGGACAGTGACTCGAATACCTCTGCTAGGTGCTTCAGATGACTTCATATGTCTTGGAGTACACAATCACATCGTCCAGGTACAGCAACACGGTTTCAAAGTTGAGATGTCCCAGACAGCTCTCCATCACTCTCTGGAATGTTCCTGGGGCACTGCTGAGGCCAAACGGCATTCTGTCAAACTCGCAGAGTCCCATTGGGTGGTGAAAGCAGTTTTTCCCGATCCTCCTCAGCCACAGCTACTTGCCAGTACCCACTAGTAAGGTCGAGGGTAGAAAAGTAGTTAGCCGTTTTCAGAGCAGCTAAGGATTCCTCTATGCGTGGTAATGGGTATGCATCTTTATGTGTTATGCGATTTACTTGTCTGTAATCTACACACATTCTCATGCTACCATCCTTTTTCTTAACTAGAACTAGAGGTGCTGCCCAGGGACTACAACTATCCCTTATCACCCCTGCTTCCTTCATGTCACGCAACATTTCCTTAGCTTTCTGATAGTGGGCTGGAGGTATAGGCCTGTACCGCTCTTTGATGGGAGGATGACTGCCTGTAGGGATATGATGCTGTACTCCCTTAATTGTCCCAAAGTCAAGTGGGTGTTTGCTAAATACTTGTGCGTACTCTTGTACCACCCGTAGTACCCCCTGTTTCTGGTGGACGGAAGT
This sequence comes from Oophaga sylvatica, assembly GCA_033576555.1. NCBI lineage: Eukaryota > Metazoa > Chordata > Amphibia > Anura > Dendrobatidae > Oophaga > Oophaga sylvatica. Next base: position 423,866,581 of record JARQOD010000001.1, on the reverse strand, counting down.
GGTGTCTGTCCCTATATGAAGCTGCTGACACCAATCCGCTACCGGGGTTGCCGGATCATTATTCTCCGCTGGTTGGCGGGAGGCTAAGGACTCGGTTGTGAGGATAGAATTGTTATCTACGGCATGTAATTTAGCAACTGTGGCATAACGTGGTAAATTTACTTCATCGTCTCCCCAGTTGAGAAGTCGTACTGGTACTCTCCCATTTATTACTTCCACTACCCCTCTAGCAGTTAAGAGTGTAGGTCTGTGCTCTGAACGATGGGGCTCTACTACTGCTTGGTAGTTCTGTCCCCTCAGACCTATGGCTGCTCTACACCATATTAACATTTCACTCATTGGGGTATTACAATGGGATTCGGGTCCGTGGCCCGTACATTACCGATTTCACCATCTGTAAGCTTCGCTTGCTGCTGGCACATCAGGGCCCGGATCTCCCTCTCGATCACTCCCTTCTGCTTTGGCTTGGCAACTTCAGCGAGCTGTTGGAGCAAAAACACAACTTCTCCCAGACAGTTACTGATAATGTTAGTACCTAATATCACATTTAAGCCATTTTCCTCATTTACAGTCCTTACTACTAGAAGTCCCTGATCCTTCAGCTCCACTCTGCCCACTTTTACGTCCACATTTTTGGCTCCGAGTACCTCAACAGGGAGACCATTGGTGGCGTACACTGTAAAGTCAGGGCTCGGGGGCTGGAGACTGTCCTTTGACCAGAATTTATTATAAAGGACATCAGGTATTATGGTCACCTGAGATCCAGTGTCCAGCAGTGCAGGAATTGCAATCCCGTCCAGAATGATGGACAGGTAGGGTCGTCCACCCACGAACCTGAGGTTCCAGTCTAAGGGGCCTGATGAGTCTACTCCTGGGTGTTGGCCCTCTGACCCAGGATCGGCTCGTTTAAAGGACATTGCTGAGCCATATGACCTTTTTGGTTGCAGAGGTAACAGATGATCTCCCGGCGAGGATGGTGTTGATCAGGAGTCGCTCCTGGGGGTGGCGTGGTCCTCCTCCGGTGAGGCGACGTCCTCCATTTCCTCCGGTTCATCCAAGGGACATCCTCCGGACAGTCGGCTAGTAGGATCTTTCCTCCTTCTTCTTTCCGCAGTTGCAGGGCATTCATTACAGTGGTCAGGTTCTTAGTCAGCTGGCGCACTTCTGAGCGCAGACATTCCAACTCACTAGGGGGCGCCACCTGCATTTTAGCTTCTGCCACCTGCGGGGAAAAGGTGGGTACTGCCGGCTTTAGAGTGGCTTCACCCGGGTGATACTGATTTGCCACCTCTGGCTTTTCCAAGGGTCGCAGTCCTTTTATTGCCATGTCCTTTAGGGCATCAAAAGTGGCATCTGGATGATCCAAGGACCACCAGTTTACAGTCCTGCCTTCCGCTGGAGACCTCAGTCCCCGTACAAATTGTTCTTTCAACATTTTGCTTTCGTCAATGGCACTTGCAGGGTTAGCCTGTTTGAGAGCTCGCAGGGCCCCCTGTAACCGGCAGGCGTAGTCCCTAATGCTGTCACCTGGTCTCTGGGAGCACTGATAAAATGCCATCCGGAGATCCGTTTCTGTGCGGTCCTCAAAGATGGCCTGTAGCTTTAAGAGAATCGCAGGTACCGACTCCTGGTCTGCAGTGGTCCAAGTCTCTACTACTCTCTCAGCCGCACCAGCTAACTGTCCTATTACCACAGCAGCTTTTTGCTTTTCAGTCATTGAGTACATGTCTAGGATGCTACATATTTTCCGTTTAAACCCTGGCAGGGTGTCTGGCTCGCTGCTGTACTGAGGGAGCCACTTCGCTCCTGGCATGTATGGGAGCGTTAGGGGCATGAGCGGGACCACCGGACCAGGTGAGGGGCCCGCACCTCCATCCTGCACTACAATGCCAAGCGGTGGGCTATTGGGGCCTCCGGCGGGGGCCGCTCCGTCTGCCGGTTGCTGCGACATGTTGGTGCCCCCCTGTTTAATCGGAGCCTACCTCTTTCAAAGGCTGCAGAGTCGCAGGCACAGCGGTGGAGACAGGACCTTTGTCGCTGGCGCTGTGTTGTCAGAGCGTTCACTTCCGCTCTCACAGGACCTGCCGCCGCGTCAGAGTTGGGGGCGTGTCCAGGCAACAGCGCGCTCTTTCAGGTACGCCCCCCTTCTTCCCCAGCGCCTTAGGGCGCGAATATGATGGCAAAAATGGCGGTAAAATGGCGCCAAATACAGCAAACAGTCTTTTTCACCAAACAGTTCAATAGGCACACAGGACTCACAATTGCAAGCTTCGCATCCTGTTCGTGACGCCAGAAATGACGCGCACCACACTGAGGTGGTACCAGGGCTATGGGGTACTCGGCACCGAGCCCATTGATTTCTATGGGAAATGTCACTGGCAGCGGGACTCGGTCCGTGGCCCTGGCGGTCATGCAATGGGGGATATTTACAGGGGATTATAAGGATAGGTAGTTCGTGACGCCACCTGTGGTATCTGATCAATTGGACCAGCGCTGCTATAATGATCTTCGCAGGGGATGTTATGGGGGCAGCTGGGTGATAAGTCTCCCACAGGTGAGACGGGTCCCTGGAAGTCTATGATGATGCAGGGTGTAGATAATAATTCAGTCACACACAATGCAGCTTCTTTTCATACCTTTACTTGTAGGTGTTTCAGGCAGGTCCCGGGAAGCTGGTCGGGGTGGAGAATGCACATTCGGGAAACCGCTGAGCAGGTTAGAGGCCTCCTTTACTTCATATGTATCTGAGTCCAAACTTGCATGAAGCGAAGTTAACTCTGCAATCTCCAGCTTTCTCAATAGCTGCAACGCCCGGCCGACATTGTGGTGGAGCCTTTTCTGTCTCTGATTCTCAGATGTTGGAAAGAACAAAGTCCCTCTATGCAGGGCCCTGCTAAAAGTCCTTGTTCTCCCTGACTCCGTTTACGTATCAGCGCTTAGGGCTACCTTCTGCGACCTGTGGTCCAGAAAGCCTCCGGTTATCTTGTTACTAGGCGTGAAGCGCTAGCAACGCTTCGGACCCCGGTGTCCGGTGAATTAGTGCAGGTAATCCGGTACCTGGTGCACTAGCATCTATCTTCTCCACTGTGCCCTTCGCCCTGCTCTCGCTCTTAACATAAGCACTTGTAGCTTTGATGGAAATGTCAGCTTTCTCCAGAGCTCACTGAACAGCTCTCAGTATCCTCCAAGTCCAGACTGAACTGACACTGAACTGATCTGTCCGAAGACAGGAAACAGACTGAACACTGAACACTGGGAATGACTCACTCCTGAGTCTCCCAAAGCTTGACTCTCTGATCTGTCCGAAGACAGGAAGCTTGAATCACTGACTGCTACGTGTCACTATGTGTGGCCCAGCTATGCCAGGCACACAAATAATCCAGGAGAATGCACAGGAAGGTAACCGCAACGCTTGATATCCATTCACTTCACTCACACTTTCAGACACACCCATCAGGAGTATAAAAGGGAGTGACAGTAGCAAAGTGAGAGATCAGTCAGTCAGTCAACCTAGGAGGGAGAAGAGTTCAGTCAAGCTCCGGGTGGCTCAGGAGTGAGTCATCCCTCAGTCTGCTTCCTGTCTGAGGACAGTGCAGTTCAGTCTCAGTCCAGTCTGGACTTGGAGGATACTGAGAGATATTCAGTGAGCTCTAGGAGAAAGCTGACATTACCATCGAAAGCTACAAGTGCTTATGTTAAGAGCGGGAAGCAGGGCGAAGGGCGCAGTGGAGAAGACAGAGAGAAGTGCATCAGGTATTGGACTATCTGCACTAATTCACCGGACACCGGAGTCCGAAGCATTACTAGAGCTTCATGCCTAGTGATAAGAAATCCGGAGGCTATCTGGACTACAGGTCGCAGAGAGCAGCCCTAAGCGTCGATACGTAACCGGAGTCAGGGAGAACGGGGACTTTGAGTCAAGGCCAGACAAAAGTAAGGACTTAGTTCTCTCAACATCTGATAGTCAGAGACATAGAAGGCTCCACCACAATGTCGTCCGGGCTTGTCAGCTATTGAGAAAGCTGGAGATTGCAGAGTTAACTTCGCTTCATGCAAGTTGGACTCACATACATATTGAAGTTAAGGAGGCCTCTAACCTGCTCAGCGGTTGCCCAAATGTGCATTCTCCACCCCGACCAGCTCCCCGGGACCTGCCTGAACCATCTACCAGTAAAGGTATGAAAAGAAGCTGCATTGTGTGTGACTGAATTCTTAACTACACCCTGCATCATCACCATAGACTTCCAGGGACCAGTCTCACCTGTGGGAGACTTACCACCCAGCTGCCCCATAACATCCCCTGTGAAGATCCTTATAGCAGCGCTGGTCCAATTGATCAGATACCACAGGTGGCGTCACGAACTACCTATCCTAATAATCCCCTGTAAATATCCCCCATTGTATGAGCGCCCAGGGCCACGGACCGAGTCCTGCTGCCAGTGACAAATCCCATAGACTTTCATGGGCTCGGTGCCGAGTACCCCATTGCCCTGGTACTAAGTGCGACTCATCTTCTGGCGTCACGAACAGGATGCGAAGCTTGCAATTGTGAGTCCTGTGTGCCTATATTGAACTGTTTGGTGAAAAAGACTGTTTGCTGCATTTGGCGCCAAATACCGCCATTTTACCGCCATATTGGCGCCCTGAGGCGCTGGTGAAGAAGGTGGGCGTGCATTTGTGGGCGTGTACCCCCCTGTGGCGCGAAAGTTATGGCAGCCCTCTCAAAATGCTACTATAATGTGCGGTCCTGCCCCACTGCTAAAGAAATCCGCCTCCTCTTCATCCTCTATGCGAAGAGGAGGAGACGCAAATCCCGCCTCCACGGAAGAGATCAGACTGTTCCGGATGGAGAACACAGTCTGGCTTGGAGAGAGATGGAGGCAGTACAAGAGCAGCTGTGTGAAGGAGTGGCGGAGCACAGGCCCTGTTCCCCAGTAAAGCTGTTGCTTGAACCGGAGCCATCCCTAGTCCGGGACCTTCAACAAACCCTGCTGGAAATAAAGGAGGAGAATGCGGCGCTTAAAAAGCTGATCCAGCGCCAGGCAGATATGGATGAGACTGAGAGACGCTGGCGTGCCCAGACACAGCGGCTGCTGTGGGACGCAGTGCTCTCTCCCACTGGAATAACACCATCATTGGAATTCCCTAAGTCCCTGCTGACAAAGGCTGAAGGACGACCGGAGGCTGCCCCCAAAAGTGCTGTACCTGATCCCACCGATGGAGAGGTGGAAGAGAAGGAGGCTGAGGAGGCCCTGTCTGATCCGGAGTACCAGCCAGGCCAGGAGGCCGCAACAGGTTATAGTTCCCCGGTAGGAACACCGGAGGGGTCCCAGCCATCGTTACCGGAAATTGATTGGGACGCAATGCAGTACTTGGATGACGTCACTTACGCTGTGAAAGTGGAGAAGGAGCAGCAATGCCGTGATCGGGATAAGCAACGCCAACAGGAGCAGAGGGAAGCGCAACAGCAGCGGCAGCAGTACCACGACAAGTTTCTTGCTGACAAGGAAGCAGTCCGGAAAGATAAAGGTACCCTAAGGGAACCGCGGCGTCAGGGGTGCGTAACTGGGTTCCAACTCCGCAAGGGCTGGGGCTTTATACATGAGCCAGGCCTGTACCAAGAAATTTTTGTAAGTCGGAGAGACGTGGAGTCTCATTTACCTATCGGGCACCCTGGGAGGGACCTTGAAAACGGGGACATTGTAAGCTACACACGGCACTGGGGGTTAAAGGGGTGGTACGCATTAAATGTCACCCGTGTCAGAGACCCCGTCCCGGAAACCAGTGAGGTCTCCCATGCCACAGCACCGCGAACCCCAGCAGCGTCATCTTTGGCGTCCGCACCAGGCCGTGCACCAGCATCGCCCCCTGCGTATTCCTCTGTACCCAGATCTTGCCCTGTATCGCAACCCGTGATCACATCGGCATCGCCCCCTGCGTACACCTCTGTATCGCGATCTGCATCGCAATCTACATCGCAATCAGTGACCCATACTGCATCGCAATCTACATCGCAATCTGTGACACCATCAGCAACGCCACTTGCGTCATACATGACAGAGGCACCCGATGGGACCTTAGTTAGAATGAGAACCGTGGCTACTCAAACGCTGATAGCAGGCCATGACTTATTTGTTATGCGATCAAAAGAACACCGCGTCGTTCCAGCCCCAGGAGTGGAAGACGTTATTGAAGTTTACAAGAAAAATGAAAGCCAGTAGGACCCAGACAGGGGTTTACTGCAACTAAAGAATGTAAAAAGTTGGAAGAAGTTGGCAGAATTGCACTTTATTGTCTTTTACTGATATGTATGAAAATGTTACATAGCTTACATATTTAAAGTAGAATACCCGGCTGGGTAAAGAGTTTAAGAAGCTAAAGAGTAAATGTGATGTTGATTGCATAAGTATGCATAGAATACCCCGGTTGGGTAAAGTGAAATTGAAGAATTGAGGAATACTTGAAATTTATATATATTTATGTGTCTTTTCCCTCATGGACTGCGTGGCTGTGGACTGTGCCAGCCCAAAGACTTTTAATGTAAATAGTTGCACTACGGTGCCCTATCTTGGCTTTACACGAAACCATTACTATCTACCTCTGAAGAAAAACCCGTATGGTGTGGCCTAGAGTGAGGTCTGCAGTCAGAAGTCCTGCAGCCCACCCAGGACCCACGTGGGAGGTTTTTGGTGCGGGTCCTCCACAAGAATATTGTCTTGTATAATGAGAATATTTTGATACTTTTGTATTTCTCTAATGTACAAATTGTAACGTTCAAGAAGTCTTACCTCCCGGATGGGAAGAGTTAAAATGTTTATGTTTAATGCAAAACAAAAATGTTTTCTTTTTCTCTTTTACAGCCCGGGAGTGCTGTGTTTAACCAAGGGGGGATGTGTGGCCCAGCTATGCCAGGCACACAAATAATCCAGGAGAATGCACAGGAAGGTAACGCAACGCTTGATATCCATTCACTTCACTCACACTTTCAGACACACCCATCAGGAGTATAAAAGGGAGTGACAGTAGCAAAGTGAGAGATCAGTCAGTCAGTCAACCTAGGAGGGAGAAGAGTTCAGTCAAGCTCCGGGTGGCTCAGGAGTGAGTCATCCCTCAGTCTGCTTCCTGTCTGAGGACAGTGCAGTTCAGTCTCAGTCCAGTCTGGACTTGGAGGATACTGAGAGTATTCAGTGAGCTCTAGGAGAAAGCTGACATTACCATCGAAAGCTACAAGTGCTTATGTTAAGAGCGGGAAGCAGGGCGAAGGGCGCAGTGGAGAAGACAGAGAGAAGTGCATCAGGTATTGGACTATCTGCACTAATTCACCGGACACCGGAGTCCGAAGCATTACTAGAGCTTCATGCCTAGTGATAAGAAATCCGGAGGCTATCTGGACTACAGGTCGCAGAGAGCAGCCCTAAGCGTCGATACGTAACCGGAGTCAGGGAGAACGCGAACTTTGAGTCAAGGCCAGACAAAAGTAAGGACTTAGTTCTCTCAACATCTGATAGTCAGAGACATAGAAGGCTCCACCACAATGTCGTCCGGGCTTGTCAGCTATTGAGAAAGCTGGAGATTGCAGAGTTAACTTCGCTTCATGCAAGTTGGACTCACATACATATTGAAGTTAAGGAGGCCTCTAACCTGCTCAGCGGTTGCCCAAATGTGCATTCTCCACCCCGACCAGCTCCCCGGGACCTGCCTGAACCATCTACCAGTAAAGGTATGAAAAGAAGCTGCATTGTGTGTGACTGAATTCTTAACTACACCCTGCATCATCACCATAGACTTCCAGGGACCAGTCTCACCTGTGGGAGACTTACCACCCAGCTGCCCCATAACATCCCCTGTGAAGATCCTTATAGCAGCGCTGGTCCAATTGATCAGATACCACAGGTGGCGTCACAAACTACCTATCCTAATAATCCCCTGTAAATATCCCCCATTGTATGAGCGCCCAGGGCCACGGACCGAGTCCTGCTGCCAGTGACAAATCCCATAGACTTTCATGGGCTCGGTGCCGAGTACCCCATTGCCCTGGTACTAAGTGGACTCAACTACCTCTTATACCCCTAATGGGTGTGTCTGAAAGTGTGAGTGACGTGAATGGATATCAAGCTTTTGCAGTTACCTTCCTGTGCATTTTCCTGGATTATGTGTGCCTGACATAGCTGGGCCACACACGCTCTGCTTCTGTCTGGGGGGCAGACAATGGCTGGGAGCTTATGTTCCCGGGGATGCTAGATTTCTCCCACCTGGTCAGTGTCTGCTGAGGTGTTGTCGTGGAGTGAGAAAACTGTTGCTCATAGCATCCAATCACAACTCAGCTTCTGTTAAACAGCTCTGGTGAAATGAAAGATGCTTAGGGATTGGTTGCAAGGAAAACTATTGCTCATAGCAACCAATCACAGCTCAGCTTCTTTTAAACAGCTCTGGTTAAATGTAAGATACTCCGTGATTGGTTGGTGATACACACATACACACATTCAATTTTATATATATAGATATCCATATAAATGGCCCACCCTGTATATTGGTGTTGTGACCGTGTCTTGGCAAGTATGGATGCTTTTTTTGTGATGTTATAAGAATTAGCACAATAAAAAAATGGGTAAACATGAACTTTTTACTTTAATGACCACTCAAACACTCAAGGTGCTTATTGTCACAATTCCACCACTTACAGTGTCCTAGGGACACAGTGAGTGACAGCTCAGCCGCCCTATATAATCAGGGCATGCTGGGTTGTCAGCAGGGCCGGCATCAGCACCCTGCACACCCGGGCAAATGCCGGGGCCCTGAGCAGGCGGGGGGGCCCACTCGCCATCAGGCACCCCGGCGCCTGTTAGCGGTGTCAGCGCCGCCACTGGGCCCCCCCCTGCTTGCTCAGGGCCCCGGCAGCAGCCGGCGCAATACTTACCTCTCCCTGTGCCTCCGCTGCCGCAGCTCCGAGCTCCAGGGGGCACCTGCGCCGGCGCTTCCTCTCTCACAGCAGCGCCGCTGAATGACGTCATCATTCATGATGCGCGGACGCCGGACAGGTGAGGTGTGTGTGTGTGCCTGCGTGTGTATATGTGAGAGAGTGCTGCCTGCGGTGCTGTATGTGTGATGGTGGTGGAGGGAGGCAGTGATGGTGGTGAGGAGGCAATGATGTGGGAGGCATATGATGATGATGATGGGGAGGCAATGATAATGGGAAGGCAATGATGTGATGATATTAATGGGAAGGCAATGATGATGATGATATTAATGGGGAGGCAATGATAATGATGAAGATGGGGAGGCAATGATAATGGGAAGGCAATGATGATGATATTAATGGGGAGGCAATGATAATGATGATGATGGGGAGGCAATGAAAATGGGAAGGCAATGATGATGATATTAATAGGGAGGCAATGATAATGATCATGATGGGGAGGCAATGATAATGGGAAGGCAATGATGATGATGATATTAATGGGGAGGCAATGATGATGGGGGGAGGCAATGATGATAATGGGCAGGCAATGATGATGATAATGGGGAGTCTTTCCACAGCGCTCTTTCCTGAGCCGTAACAGTGCAGAACGCAGCACAGTGTAGAGGAGATCTCCATATTTTGTATGGAGCATTATATGTGGTCCAGTATTCTGTATGGAGCATTATATTGGGTCCAGTATTCTGTATGGAGCATTATATGGGGGATGGCGGGGTGACATCCTGCATGGGGTATTATATGGGTGATGAGGGGGAGACTGTGGTGCCCATAATATTGTATGGAGGACTGTACTGTCCAGTCTGTTCTGTGCGCTGTGAGGATTGGTGGTTTTTGAGCTATTGTACAATTTACAATAGATATCACTCATGTAATGGAAGAAGAGAAGTGTTTGGCGTTGTGCTATACCCATATTTCTCTGCAGTATCTGTGCATCATGAATCGTGGTCTGTGTTAAGGGGGCCCACTGAGACTCTTTCGCCCGGGGCCCATAAAAACCTGGAGCCGGCCCTGGTTGTCAGTATTGTAAGTGATCAAGGAAGCTATGATTGTGGTAAACAAATTAGTATGGTATCAGATATAGTAAAATTTCGGTTTAAAAATTAACTTTTAATATCGTAAAACTAAAAGCAATATAGAGAAATGTAAAGCCAAATACTAAAAATGCAGCAACAATGGACACAGACAATAAAAAATACTGGTATGCAATGTGTCAGAAAATGTCCACATGTAGGATGCAGTGGTATTTCAGACCAGTGGTTCATACAGACCAATCTATCAGTTAGCTACCCAAATCTATTGTCGCCTAACAAAAGGGGGAACTGACGATCACCAATTTATTGCACAATATTATTGACATCTAGACCACCATTACGTACAGACAGTGTGGATCTGAAGGTCCAAGTGTGGAGAGTGGAGACCCAAATCAGAATCCTACAGGAAAATATACTGTGTAATATATATATAGTGGTGGAATATACCAGAATTTACAAACAATACTACTGCAGTAATGGTGTACCAGCCAATCTTAGAAACCACATACTCTGATGATTATTACAGAGTCTTACATATGAAGCCTGTGCAAAAAAAGTAGTATTGGGGTACATGCAGACCCAAAGTTATTGCAGCAAAAAATGTACAGGTTACTATGCGTCCCAGTAATCATAAAACCCTAACAAGCCGTCAGCTTAAGCACATGGCTATCATGTAATATTGAGATCCATACTGTCTGTACTTAATGGTGGTCTAGATGTCAATAATATTGTTCAATAAGTTGGCGATTGTCAGTACCCCTTTTGTTAGGGAACAATAGGTTTGGGTATCTTACCGATAGATTGGCCTGCATGAACCACTGGTCTGAAATACCCCTGCATCCTTCATCCCCTAATCCCCATATGTCACACTAAGGAGTGTTTGGGTGTGGACATTTGCTGACATACTGCATACCGGTATGTTTTATTGTCTGTGTGCATTGTTTCTGCACTCTGTTTGGCTTCACCTTTGGCTATATTGATTTTACGTTTACGATATTAAAAGTTAATTTTTAAACCGAAATTCCGCTATATCCAATATTGTATGTGACAGCCCAGTCAGAGGCAGGGGCATGCTGAGCTGCCAGTATTGGGAGTGACAGCCAAGCAGCCCTATCTGACCGGACCTGAAGGGTTTCCTCCAGGTGTCACCCGTTGAGAGTGATTAGCTGGCTATTTGCCTGGCTAACAGTGATCAGGCCATTGACAGTCATATCTTTGCTTAGTGGTGTGTGTACCTTGTGCTTAGAGTTCTGCTATTCTGATCTTTGTTGCCTGACCTTGAACTTTCCCTTTTGACTACTTGTTTGCATTTCTTCTTTTCTTAGATCAGGGATGTCAAAGTCAAATACACAGAGGGCCAAAATTAAAAACATGGATAAAGTCGCTGGCCAAGCTTGATATTTATTAAAACAATGTCTATTATTGAGGATTTTTTTCCTTATCAACAAATATAATATATTTACATCATATGTTGTGAAGGGGTTAAAGGTGTTGTCTGGTTTTAAATGACAAGCCTGCAGTCATTCCATGTGACTGCAGACTTGTGAATACTTCCAGCGCATGCACTGTGCACTGTGAGGATTCTCCTGTGTCAGTTTTGGGAATGACAGTCACATGACAGCAAGTATGAGATATGCAAAATTCTGGCCAGAACATGATTAGACTGTTTCCGGCATGCTCAATACTAGTATATTGCACGAGGCTGGAAATAGTCTAGTCAGGTTCGAGCCAGGAGTACAATTCTCCCACCCCTTGCTCCAAGCAGAGGCAACCTGCAGTCACGTGGGAATTTAAAACATAGAGAGGAAAGGTCTATCCTTGTAAATCCACGTGCAAGGAAGACAGAAGCCTATCTTGTCTTGTCACCTACTGGAATATATCTCTTCTACGATTGGACAGTGCAGTGGGAGATCTGAAGAAGTGCCAACAGTTAGCAATTCAATCGCTGCGCACAGTGAAATTGCTTGTTTCTGACACAGTTACTTCAGACCTCGGGATGGAGGTGTGAGGGCAGCTTTCCTCGTGGGCCAAATGTGCTCAGCCCACGGGCCAGAGTTTGACACATGTGCCTTACCTGTACTCTGATCTTTGCTGTCTGACCTCAGACTTTGCCTTCTGACCATTCTTTTGCCTTACCCTGGACTCCTTGACTCCCTTGTCTCACGGCTTGACTGTGAGTAGTGATGCAGCATCACATTTATACACTTTAGATGGTGGGCTAAGAAGTAAACAGTGCATGGACTGTCAATCACGTCCAGAGGGCAGCTGCAGCTGCTGAGCCTGAATTAGTCTTAGTGCATAAACACACTGTCAGACTAGCCCAGGTTAATTTGTGTACAGGGAGCTGCTGTATATAAGCTTATTTTACATAAATATATGAAATGTTACAGAACAATAATCACATTACTGGAATGTCTGAGTTAAATTGCTCTGATTTAAATTAAATTGGTGTCACGGGGTTACAGCGATAAGGTGGAGCCAGAAGACCACAACGTCTGATTGCTCCTACTCCAGCGCTGAGAAGAAGCAGTTCTCCTTCATTTTAATGGTGTTTATTCCTTTTGGCAGAACAGCGGTTAATCGGCCATGTTGAAAAACTCAGACCTTGCAGCTGAGCTCAGTTAGTCACTTCCTTCCCCTTTATAATATGGGCTCTGATGCAAATCTCTGTCAGAGCTAGCATTTGCTGCATGGCTTCAGGAGGAAGAAGTGGTCATATGAGAAGGAGTGTTGGAGAAGTTATCTGTGACTGTTGCATGGTTTGTAAGTGTGGTAATTCCCTTCCCTTCTCTAGTTTATTCCTCATCCTCCACTTCCCGGTGCATTCCTCTATTATATGTGAGTGAATATCTTGTATGCCTGGAGTTTTCTGTTAACCCTTGTTTGTATAGCCTTGTCTGTCAGGTTGGTGTACTTCGGTGCACAACAGCGCCCCTGTTCCCTGGGTGGAGGAAAAGAACAGATGTAGGGCTAACTCAGGAGATAAGGCCAGGGTGGAGGCTCCAGCATCTCCACCTTCAGAAGTATCCCGGGGAATAGGGCAAGCTAGGGGCCCCCTAGTGGTAGGATCAGGGAAAGACTTCCTGGTTCCGGGTCACCCGACAGCTGTGTCGTGACATTTGGACTGGATTTTTCCCCATTTTGTAAAACCTGCCTCCCCAGCTGCAAATTATGCTAGACTTCCCCTCTATGGGTTTTGCATTGAGTCACTACTGTTGGTCCCAGTGTCTGTTATTGTTTGCAGCGCTAACATCACGTCAACAGTGCTGCTGACAATCATTGAACTAGGTGGATATGAGCTAGTTGTGCCATCAACTCAAGCAGAGCCGCTGTGCTCACTGATTAGCTGCAGTGCTATCAGCATTGCAAGCTATAAAAGACACCAAGAGCAACAGTGGAGACTAAGCAGGGAAGGGTACTTAAAGCTCAGTTTGTTAATTTAAAGCAAAATGCACATAGTGACAGGGGTTTTCAGAAACTGAAAATATCCCTCTCAAGGACAAAAACTTAGTATGCTTTGGGACTTGTCTTGTTAGAAGGTGAACCTCTGTCCTAGTCGCAAATCACTGACAGACGAAACAGGTTTTGCACAAGAATATCCCTGTATTGTGCACCATCCATCTTCCCCTCAACTTGGCTCATTTTCCCTGTCCATACTGCCGAAAAACATCTCCACCTCATGATGCTGCCACTACTATGTTTCACTGTGGGGATGGTGTTCTTGTGATGACGAGTGGTGTTGGTTTGGACGCAGTTACCTTGGTGGCCAAAAAACTCAATTTTGACCTAAGCACAGAACCATCCTTCATTCATTTGGGGAGTCTCCCACATGTCTTTTGGCAAACTCAAAATGAGCCTTACACACAAAAATTGTAAGTGAAGGCTCACTCTTCCATAAAGGCAACCTCTATGGAGTGTATGTGTTATAGTGGTCATTTGGACAAATACTAAAGTCATTGCTTGCAAACTCTGTAGCTCCTTTAGGGTTACCTTTGGTCTCTGTGCTGCCTCTCTGATTAATGCCCTCCTTGCCCGGGCTGAGAGTTTATAAATGGTACTCATCTGCGGCTTCATATTGCGGGCATGGTTCTTTGCGCCTGGGGGAGATCCACCCTATCATATATATCACCGACAATATGAAGCCGCAGATGAGTATCATAAGTATTTGAAACCTCAGTGAGAGTGAATACTGACGGGGTTCTCTATCACCCTGTTACTCCCCTGATGGGATTTGCATTTGGAGCATGCTAACATATGGTTATTAATGGCAGGAGATTAACTATTAACAGCTCCAAATATTGAAGGAGCATAAAAATTGTTTCCACAAAAAACAGATATATGAGAATAATATATGGGTAATGTGTATGTTTGTAAGGGGTCACTTGCATTGATAGAGGAGGATTAAAGCATAGATATATATTTGGTGAACATCCAAAACATCATGCTCTCATTTTTATACTCCAATATATCGCAAATTAAGGAACTCCCATGAAGGAGGAATTAATCCTATAAGAAAATATTGATGTCATAATAAGGGCTCACTTTGGAGAAGGAAGATCCCTTTAATTTCATGCAGACATCCCCATCACAAGGGACATGTATCCTTAAAAATTCCACTAGATATATTGCGAGGATTTTGAAGGTCTCACATGCATTGTGGTCCATATAAAGGTTTCTGGTAAACCATTGGTTACATTGTTTTGGTCTTTTATAGTCATATACACTTTTTGTGTTGTTTGGTTTGGCACATGCACTTTAAGCACAATTTGCACAATAGTATTTTAGCATTAGAATAAAGGTTAAGTTTTATTATTTCAATCGGCTACATAGTGAACTATTTTTGATTGAATTCTATTGCCTCTGCTCATATAAAGGTTTGTTGTGGTACCATTTTCTTTCCATTTGATGATGATGGATTTGATGGTGCGCCGGGGAATCAGAGATTGGGATATTTTTTACTAACCCGACCCTGACTTGTACTTCTGAAGAACTTTGTCCCTGACTTGTCTGAAGATCTCCTTGGTGTTCATGATGTTTGGTTACTGGTGCCTGAAGCTTAAAGGGAAGCTGTCACCCCAAATTGGCGGGATATTTAAATGATGGCAGTAAGGTCAGATGGGCGGTGTTTTGGGTACTTGCCTTAACATGTTGTTCCCGCTGTCTCCATTATTTCTGGGAATTGTAGTCGTTGCCCTCCATATAATGGCCTGCGCATTGCAATCTGCGGGCAAAGCATACTGGGCGTGCGCAATTCAAGATTGCAATGCGCAGGTGCGTTATATGGAGGGCAACGACTACAATTCCCAGAAATAATGGAGACAGCGGCGAACAACATGTTAAGGCAAGTACCCAAAACACCGCCCATCTGACCTGACTGCCATCATTTAAATATCCCGCCAATTTAGGGTGACAGATTCCTTTTAATGGTGTTGCAGCCTCTGTGGCCTTTCAGAACAGATAATGTGTATATACTGACCGACATGTGACACTTAGATTGCACACAGGTTGAATTCCTTTCACTAAGCATGTGACTTATTATTATTATTATTATTATTAGCGCCATTTAATCCATGGCGCTTTACATGTGAGGTGGGGTATACATAATAAATACAAGTACAGTAATCTTAGACAACACAAGTTACGACTGGTACAGTAGGAGAGAGGACCCTGCCAGTGAGGGCTCACAATCTACAAGGGATGGGTGAGGATACAGTAGGCGAGGGTAGAGCTGGTCGTGCAGCGGTTTGGTGGATCGGTGGTTACTGCAGGTTGTAGGCTTGTGGAAGAGGTAGGTCTTCAGATTCTTTTTGAAGGTTTCCATGGTAGGCAAGAGTCTGATATGTTGCGGTAGAGAGTTCCAGAGTAGGAGGGATGCGCGGGAGAAATCTTGTATGCGATTGTGGGAAGAGGAGATAAGAGGGGAGTAGAGAAGGAGATCTTGTGAGGATTGGAGGTTGCGTGCAGGTAGGTACCGGAAGCCGAGGTCACAGATGTATGGAGGACACAGGTTGTGGATGGCTTTGTATGTCATGATTAGGGTTTTGAACTGGAGTCTTTGGGTAATGGGGAGCCAGTGCAGTGATTGACAGAGGGGAGAGGCCGGGGAATAGTGGGGGGACAGGTGGATTAGTCGGGCAGCAGAGTTTAGAATAGATTGGAGGGTGCAAGACTGTTAGAGGGGAGGCCACAGAGCAGGAGGTTGCAGTAGTCGAGACGGGAGATGATGAGGGCATGGACTAGGGTTTTTGCAGATTCTTGGTTGAGGAATGTACGGATACATGAGATATTTTTGAGTTGGAGGTGGAGAGGGCTTGGATGTGGTTTAAAAGAGAGATCAGTGTCAAGGATAACCCCGAGGCAGCGAGCTTGTGGAACTGGAGGGAGTGGGCAGTCGTTTACATTAATTGATAGGTCCATTGGAGGTGTTGTATGAGATGGGGGAAAGATGATGAATTCTGTTTTGTCCATATTAAGCTTTAGAATCTAGCGGAGAAAAAGGATGAAATAGCGGACAGACATTGAGGGATTCTGTTTAGTAGGGTGGTGATATCTGGTCCAGAGATGTAGATCTGTGTGTCATCAGCATAGAGGTGATATTCAAAGCCATGAGATTCTATGAGCTGTCCGAGGCCGAAGGTGTAGATGGAGAAGAGCAGGGGCCCTAGGACTGAACCTTGCGGGACTCCCACAGATAGAGGGTGCGGTGAGGAGGTGGTGTGTGAGCGGGAGATGCTGAATGTCCGGTCTGTTCGGTATGACACAATCCAAGATAGGGCCAAGCCTGTGATTCCAAGAGATGAGAGGGTCTGTAGTAATAGGGAATGGTCCACTGTGTCAAAGACTTATGAAGGGCATTGCTTGCACCAGAAATTTTTAGAGGCTTCATTACAAAAAGGGTGAATGCATATGCACATGTCAATTTTTAGCATATAGCATTTGTGATCCCATACATTTAATTTATGTCTATATTTTTCTCACTTCAATTCACCAACTTAGATTTTTAGCGCTGATGTATTATACACAAATTGGATTACAAAATATTTAAAAACAGGTTGTAATATAACAATATAGGTAAAAAGCCAAGGGGGGAGGGTGAATACTTTTGCAAGCCACTGTACCTGAAGAATGTATAAGGAGGGAGGCAAAGAGAAATATATAGATCCCACATTTATATTTACTACCTTTTACATCACATTTATGCATTTATTACAGTCGAGCCGATATAGTTACAGATATCAAATATCTGCTGGAAGATGCTGACGATTTTGCTCGTTGGTTAGGAAGTAGGGAAGGGTAAGTGCACACTTTAATTTGTGTGTTCTAATCGGTTTCATATCCATTTCAATGCAGTCCATTAAAAAAAAAAATCAATTACCGTATATACTTGTGTATAAGCTGACCCGTGTATAAGCCGACCCCCCTAATTTTGCTACAAAAAACTGGGAAAAATTATTGACTCATGTATAAGCCGGGTGTATAAACTGCCCTCCTGCTCTGTGCTGCCCCCGTCCTCCTCTATGCTTCCCCGTCCACCGATCTCCCCCCCGTCCTGCTCCACGCTTCCCCCGTCCACCGATCTCCCCCCGTCCTGCTCCACGCTTCCCCCGTCCACCGATCTCCCCCCCGTCCAGCTCCATGCTTCCCCCGTCCTCCGTTCTCCCCCCGTCCTCCTCTATGCTTCCCCCGTCCACCGTTCTCCCCCCCGTCCTGTTCCGTGCTCCTTGTCCTCTCCTCCATCATACTCACCCCTCCCCGTGCCATCGCTGAGCGTCCCTGCAATCCTGCGTTCTCCCCGTCTTCCTGCAGCTCTTCATCACTGAGCGTGATGTAATACCGCTCATTAAGGCCATGAATATGGAGGCGACGCCCATGGGAGTGGCGTCGCGTCCATATTACATGACCTTAATGAGCGGGTATTACGTCACCGCTCAGTGCTGAACAGCTGCAGGAAGACGGGGAGAACGCAGGATTGCAGGGACCCTCAGCGATGGCACGGGGAGGGGTGAGTATGATCCCAGCCACCGGCTCCTGCCGCGGCATCCCCTCCCCCGCTGGTTTCTGCCCTATGACTCGTGTATAAGCCGAGGGGGCATTTTCAGCACGAAAAAAGGTGCTGAAAATATCGGCTTATACACGAGTATATACGGTATATGGAGAAAGGGATCAAAATTTCTGCTTTTTCGCTGACAAATAAGGCTGGTGCCTAAAAGCTCCCATACAGGTTAGATAAAAATGACCAAACTCGCCAATTTCTAATGTGTGTGCAGGCCACCCGACTCTTCTTCGGCAAATTATGCCAGGGAGAGAAGGATCCCGAAGTTGGAATTTCAGCAGACAATTCTTTTGTTTGGTGCAAGATAAATTATAGACAGCTCAACAGATGATGCAAATTGAGATCCAAAATTAGACATTATGAACCACTTGGTATTGAAGAATTTGTGCTTCCACTCTATTTCTCATTCTGCTTTGCATACTAGATCTCAGAAATAATTTACTGTTCTTATAGTGAACTTAGAATTTAGGTTAAGGCCAGTTAAACCAGTCAAATTGTCTTTGTACCATTCCTTTGAAACAATAGTGAAGGTTCCAGGTGGAAAAGCTACAACACCTAGAGTGTTGGAATAATGCATATTGATTTGTATGTATTGCAACAACTACTACTGTACTGTTTGATATGTTGTGCATATTGTGAGGTTGTTAACAAAGTTTTGTAAAAAAAAAAAAAAAAAAACCTCACTCACACACAGGATGCCTCCTCCTTCTCTTCCTGTGTTGTTGTAATGTTTTTCATGCTGCAGCCATAGCAGATATCAGGCTGATCACATTTCATGCTGTGTTGTAAGCTGTCTATACTGGATGTGAATAAATCTACATTCTCTGTTGCTGACTCCAGGTGTTACGCTGGTTAATCCGCTGCTAACAGGTTATGGGCCCAGAGTTCCCAGAGTGCCAAGAGTCCTAGAGTCCCAGAGATCCCCAGAACACAGAGAAAAGAAAAGAAAGACAGCAAAGATGGCCACCAGCAGCAGCAACTCCAAGAAGTTTACAGTACCAAGTCTCACTAACCAGAACTATCAATCCTGGAAATTCAAAGTGAAGATGCTGCTGATAAGGGAAGGTACGTGGAAATACACACAGGAGCCTAAACCTGACCCAGTACCACAGGAGTGGATAGAGATGTATCAGAAAGCACAGAGTACCATATCACTCAGCATAGATGATGATCAGATTGTTCACGTGTGTAAATGTGATACTGCAAGAGAAATGTGGGAGCAGCTGCAAAAGGTACATGAGAGGATTAATTTAAGCAATAACTGTATCTTATGAGAAAACTGTACCAGTCTAAGCTACAGAAAGGCCAGGATATGCAGGAGTATATCAGGAGTATTCTAGAGCTTGTAGAACGCTTGAGAGGCATTGGGGAAGATCTGAAGGATTTTCATGTAGCCGCATTACTGCTTAGTGGTCTTCCAGAGAGCTATGACACGCTTGTGACCGCACTAGATGCGCGCCCAGATGATGAGCTTACTCTGGAGTATGTAAGAGGGAAGCTTATAGATGAATATAAACGGAAGGCAGAATGTATAAGCACCAAGACAGAGTCTGCTTTACAAACACAGAGTCTATATGATAACAGAAAGCACCTAAAAGAAACACGTGAATGTTTTGTTTGCAAGAAATCAGGACATTTGAAAGCCGACTGCATTGTTTGGAAAGCTAGAATGAATCAGCTGAAAAAGCAAAACATTCAGCAAAGGGTTAAGAGTGCTGTGTCTGGAGAAAATGATTCTGTGAATACTGAAATTGCATTTACTGTCAGTGCAAATACATCAAAGCATGCATGGTGTATAGACTCTGGAGCAACTAGTCACATGACTAATAACAGAGACTTCTTTTCTAAGCTTAAGCAAAATAAGTCAGAGAAAGTGATTATGAGTTCAGAAGGCATAGGAGATGGTTATATTGATTGTCAAATCTCACCAACACAAAGCAGGAAGATCCCAGTAAAAGATGTGCTCTATGTGCCTAGTCTTGAGAGTAATTTACTATCTGTGAAGAAACTCACAAAACAAGGAAATGAAGTTACATTTAAGCATGATAGCTGCATCATCTCAAAAGAGGGTCACACACTAGCAGAGGGAAAAATCACAGATGAACTTTATCAGCTGAAATGTAAAGAGTGTGTGTATACTGCTCAACAAGAAGAGCACAATAACTGTATTCATGTATGGCATAGGCGTCTGGCACACAGAGACCCAGAAGCAATAAGAAAGTTAGTTCAGAAGCAACTAGATGATGATATCACAATTGATCTATGTAACCAGACAATGAAGTGTACTAGCTGCATCAAAGGGAAAATGTCTAGAAAAGCTTTTCCTAAGAGAAGTACTAAAAGAACAGAACAGCCACTAGATTTAATACACACAGATGTCTGTGGTCCAATGAGCACTCAGACTCCTGGGAAGAAGAGATATTTTCTCACATTTATTGATGATCATTCCAGATATACATTTGTCCATCTGCTCCACAGCAAGATAGAAGTTCCAGAGAAACTTGAAATATATCTAGCTGAGGTATATAATAAATTTGGAAGAATGCCAAAGATTCTACGTGCAGATAATGGGACTGAATATACAAGCAATGAGACACAGAGCATTCTAAAGAAAAATGGAATCCTATTTCAGATCACTGTACCGTACAACCCTGAGCAAAATGGTGTTGTGGAAAGAAGGAACCGAACACTCTGTGAAAGTACAAGAAGTATGTTATTTGATGCAAATCTGCCTACAACATATTGGGGTGAGGCAATCATGACAGCTTTCTATCTTCAGAACAGACTACCAGGTAAAGCTACAGAGAAAACTCCATTTGAGCAATGGAACAGCAGAAAGCCAAAACTGCACCACATAAGAATATTCGGAAGGAAAGCATTTGTACATATTCCCAAAGAAAAGCGAACTAAGTGGGAATCTCACGCTAAAGAAGGTATCCTGGTAGGCTACAGTGAAACCCAGAAAGGTTATAGGATTCTACACCCAGAAACAAACAAGGTCACAATAAGCAGAGATGTAGTGATTGATGAGAACTTTGTATCACCCAAGTTTTGTGACATCACGCCAGTAGTCCAGCTGAAGTCACAATTACAAGACAACAACAAGGAGGATGTAGAAGTCTGGCTGGATTCTTCAACCCCTGAAGGAACAACAGAAAAATCAGAAGAATCTGAAATCAGAAGATCGTCAAGATCAAACAAAGGTATACCAGCTAAACGTCTATCCTACATTGTCAAGACACTACCTGAGTCAGAGCCGCAGTCATGGGATGAAATGCAAGGACTACCTATCCATGAAAGAACAAAGTGGATTGATGCCGCTAATGAGGAAATCAAGTCGCTTCATAAACTCCAAACTTGGAAACTCACCAAGCTACCACAGGGCAAAAAGGCAATCAAGTGCAAGTGGGTCTTTAAAACCAAATATGACTCTGAAGGTAAAGTCCACAGATTTAAAGCAAGGTTGGTCGCAAAAGGATATTCTCAAAAGTATGGCGAAGATTACGATGCTACATTTGCTCCAGTCGCTAAACAGACTACGTTCAGAGCTTTGTTAGCTGTAGCTGCTGTACAAAAGATGTATGTCAGACATTTGGATATAAAAACTGCTTTCTTAAATGGTGACATTGAGGAGGACTTATACATAACTCAACCAGAAGGTTATGTAAAAAGAGGTGAAGAGAATCTTGTTTGCAAACTACAAAATCTCTCTATGGTCTTAAGCAATCAGCAAAAGCATGGAACACCAAGATGAATAAAGTCTTGTTGGAAGAAGGATTTAAAAGAGGTCAAGCAGATCCATGCTTATACACAAAATATACAGATGGAAAGTGGATGTATATTCTCTTATATGTGGACGATGTGATTGTAGTTCATCAAGAAGACGCAGAAATTGGAAAAATGACTGAAATTCTGAATCAGCATTTTGAAACAAAAGACCTTGGAAGTGTGACATATTATCTAGGAATCCAAATCCAGAGAGAGGAAGATGGGAGTTTTCTTCTAAACCAAAGTGCAAAAATTAATTTGATTCTGAATCAATTTGGAATGTCAGAGGCCAAAGGTATATCAACCCCAATGGAACCATCCTACCTGAAGCTGGAAGAAGAAGATGAACTGTTGCCTAACAATGAGAAATATCGTCAGGCAGTGGGGGCACTTCTGTACATATCAACTATGACTCGACCGGATATCACAACAACAGTTGGAATCCTTTGCAGATATGTGGAAAAACTGCGCAAAAGAGACTGGAATGCTGTTAAAAGACTTCTGCGATATTTGAAAGAAACGCAAGATGTAAATTTAAAACTATCTGCAGCGGGAGATCTAGAACTTACCGGCTATGTAGATGCGGATTGGGCTGGTGATTCACGTGATCGTAAATCCACAAGCGGATACTTGTTTAACCCCTCTCTGACATTAGACGTACTATCCCGTCCATAAAACCCGTGCCATTCTGCCCATGGACGGGATAGTACGTCATAGGCGATCAGCTGCGCTCCTGAGGGAGCGCAGCTAATCGCCGCCGGGTGTCAGCTGATTATCACAGCTGACACCCGTGACTGTGTGTCAGGAGCGGTCACGGACCGCTCCGGGCACATTAACCCCTAGCACACCGCGATCAAACATGATCGCGGTGTACTGGGGGCACAGGGGAGGATCGCGCAGGGTGGGGGCTCCCTGCGCGCCCCCCTGAGACCCTCAGACCAGCGCGATGTGATCGCGCTGTTCTGAGGGCTTCCTCCCTCCCAGGACCCGGATCCAAGATGGCGCCGGGGTCCTGGAGGGAGGCGGCTTCCTCAGTGCCTGCTGAGAGCAGGCACTGAGAAGCCTGCTGCACTGCCTGAGCGATCGCTGGTGTGACAGTGTGCTGTGCACACTGTCACACCAGCGATTTGATAAAATACAGTGATGTCCCACCCTGGGACAAAGTAAAAAAGTTAAAAAAATAAAAATAAACATGTTATAAAAAAAAATCCAAAATAAAAAATATTCCCCAATAAATTCATTTCTTCCTGTAAATAAAAAAACCAAAACAATAAAAGTACACATATTTGGTATCGCCGCGTCCGTAACGACCCCCCCTATAAAACTGTCCCACTAGTTAACCCCTTTAGTGAACCCCTTAAAAAAAAAAAAAACGAAGCAAAAAATCAATGCTTTATCATCATACCGCCGAACAAAAAGTGGAATAACGCACGATCAAAAAGACCGATATAAATAAACATGGTACCACTGAAAACATCATCTTGTCCCGCAAAAAACGAGCTGCCATACAGCATCATCAGCGAAAAAAATAAAAAGTTATAGCTCGCAGAATAAAGCGATGCAAAAATAATTATTTTTTATATAAAATTGTTTTTATTCTATAAAAGCGCCAAAAGATAAAAAAATGATATAAATGAGGTATCGCCATAATCGTACTGACCCGAAGAATAAAACTGCTTTATCAATTTTACCACACGCGGAACAATAAAAACGCCTCCTCCCAAAAGAAATTCATGAATTGCTGATTTTTGTTCATTCTAACCTCCCAAAAATCGAAATAAAAAGCGATCAAAAAATGTCACCTGCTCAAAAATGATACAAATAAAAACGTCAACTCGTACCGCAAAAAATAAGACCTCACATGACTCTGTGGGCCAAAATATGCAAAAATTATAGCTCTCAAAATGTGGCGATGCAAAAAACTATTTTTGCAATAAAAAGCGTCTTTTAGCGTGACAGCTGCCAATCATAAAAACCCACTATAAATAGTAAATCAAACCCCCCTTTATCACCCCTTAGTTAGGGAAAAATAATAAAATTAAAAAAATGTATTTATTTCCATTTTCCCATTAGGGTTAGGGTTAGGGTTGCGGCTAAAGTTAGGGTTAGGGTTGGCGCTAAAGTTAGGATTAGGGTTAGGGTTGGGATTAGGGGTGTGTTAGGGTTAGGTTTGTGGTTAGGGTTGGGACTAGGGTTAGGGGTGTGTTGGGGTTAGGGTTGGAGTTAGAATTGGGGGTTTCCGCTGTTTAGGCACATCAGGGGCTCTCCAAATGTGACATGGCGTCTGATCTCAATTCCAGCCAATTCTGCGTTGAAAAAGTCAAACGGTGCTCCTTCACTTCTGATCTCTGCCATACGTCCAAACAGTAGTTTATCCCCATATATGGGTATCAGCGTACTCTGGACCCCAAGAGTTATTGTGCAATTTGTCCTATTTCTTCTGTTACCCTTGGGAAAATAAAAAACTGGGGGCGAAAATATCATTTTTGTACAAAAAAAAATATTTTTTTGTTTTTACGGCTGTACATTATAAACTTCTGTGAAGCACTTGGGGCTTCATAGCGCTCACCACACACCTAGATAAGTTCCTTGTGGGGTCTATTTTCCAAAATGGGGTCACTTGTTGGGGATTTCCACTGTTTAGGCGCATCAGGGGCTCTCCAAATGCGACATGACGCCCCCAGACCATTCCATCAAAGTCTGCAATCCAAAACGTCACTACTTCCCTTCCGAGCCCCAACGTGTACCCATACAGTAGTTTTCTCCCACATATTGGGTATCAGCGTACTCAGGACAAATTGGGCAACAACTTTTGGGGTCCAATTTCTCCTGTTACCCTTGTAAAAATAAAATATTGGGGCGAAAAAAATCATTTTTGAAAAAAAAAAAAAGATTTTTTATTTTTACGGCTGTGCGTTATAAACTTCTGTGAAGCACTTCGGGGTTCAAAGTGCTCACCACACATCTAGATAAGTTCCTTGTGGGGTCTATTTTCCAAAATGGGGTCACTTGTGGGGGGTTTCCACTGTTTAGGCGCATCAGGGGCTCTCCAAATGCGACATGACGCACCCAGACCATTCCATCAAAGTCTGCAATCCAAAACGTCACTACTTCCCTTCGAGCCCTGACGTTCGCCCATACAGTAGTTTTCTCCAACATATTGGGTATCAGCGTACTCAGGACAAATTGGACAACAACTTTTGGGGTCCAATTTCTCCTGTTACCCTTGTGAAAATAAAATATTGGGGGCGAAAAAATCATTTTGTAAAAAAAAAAGATTTTTTATTTTTACGGCTGTGCGTTATAAACTTCTGTGAAGCACTTCGGGGTTCAAAGTGCTCACCACACATCTAGATAAGTTCCTTGTGGGGTCTATTTTCCAAAATGGGGTCACTTGTGGGGGGTTTCCACTGTTTAGGCGCATCAGGTGCTCTCCAAATGCGACATGACGCACCCAGACCATTCCATCAAAGTCTGCAATCCAAAACGTCACTACTTCCCTTCCGAGCCCCGACGTGTGCCCATACAGTAGTTTTCGCCCACATATTGGGTATCAGTGTACTCAGGACAAATTGGACAACAACTTTTGGGTTCCAATTTCTCCTGTTACCCTTGTGAAAATAAAATATTGGGGGCGAAAAAATCATTTTTGTAAAAAAAAAAAAAGATTTTTTATTTTACGGCTGTACGTTATAAACTTAGTGAAACACCTGGGGGTTCAAAGTTCTCACCACACATCTAGATAAGTTCCTTGAGGGGTCTAGTTTCCAAAATGGTGTCATTTATGGGGGTTTCCACTGTTTAGGCAGATCAGGAGCTCTCCAAACACGACATGGCGTCCAGCCAATTCTGCGTTGAAAAAGTCAGACAGCGCTCCTTACCTTCCAAACTCTGCCATGCACCCAAACAGTGGTTTACCCCCACATATGGGGTATCAGCGCACTCAGGACAAATTGCACAATAACTTTTGGAGTCTTGTTACCCTTGGAAAAATAAAAATTGGGGTGAAAAGATCATTTTTGTGGAAAAAATATGATTTTTAAATTTTACGGCTCTACGTTATAAACTTGTGTGAAGCACTTGGGGGTTCAAATTGCTCATCAAAAATCTAGATAAGTTCCTTAGGGGGTCTAGTTTCCCAAATGGGGTCATTTGTGGGGGTTTCCACTGTTTAGGCACATCAGGGGCTCTCCAAATGCAACATGGCATCCAAACTCAATTCCAGCCAATTTTGGTTGGAAAAAGTCAAATGGTGCTCCTTCCATTCCGAGCTCTGCCGTGCGCCAAAACAGTGGTTCCCCCCCACATATCGGGTATCAGCGTACTCAGGACAAATTGGAAACAACTTTTGTGGTCCAATTTCTCCTGTTACCCTTGGGAAAATAAAAAATTAGTGACTAAAAGATAATTTTTGTGGGAAAAAAATAGGATTTTTTATTTTCATGCCCGGGCATTATAAACTTGTGTGAAGCACTTGGGGGTTCAAAGTGCTCACCAAAGATCTAGATAAGTTCCTTAGGGGGTCTAGTTTCCAAAATGGGGTCACTTGTGGGGGGTTTCCACTGTTTAGGCTCATCTGGGGCACTGCAAACGGAACATGACCCCCATTAACGTCTGCATTCCAAAATGTTACTACTTCCTTTCCAAGCCCTGCTGTGCGCCCAAACAGTTTTCCCCCCCCCCACATATGGGGTATCAGCGTACTCAGGACAAATTGGACAACAACTTTTGGGGTCCAATTTCCTTGGGAAAATTCAAAAATTTGGGACTAAAAAATCATTTTTGTGGAAAATTGATTTTTTTTTTTTCACACCCAGGCTTTATAAACTTTTGTGAAACACTTGAGGGTTCAAAGTGCTCACAACAGATCTAGATAAGTACCTTAGGGGGTCTAGTTTCCAAAATGGTGTCACTTGTGGGGGGTTTCCACTGTTTAGGCGCATCAGGGGCTCTCCAAACGCGACATGGCATCCCAATCTAAATTCCAGCCAATTTTAGTTTGAAAAAGTCAAACGTCGCTCCTTCCCTTACGAGCTCTGCCGTGTGCCCAAACAGTGGTTTTCCCCCACATATGGGGTATTGGCGTACTCAGGAGAAATTGCATAACAACCTTATCTGTCCATTTTCTCCTTTTACCCTTGTGAAAAAAAAAAAAAGTTTGTAAAAGATAATTTTTGTGGCTAAAAAGTAAAATATTCATTTTTTCCTTCCACGTTGCTTTAGTTACTTTGAAGCACCTGAAGGGTTAATAAACTTCTTGAATGTGGTTTTGAGTACCTTGAGGGTGCAGTTTTTAGAATGGTGTCACTTTTGGGTATTTTCTGCCATATAGACCCCTCAAAGTGACTTCAAATGTGAGGTGGTCCCTAAAAAAATGGCTTTGTAAATTTTGCTGTAAAAATGAGAAATCGCTGGTCAACTTTTAACCCTTATAACTTCCTAACAAAAAAAAATTTTGGTTCCAAAATTATGCTGATGTAAAGTAGACATGTGGGAAATGTTATTTCTTAACTATTTTGTGTGATATATTTCTCTGTTTTAAGGGAATAAAAATTCAAAGTTTGAAAATTGCAAAATTTTAAAAATTTTCGCCATATTTGCGTTTTTTTCAAAATAAACGCAAGTTATATCGAAGAAATTTTACCACTAACATGAAGTACAATATGTCACGAGAAAACAATCTCAGAATCGCGAAGATCCGTTGAAGCGTTCCAGAGTTATAACCTCATAAAGAGACAGTGGTCAGAATTGTAAAAATTGGCCCGGTCATTAACGTGCAAACCACCCTTGGGGGTGAAGGGGTTAAAGTTGGAGAAAGTTCAATCTCCTGGTCTAATAGGAAACAAGTGTCTGTTGGCTTGTCATCCACAGAAGCGGAGTATGTGTCCGCAGCCTATGCAAGCCAGGAGGTCGTTTGGCTAAGACAATTGATAGACGATCTTGGCAAAACCGTCAACTCAGCCGACGGTGATTTATGAGGACAACCAAGGATGCATTAAACTTGCATGCAGTGAAAAGATCAGTGCTAGAACCAAGCACATTGACGTCAGACACCATCATCTACGTGATTTGATAGATCGTGGCATAATTCAGTTTGTCTATTGTGAAACTGATAAGAAGCTAGTTGACATTATGACAAAGCCATTGCCACGAGCCAGGTTCCAAGAATTGAGAACCACAATGGGAATAAGAGGATAAGTAGTTGTTGAGTGGGGGTGTTGGAATAATGCATATTGATTTGTATGTATTGCAACAACTACTACTGTACTGTTTGATATGTTGTGCATATTGTGAGGTTGTTAACAAAGTTTTGTAAAGAAAAAAAAAAAACCCTCACTCACAGACAGGATGCCTCCTCCTTCTCTTCCTGTGTTGTTGTAATGTTTTTCATGCTGCAGCCATAGCAGATATCAGGCTGATCACATTTCATGCTGTGTTGGAAGCTGTCTATACTGGATGTGAATAAATCTACATTCTCTGTTGCTGACTCCGGATGTTACGCTGGTTAATCCGCTGCTAACATAGAGCTACACCACCCTTAAGCTATGTGGTAGAGCTGGGAGACTTGATCTCTCCCTGCACTACAGCTCTCCATTCTGTAGACCGCAGGTAGCATTAAGCCTGCGATTTAGAGGAAGACAAGGGGATGCACTGACGCCGGCACATGCACAAGACTTTAGTGTCCCGGCGTAGTGACATCATTGCACCACATCGGGACTCTGAAGCCTTGTGCATATCCTGGCATTATGACAGCATGTTGCCTTGCCTCTTTACTCATTAGGATCCTGGATTAGGGGAGTATATGATATTAATTTTCTTTTTATTAAAAATTGTGGTGTGACTGTGGGGGCACCTGAAACAGTGTGGGGGCCCTCATACATTATAGGGACTTCTGAGGGGGGCCCTCATAAAGTTTGAGGCATTACTATGTGGGGCACTAAGGAGCAATGTTTTTGTGACATACAGAAGATACAATAATAGAGATACATACGGCAGCAGTGGCTCAGTCAGGGGCGGAACTATAGTGGAAGCAGGGGAAGCAGCTGCCACAGGGCCCGGGCTAGAAGGGGGCCCGTCCCTGCTGCAGCTGCCCTGTGATTTAGGAGCAAAAAGGGGGGCCCGAGCACGCTGGCAAATGGATCCGCACTCGGGCCCCCTCCCAACATTTTGTTCAGGCTTCTGACTCTGAACGCTGATGCATAACAACACTGTGTTGTTTTAAAGAGACACTACAGTGTTGTAAATGCAGACAGCGAACAGAAATGAGCACTGTAGCTTTAAGCTGCAGCCCAGTGCATTATGGTCCGTCTGTCACAGCGTGTGTGCATGTGGGGGCGGACAGCAGACGGCCAGGCAGACCACATGAAGCAGCAGGCTGACTGGACAAGCAGGTGGAAGCCCGGGCGAGCAGGGTGAGTACCGTGAGTCTCTCAACAGTGAGAAGAGGCTTGGCTGCTCAATGGTGACTGGGAGGGCAGGTGCAGGCAGGATCTAACAGGGCCCACATTCAACAGGGCCCAGGCCCCAGGCTGCAGTGCAGGGGGCCCACATTCAACAGGGCCCAGGCAGCAGGGGGCCCACATTCAACACAGGGCCCAGGTAGCAAGGGGCCCACATTCCAACAGGGCCTCGGGCTCCTGGGCCCTGTTTGACGCAAGCCTCAAGTCACCACTAACCTCCCCCTGGGCCCTGTTGGGCACGGGACCTCAGTCACCAGTAGCCTCCCCCTGGCCCAGTAACAGCCTCATGGTTGCTACAAGTGACGAGTGACACCCTGATCTCTGCTACATGTGACAAGTAACAACCTCAGCTCTGCTACATGTAACAAGTAACAACCTCAGCTCTGCTACATGTGACAAGTAGCAACCTCGGCTCTGCTCATGTGACAA
Source organism: Oophaga sylvatica (assembly GCA_033576555.1). NCBI lineage: Eukaryota > Metazoa > Chordata > Amphibia > Anura > Dendrobatidae > Oophaga > Oophaga sylvatica. Next base: position 423,836,863 of record JARQOD010000001.1, on the reverse strand, counting down.
GTAGCAACCTCGGCTCTGCTACATGTGACAAGTAGCAACCTCAGCTCTGCTACATGTGACAAGTAGCAACCTCGGCTCTGCTACATGTGACAAGTAGCAACCTCAGCTCTGCTACGTGTGACAAGTAACAACCTCAACTCTGCTACTTGTGACAAGTAGCAACCTCAGCTCTGCTATTTGTGACAAGTAACAACCTCAGCTCTGCTCATGTGACAAGTAACAACCTCAGCTCTGCTCATGTGACAAGTAGCAACCTCAGCTCTGCTACATGTGACAAGTAACCTCAGCTCTGCTATATGTGACAAGTAACCTCAGCTCTGCTACATGTGACAAGTAACAACCTCAGCTCTGCTACATTTGACAAGTAACAACCTCAGCTCTGCTACATGTGACAAGTAGCAACCTCAGCTCTGCTAGATGTGACAAGTAACAACCTCAGCTCTGCTACATGTGACAAGTAGCAACCTCAGCTCTGCTCATGTGACAAGTAACAACCTCAGCTCTGCTCATGTGACAAGTAACAACCTCAGCTCTGCTACATGTGACAAGTAGCAACCTCAGCTCTGCTACATGCGAGGAGTGACAGCCTCATCTCTGCTACATGCGCGGAGTGACAGCCTCAGCTTTGCTATACAAGTAGCAGAGCTGAGGCTGTCACTCCTCATATGTTGCAGAGATGAGGCTGTCACTCCTTACATGTAGCAGAGCTGAGGCTGTCACTCCTCGAATGTAGCAGAGCTGAGGCTGTCCCTACTCACATGTAGCAGAGCTGAGGCTGTTCCTCACATGTAGCAGAGCTGAGGCTGTCACTCCTCACATGTAGCAGAACTGAGTCTGTCACTCCTCACATGTAGCAGAGCTGAGGCTGTCACTCCTCACATGTAGCAGAGCTGAGGCTGTCACTCCTCACATGTGTAATTGGTGAGGGCGTGGTGCAGAAGTACGGTATACAGAACAATCTTAGATTATTCTGTATACCGGACTGTTGTTCTACTGAATAAATCATCTGTTTTGAAAGCAATTTGCAGGCTGGATTACAAGTTTCTTCACATATTTACTCTGGAGAAAGCCTACCTTTGTCACTACCTCAGTTGCTTCCTGGGAGTTGGTTCCTTTCTGTTATTTCACTATCATTACTCCAAAAACCTCTAATTTTGGATAATAAAGGTATCTTTCTTAACACAACTTGGGTAGACCGGATTGGCAACGCACGCGAGGGGGGGGGGCCCCATTGTGAAGTTTGCTGTGGGGCCCTGCCGTTCCTAGTTACGCCCCTGGGCTCAGTATTGGGGTATCAGCAGGATAGTAACATAGTAACATAGTTATTAAGGTTGAAGGAAGACTTTAAGTCCATCTAGTTCAACCCATATCCTATCCTAACCTGCCCTAACATGTTGATCCAGAGGAAGGCAAAAAAAACCCAAGTGGCAAATAGTAAGCTTCACATTGGGGAAAAAAATTCCTTCCCGACTGCACATACGGCAATCAGACTAGCTCCCTGGATCAACGCAGTATCTAGAAAACTAGTGAATATAGCCTGTAATATTATACTTTTCAAGAAAGGCATCCGGTCCCTTCTTAAATTTTAGTAAGGAATCACTCATTACAAGATTAGACGGCAGAGAGTTCCATAGTCTCACTGCTCTTACAGTAAAGAATCTGCGTCTGTGATTATGGCTAAACCTTCTTTCCTCCAGACGTAGAGGATGCCCCCTTGTCCCCGTCACAGGTCTAAGAGTAAAAAGATCATTAGAAAGGTCTTTGTACTGTCCCCTTATATATTTATACATTGTAATAAGATCACCCCTAAGCCTTCGTTTTTCCAAACTAAATAACCCCAAGTGTAATAACCTGTCTTGGTATTGCAGACCCCCCAGTTCTCTAATAACCTTGGTTGCTCTTCTCTGCACCCGCTCCAGTTTAGCTATGTCTTTCTTATACACCGGAGACCAGAACTGCACACAGTATTCTAAGTGTGGTCGCACCAGTGACTTGTATAGAGGTAAAATTATGTTCTCCTCATGAGCATCTATGCCTCTTTTAATGCATCCCATTATTTTATTTGCCTTGCCAGCAGCTGCCTGACATTGGCCACTAAATGTGAGTTTGTCGTCCACCCATACACCCAGGTCTTTTTCAGTGACAGTTTTGCCCAGTGTTTTACAATTAAGCACATAATTATACATCTTGTTTGTTCTACCCAAGTGCATGACCTTACATTTATCCCCATTAAAGCTCATTTGCCATTTATCAGCCCAAGCTTCTAGTTTACATAAATCCTCCTGTAATATAAAATTATCCCCCTCTGTATTTATTACCCTGCAGAGTTTAGTGTCATCTGCAAATATTGAAATACTACTCTGTATGCCCCCTACAAGGTCATTAATAAATATGTTAACCCCTTAACGACCGCCGATACGCCTTTTAACGGCGGTCATTAAGGGTACTTAAACCACAGCGCCGTTAATTAACGGCGCTGTGGAAAAAGTGAATAGCGCCCCCCAGAGGCGCATCTTCTCCGGGGTCTCGGCTACCGGGGGTAGCCGAGACCCCAGAGAACATGAATCAGGTCGGTTTTTACCGACACCGATGTTGCGATCGCCGTTATTAACCCTATAACGGCGACCGCAACAAAAAAAAAAAAAATGTTCCATTTAATTTCTCTGTCCTCTGATGTCATCGGACATCAGAGGACAGAAAAATTGTCCCCGGGACCCCCACTGTGGCCCCCAATGTGCCCCTTGTGGCCCGCGGGCCCACCTGCTTCCTCCGGTGGGCGCCACCATTTTGAATGGCGGGCGCATGCTCAGTGCGCCCGCCGCGTTCTGCCGGGGGGGTGGGCAATTTTCTCTGGGGTCTCGGCTGCCGAGGGTAGCCGAGACCCCAGAGAACATGATCGGGGTCGGTATATGTGCGATCGCCATTACACTAAGTATAATGGCGACCGCAAAAAAAAAAAAAGATTTCTCTCCCCTCTGATGTGATCGCACATCAGAGGGGAGATAATGAGGGTCCCCAGGTCCCCCGATTGCCCCCCCCTATACTTACCGGTGTCCTCGGTCCTCCCGCAGGCCCCAGGATCCCGGCGTCTTCTTCCTTGAAAAAAAAAATGGCGGGCGCATGCGCAGTGCGCCCGCCGATCTGCTTGGCGGCAGATTCAAAAAAAGTTTCATTCATTCTCACAAAAGTACATTTTGATCACTGTGATAAACTATCACAGTGATCAAAATAAAAAAAACAGTACATAACCCCCCCCTTTATCACCCGCTTAGTTAGGGACATATAATAAAATATAGAAATTATATTTTTTTTCATTTTTCTGTTAGGGTTAGGGTTAAGGCTAGGGTTAGGGTTATAATTAGGGTTAGGGTTATAATTAGGGTTAGGGTTAGGCTGGGTTCATACTGCGTTATGGCAGTCCGTTAGACGGACTGCGTTACACCGCGGTATAACGCGGTGTAACGCAGTCTGTTAACGCTGCCATTCACCCCCATTTGAGGGCGCATCGCTATGAATGCTGTAAAGCAGTATGCGTTCGCGACGTGCCATCATTCAGTGATGGAGCCTCGGACGCGGGCTTCAGCGTCTGGGCTCCGTCACCGCTAGCGCAGATGAATCATCTGCTGATTCCTCTGCGCTAGCGGGTATAGCATAACGCGATCACATTATGCTATACCGTTACCAGCCCGTCAATGCTATGTGTTGAACGGGCTGGTAAAACGCAAAATGAACCCAGCCTTTAGGGTTTTAGGGTTAGGTTACAATTAGGTTAGGGTTACAATTAGGTTAGGGTTACAATTAGGTTAGGGTTACAATTAGGGTTAGGAATTAGGGTTGGTTAGATTATTGGGTTGGATTAGGGTTAGGGTTGGGATTAGGGGTGTGTTGGGGTTAGGGTTGGAGCTAGAATTGAGGGGTTTCCACTATTTAGGCACATCAGGGGGTCTCCAAACATGACGTGGCGTTCAAAAAGTCAGATTGCGCTCCCTCCCTTCCGAGCCCTGCCGTGCGCCCAAACAGTGGTTTACCCCAACATACATGGGGTATCAGCGCACTCAGGACAAATTGCCCACCAATTTTGGGTTCTAATTTCTCTTGTTACCCTTGGGAAAATAAAAAATAGCTAGCTAAAAAAATAATTTTTGAGGAAAAAATTTTTTTTTATTTTCACGGCTCTGCGTTTATAAATTTCTGTCAAGCACTTTGGGGTTCAAAGTGCTCACCACACATCTAGATAAGTTCCTTAGGGGGTCTAGTTTCCAAAATGGGGTCACTTGTGGGGGTTTTCCACTGTTTAGGCACATCTGGGGCACTGCAAACGGAACATGACCTGTTGTGAATGGGTTTGAGATGAGTTCTGAGCAGAGGCTCCCTCTGGTGGTTACAAGCGGTACTAGTGAGGATTGTGAGGACTGGGAATCAGGTGTTACTGATTGGTCTTATTTAAGGGAATCATTTTCCCATCAGGGTTGCCGGTGATCAATTGTTCTGGTCTGAATCCTTCTTTCCAGTTTCCCTTGTAGCCTGCTGTGTCGTGTCTGCATCTCCTGCTATCAGATAAGACAATTTCTTATTTTGTGTTTTTGCTATATTTTTGCATTTGGTCCTGCACTTCTGTGGGGGCCTTCTGGGTCCCCTCCGGGGCTTTTGCCCTCTCAGTTTAGTTCAGCCACTGTGTTTTGTACTTTTGCTTTTTCCAGTTTTTTCAGTGGCTGCTGTTTTTGTTACACCAGAGAACTAATTTAGGTGGTAGAGGTCGTGTGATCTCAGGTGATTTTGAAATTAGTAGAGTTGGTGATTTTCAGGGTTTTCTGGGATTGCAGTAAGTGCCCTTCCTGTCCTTTTCTATTTAGATAGTTTGGGCCCCAGCGTTTGCTCATACTATTTTCTTTCTGTGTCAGTATTTCCTCTTGTCTAACCGCCATTACATGTTTGGGGGCTTTCTATTATCTTTGGGGATCTGCTCCGGGGCAGATAGCTTTCCTATTTCTATCTTTAGGTGTAGTTAGTTTCTCAGGCTGTGACGAGGCGTCTAGGACCAACGTAGGAACGCTCCACGGCTGCCTCTAGTTGCGGTGGTTAGTCAGGGTACTGCAATCTCATAGATTCCAACTGCTCTGGTGTATTTCCTTTTTTGCCTGCACTCCTCAGCTACCGTAACATAACAGTATCACCGGCCATAAAAATTGTATGGTACTCACAAAAGGGAAAAAATATTTTGAAGGAAGAAAAGTTGTCAGAGATATTTTTCTGTTTGTTGCATTTTTTTTTTTTTTTTTCCCTCTGTATCTCTGGGTGCTGGGGAGGATCTTTTCTCCCAATGGAGTTTGCACAGTTGTCTGGCCGTGTGGATCAGCTTGCCACTGAGGTTCAGAGTATTGCTGCATATCTTGCTAGGTTGCCTGTTGTGGAACCTAGGATCCCCATGCCAGATTTGTTTTTAGGGGATCGAGCTAAGTTTCAGAATTTCAAAAATAATTGTAAATTGTTTCTTGCCTTAAAATCTAAGTCCTCAGGAAACGCAGCGCAGCAGGTTCAAATTATCATCTCTCTCCTGCGCGGCGATCCTCAGGATTGGGCTTTTTCCCTGATACCTGGGGATCCTGTTTTGAGTGATGTTGATGCATTTTTTCAGGCTTTGGGGTATTGTACGATGAGCCTAATGTCACTGATCAAGCTGAAAAAGCCTTGTTGGCATTAAATCAGGGGCTTGATGACGCTGAGTTATACTGTCAGAGATTCCGTAGGTGGGCAGTCCTGACCAAATGGAATGACGACGCTTTGGCGGCCCTTTTCCGGAAGGGTCTGTCGGATAATGTAAAGGATGTTATGGTGGGATTCCCTGTCCCCTCTGGTCTCAATGATTCTATGTCATTGGCGATTCAAATTGACAGACGTTTGCGTGAGCGGAGAAGTATGCGTGGAGTGGTGTTGCCTTGTGAGCCAGCTGCTGACCCCATGCAGTGTGATGGAGTGGTGTCTGGGGCACAGCGTCATGAGTTTCGAAAGCGCAATAGGTTATGTTTCTACTGTGGTGATGCCTCTCATGCTATTTCAGTCTGCCCTAAGCGGGGAAGACGTTTTGCACGCTCAGTTGTCTTGGGTAGTGTTCAGACTAAGTTTTTATTAACTGTCACTCTGATATGCTCTCTGTCCTCATTTTCTGCTCAGGCTTTCGTTGATTCTGGAGCAGCTATTAACCTGATGGATTATGATTTTGCTAAACGTTGTGGGTTTCCCTTGATACCCCTACAGAAGTCTATTCCTTTACTGGGGATCGATTCTACCCCTTTGGCTGAGAATAAACCCCAGTTTTCTACTCAGGTGATAATGAGGGTTGAACCTGATCACCAGGAGTGCTGCAAATTTTTGGTTCTATATAATCTGCATGACATTATAGTGCTGGGTTTCCCTTGGTTACAGTCTCATAATCCTGTTTTGGATTGGAAATCTGTGTCTGTAACCAGTTGGGGCTGCCAATGTGTTAGTGCCAACACTCCTGTTTTTTCTGCCTCCCCCCAGGCTGAGGATGTTCCTGACTTTTTGTTTGATTTTTCTGATGTGTTTAGCGAAAGTAAATCTGCATCCTTACCTCCCCATAGGAGCTATGACTGCGCTATTGAATTAGTGCCAGGTAGTAAATTCCCTAAGGTCGCCTTTTTAACTTGTCTGTACCTGAACATGACGCTATGCGGTCTTATATCAAGGAATCATTGGAGAAGGGTCATATCAGACCATCCTCTTCACCCTTAGGTGCCGGTTTTTTCTTTGTGGCCAAAAAAGATGGTTCATTAAGGCCGTGTATTGATTATCGTCTCTTGAACAATATTACTGTGAAATATCAATACCCGTTACCCTTGATTTCTGACATGTTTTCCAGGGTGAAAAACGCTACTTGGTTTACCAAGCTTGACCTCAGGGGGGCGTATAACCTTATTCGCATTAAGCACGGGATGAATGGAAGACGTCATTTAACACCCCTGAAGGGCATTTTGAGTACCTTGTGATGCCCTTTGGGCTCACTAATGCTCCTTCCGTCTTCCAGTCCTTCATGAATGACATTTTCAGGGATTTTGTGGACAAGTTTCTGATTGTTTATTTGGATGATATCTTGATTTTTTCTAATGACTGGGACTCTCATGTGAAACATGTTCGAACTGTATTCCAGATTTTGAGAGAGAATGCTCTGTATGTGAAGGGATCAAAGTGTCTTTTTGGCGTACAGAAGATCTCATTTCTGGGATTCATTTTGTCCCCATCTGTTATTGAAATGGACCCGGTCAAGGTTCAGGCCATCTGTGATTGGGTCCAACCTACTTCATTAAAGGCTCTTCAGAGATTTTTGGGTTTTGCCAATTTTTATCGTAAATTTATTGGTAATTTCTCTGTTATTGTTAAACCATTAACTGATTTGACCAGAAAGGGTTCTGATGTGGTGAATTGGCCTCCTGAGGCAGTCTCTGCGTTTCAGGAACTTAAGCAGAGATTCACTTCTGCTCCTGTTCTACGGCAGCCTGATGTTTCTCTGCCATTTCAGGTGGAGGTTGATGCCTCTGAAATTGGGGCAGGTGCCGTTTTGTCCCAAAAAGATCCAGAGACCTCTAAAAGTAACCCTTGTGCCTTTTTCTCTCGAAAATTTTCTCCTACTGAACGTAATTATGACGTGGGTAATCGGGAGTTATTGGCCATGAAGTGGGCTTTTGAAGAGTGGAGACATTGGCTGGAGGGAGCCAAACATCAGGTGGTGGTCCTTACGGACCATAAGAATCTGGTCTATCTGGAATCTGCCAAGCGACTCAATCCTAGACAGGCCAGGTGGGCCTTGATTTTCACACGTTTTAATTTTGTTTTTTCCTTTCTTCCTGGCACTAAGAATGTTAAGGCGGATGCCCTCTCGAGGAGTTTCCTTGCGGACTCTCCTGAGCTATCTGATCCCTCTGTTATTTTGAAGGAGGGTGTAGTTTTTTCCGCCATCTCGCCCAATTTGAGACTTGCTCTGGAGGGGTGTCAGGAGGATAGGCCCGAGCGCTGCCCTGTTGGAAAATTGTTTGTCCCGGACCAATGGAAAAAGAGTGTGATGTCTGAGATTCATTGTTCCGCATTGGCTGGGCATCCCGGAATTTTTGGTACCAGAGACTTGGTTAGTCGGTCCTTTTGGTGGCCTACCTTGTCTCGCGATGTCAGGGAATTTGTGCAGTCCTGCGGGACTTGCTCTCGCTCCAAGCCTTGCTCTCGCTCTAGTGGTTTGTTGATGCCATTGCCTGTGCCCAAGAGACCATGGACCCATATCTCTATGGATTTCATTTCCGATCTTCCTGTTTCTCAGAGAATGACCACCATCTGGGTAATTTGTGATAGGTTTTCCAAAATGATACATCTTGTGCCATTACCTAAGTTGCCTTCCTCCTCTGAATTGGTGCCGTTGTTCCTTCAGCACGTGGTTCGTTTACACGGCATTCCTGAGAACATTGTGTCTGACAGAGGAGTCCAGTTTGTTTCCAGATTTTGGAGGACTTTTTGTTCTAAACTGGGTGTTCAATTGTCTTTCTCCTCGGCATTTCATCCTCAGACCAATGGTCAAACTGAGAGAACAAACCAGACATTGGAGACTTATCTAAGATGCTTTGTGTCTGCTGATCAGGATGACTGGGTCTCTTTTTTGCCTTTGGCTGAGTTTGCTCTTAATAATAGGGCTAGCTCTGCCACTTTGATGTCTCCGTTTTTCTGTAATTCTGGGTTTCACCCTCGATTTTCTTCAGGACAGACGGAGGCTTCTGTCTGTCCAGGTGTTGACTCTGTTGTTGAGCGTATGCAGCAGATTTGGGACCAGGTAGTGAAGAGGTTGTCCCTCTCTCAGGAGAAGGCCCAGCGGTTTGCTAACCGGCATAGGACTGATGGTCCTCGGTTTAAAGTGGGGGACTTGGTCTGGTTGTCCTCAAAGAATATTCCTATGAGAGTAGCATCTCCTAAATTTAAGCCTAGGTTCATTGGACCTTATAAGATCATGGAGATTATTAATCCTGTTTCTTTTCGTTTGCTTCTTCCAGGGACATTTAAGATCCATAACGTGTTCCACAAGTCCTTGTTGAAGAGGTTTGTTGAGCCAGTGGTTCCTGCTGCTGTGCCTCCTGACCCTGTTTTGGTTGAGGGCAATCTGGAGTATGTGGTTGAGAAAATATTGGATTCTCGTTTTTCTAGACGAAGACTCCAGTATTTGGTTAAATGGAGAGGTTATGGTCAGGAAGATAATTCTTGGGTGTTTGCTTCGGACATCCATGCTAGGAGACTTATCCGTGCGTATCATAGAACTCATCCTGACCGACCTGGTTGCTCAAATGAGGGTTCGGTGACCCCTCCTCAAGGGGGGGGTACTGTTGTGAATGGGTTTGAGATGAGTTCTGAGCAGAGGCTCCCTCTGGTGGTTACAAGCGGTACTAGTGAGGATTGTGAGGACTGGGAATCAGGTGTTACTGATTGGTCTTATTTAAGGGAATCATTTTCCCATCAGGGTTGCCGGTGATCAATTGTTTCTGGTCTGAATCCTTCTTTCCAGTTTCCCTTGTAGCCTGCTGTGTCGTGTCTGCATCTCCTGCTATCAGATAAGACAATTTCTTATTTTGTGTTTTTGCTATATTTTTGCATTTGGTCCTGCACTTCTGTGGGGGCCTTCTGGGTCCCCTCCGGGGGCTTTTGCCCTCTCAGTTTAGTTCAGCCACTGTGTTTTGTACTTTTGCTTTTTCCAGTTTTTTCAGTGGCTGCTGTTTTTGTTACACCAGAGAACTAATTTAGGTGGTAGAGGTCGTGTGATCTCAGGTGATTTTGAAATTAGTAGAGTTGGTGTTTTTCAGGTTTTCTGGGATTGCAGTAAGTGCCCTTCCTGTCCTTTTCTATTTAGATAGTTTGGGCCCCAGCGTTTGCTCATACTATTTTCTTTCTGTGTCAGTATTTCCTCTTGTCTAACCGCCATTACATGTTTGGGGGCTTTCTATTATCTTTGGGGATCTGCTCCGGGGCAGATAGCTTTCCTATTTCTATCTTTAGGTGTAGTTAGTTTCTCAGGCTGTGACGAGGCGTCTAGGACCAACGTAGGAACGCTCCACGGCTGCCTCTAGTTGCGGTGGTTAGTCAGGGTACTGCAATCTCATAGATTCCAACTGCTCTGGTGTATTTCCTTTTTTGCCTGCACTCCTCAGCTACCGTAACATAACAATGACCCCCATCAACGTCTGCATTCCAAAACGTTATTACTTCCTTTCTAAGCCCTGCTGTGTGCCAAAACAGTTCCCCCCCCACATATTTGGTATCAGCGTACTCAGGACAAATTGGACAACAACTTTTGGGGTCCAATTTCCTTGTGAAAAATCAAAAATTTGGGACTAAAAAATCATTTTTGTGGAAAATTGATTTTTTTTTTCACACCCAGGCATTATAAACTTTTGTGAAACACTTGGGTGTTCAAAGTGCTCACCACAGATCTAGATAAGTTAGTTAGGGGGTCTAGTTTCCAAAATGGGGTCACTTGTGGGGTTTTCCACTGTTTAGGCTCATCTAGGGTACTGCAAACGGAACATGACCCCATCAACGTCTGTATTCCAAAACTTTATTACTTCCTTTCCAAGCCCTGCCGTGCGCCCAAACAGTTCCCCCCCCCACATATTTGGTATCAGCGTACTCAGGACAAATTGGACAACAACTTTTAGGGTCCAATTTCCTTGTGAAAAATCAAAAATTTGGGACTAAAAAATCATTTTTGTGGAAAATTGTTTTTTTTTTTTCACACCCAGGCATTATAAACTTTTGTGAAACACTTGGGGTTCAAAGTGCTCACAACAGATCTAGATAAGTTCCATAGGGGTCTAGTTTCCAAAATGGTGTTACTTGTGGGGGTTTCCACTGTTTAGGCGCATCAGGGGCTCACCAAACGCGACATGGTGTCCAATCTCAATTCCAGCCAATTTTGGTTTGAAAAAGTCAAACAGCGCTGCTTCCATTCCAAGCCCTGCCGTGCACCCAAACAGTGGTCCCCCCCCATATATGGAGTATCAGCATACTCAGGACAAATTGGACAACAACTTTTGTGGTCTAATTTCTCCTGTTACCCTTGGGAAAATAAAAAATTGGGGACTAAACGATCAGGTTTGTGGAAAAAATATGATTTTTTATTTTCATGCCCGGGCGTTATAAACTTCTGTGAAGCACTTGGGGGTTCAAAGTGCTCACCACACATCTAGATAAGTTCCTTAGGGGTCTAGTTTCCAAAATGGGGTCACTTGTGGGGGTTTCCACTGTTTAGACACATCAGGGCCTCTACAAATGCGACATGGCGTCCAGCCAATTCCGCGTTGAAAAAGTCAAATGGAGCTCCTTCCCTTGCGACCTCTGCCGTGCGCTCAAAAAGTGGTTTACCCCAACATATGGGGTATCGGCATGCTCAGGACAAATTGCACAAAAACTTTTGGGTCTTGTTACCCTTGGGAAAATAAAAATTGGGGTGAAAAGATCATTTTTGTGGAAAAAATATGATTTTTTATTTTCACGGCTCTACGTTATAAACTTGTGTGAATCACTTGGAGGTTCAAAGTGCTCACCACACATCTAGATAAGTTCCTTAAGGGGTCTAGTTTCCAAAATGGGTCATTTGTTGGGGGTTTCCACTGTTTAGGCACATCAGGGCTCTCTAAACGCGACATGGCATCCAGCCAATTCTGCGTTGAAAAAGTCAAACGGCGCTCCTTCCCTTGCGACCTCTGCCGTAAGCCCAAAAAGTGGTTTACCCCCACATATGGGTATCAGCGTACTCAGGACAAATTGCACAAAAACTTTGTGGTCTTGTTACCCTTGAGAAATTAAAAATTGGGGTGAAAAGATCATTTTTGTGGAAAAAAAATGATTTTTTTTTTCACGGCTCTACATTATAAACTTGTGTGAAGCACTTGGAGGTTCAAAGTGCTCACAACAGATCTAGATAAGTTCCTTAAGGGGTCTTGTTTCCAAAATGGGGTCACTTGTGGGGTGTTTCCACTGTTTAGGCACATCAGGGCTATCTAAACACGACATGGCATTCAGCCAATTCTGTGTTGAAAAAGTCAAACGGCGCTCCTTCCCTTGCGACCTCTGTCATGCGCCCAAAAAGTGGTTTACCCCCACATATAGGGTATCGGCGTATTCAGAAGAAATTGCACAACAAATTTGTGGTTCATTTTCTCTTTTAACACTTGTGAAAATACAAAAAATTGGTTCCGAAGTAAAGCTTTTGCAAAAAAAGTTAAATGTCAATTTTTTCCTTCCACATTGCTTCAGCTCCTGTGAAGCACCTGAAGGGTTAATAAACTTCTTGAATGTGGTTTTGAGCACCTTGAGGGGTGCAGTTTTTAGAATGGTGTCACTTTTGGGTATTTTCTATCCTATAGACCCCTCAAAGTGACTTCAAATGTGATGTGGTCCCTAAAAAAAAATGGTGTTGTAAAAATGAGAAATCGCTGGTCAACTTTTAACCCTTATAACTTCGTAACAAAAGAAAATTTTGTTTCCAAAATTGTGCTGATGTAAAGTAGACATGTGGGAAATGTTATTTATTAAGAAATTTGTGTGACATATCTCTCTGATTTAAGGGCATAACAATTTAAAATTTGAAAATTGCTAAATTTTCAAAATTTTCGCCATATTT
>JARQOD010000001.1:423740929-423824096 GCA_033576555.1 Oophaga sylvatica | reverse complement strand
CTTTTTTAGGAGTTACCACGGGTTTAAACACTTTTTTTTTTTTTTTTTTTCCTTTTCCCTTCCAGCACTTCTGCCTTAAAAGATTTTTGGAAGTGGAGGCCCGCATAAAGGAACTTTGCGGGTGATGATAAATCCTTTCGATGTACAGATTTTAAAAACCTTTTTGCAAGCCTACAGGACCTCCTAATATTTAATTTGCAAGTTTTGGGACAGACTCCCCGGGAATTGGGCCGGATTGAGGCTCTAGGGAAGAGCCCAGGCTTCCCCTTAACCCGAGTTCTGGACCCAAAAATTTTACCCCCTTTTTCTTTTTTGGGGGTGAACGTGAGAAATTCGGGGGATTTATTAATCAAGCAATTTATTTTTCCTGCACGCTTCCCAATTTCCCACTGAACACCAAAGTGCATTTAAAATCATGTTGCTTCCCAAAAAGGGTTTGATGTGGGAAAACCCCTCTGATTGGATGAGGATGATTGTTTGAATCCCTTTTGTGTTTTATTTCAGCCGGGGGGCGGTGTTTGATCCCCCAAAACGAGGTGCAACAGCTGAAGCAGCCATGTTAACTTTGGCCAAGGTAAGCGTTCAGTCCCGAATAGCCCTGGTTTCAGGAATGGGCTCTTGATACCACTTGGGACACTTCCGCTAAAAAATTATTTTCGGAAAGGGTTTTTCTCCACTGTTTTAAGGATGAACTTGCTCGTGCCGACCCTCCCACGCGTTAGGTGACTTTATTAACATTGTTCCGTATGAGCTCGCTGACTGAACGCAGAAAGAGAGATGGTTCGAAAATAATCGCACTAACCTTTTACTACCTCCCTCCTCAGCTAAGAACCTTTGAGTAGGATCCAAGGGAACCAGAACCTGAACCCATGCATGGACTCTTTAAAAGGGTTAGTGAGACCAAAAAACACGTATAAAGGAAATCTATGTTTCTCTGTGGTAAGTCAGGGCACTTCTTTTAAACTGCCCCACCTTTCTGTAAGACTCCCGCAGCAGTCATTCACGTGAGTGTTGCAGAGGAGCTCTGTCATGTCCGAGCCCAGGCCCAGAGAGACTGCTGCAAGAGATCTTGTTTTTCTGACTTAAACTCTTTTTAGTTCTGGGGACGATGACGGTATAAACCTGCAATTTTTCAAGTTTCCTCCGGTTTCCCAGCTAGTTGTAAAAAAAACAATTCTCATTGCTTCCTTTTCCATCAAACTCTGGGTTACCAGTCGGGTGTCTACTCTGCTTGATCGACTCAGGAGCAAGGGAAATTTTATGGTTCTCCTTTGCTCTGAAACAGGGGATACTTCAGTGAAGAAGGCTACTCCGAAGATGGAGACTGTGGATGGCTGTCTACTGACTTCTGGACCATGGATCAAAAAAAGAGCCTTTGAGGGTCCTTATGGGTAAAGATCATCAGGAAAAATGTCTTTTTTGTTATCTTTCTCCCCCTTTTCCATTATTCTAGGGCTACCATGGTGCAGGCGCGAATCTATGATTAACTGGGAGACCAAGGAATTACACTTTCCGGGGAGAAACAGATGAGTCAAGGAGTTTCGCTTGCTCTGTTCCAAAAGGGAACCATGTCAGCCCCTGAATACCAGCTGTATACCAACTATGTGGATTTATGTGACAAAAAGAACCTGATCAGCTTCCTCCTCACCATCCAATTTGTCCAATTGAATTATTGCCTGGAGCCGAGATACCTTTTGGTAAATCTACCCCCTAGGGGGTCCGAGCTAAAAGCTTTGAAGGATTATAGACGAAAATTTAGCCAAGGGCTTCTACGCCCTCTTCATCTCCCGCAGGTGCACCCATCTTCTTTGTGAAGAAAAAGATGGATCTCTAGACCCTGCATAGACTTAGGGAACTCATAAGGTTACTATTAGAAACCGTTATCCATTGCCTTTAATCCCTGGTTGTTGGAAGAGTGCGGCATGCCAAAATTTTCTCTAAACGGATCTCCGTGGGGCCTATAACTTGGCCGTATTAGACCTGGGGAGAATGGAAGACTGCTTTCAGGTCACGCTATGGACACTTTGAATATCTAGTTATGCCTTTTGGTCTAGTACCCCCCCCAGCATTTCCAACACTTCGTGAATGATTCTTCAGGGATTCCTAGATACTTTGTGGTGATTTATCTGGTGATATTCTAATTTTTTCTAACTCCATGAGGAACATCATGGCCTGTGAGAATGGTCTTAGAACGCCTAAGAAAAAAAACCATCTTACATCAAACTTGAAAAATGTGAATTAATAGGCCGAAATTAATTTCTGGGGTATGTACTATTACGCAAGGGATTATATGAGGAGGAAGCAAGACCCAACCCACAAGGATTGGCCAATTCCTAAAATGTGAAGGGGGTCACTTTCATGGGTTTGCAACTTCTATAGACGTTTCATTAAGAATTTTTCTGATTGTGTCACCTATCACCCAATTACCCGGAACGCTAGGTTCCCTGGACCCCGAAGCCAGGAAGCTTTTCCTGTTTTTAAGGATAAATTTACCACTGCCCTATTTAGTACATCCCAACCCCGAAGCTTGCTTCAAATAGAGGTGGATGCTCAACTGTGCCGTTGGACTATACTCCTCAGAGAAGAGGTGAGAAGAATGTCTTGCATCCCTGGCCTTCTTTCCCAGCATTGTCTTCGGCTGAGAGGAACTACGTGTGGGCAATAGAGAATTGTTGGCCATTATTGCCGCCTTCAAGGAATGGAGACACCTTCTTCAGGGAGCTGCCAGCAAATAGTCGTCCTGACAGACCATCGTAACCTTGATTTATCAGGTCGGCTAAGTGCCTGATCCTCGCCGGCTCGCTGGATCTTTTCCCAAACCATTTAATTTTGTCATTTTTATAGACCAGGATGCGCAATGGAAAGGTGATGCACTCCTAGGATTCATTCAGCAGAGACCTCCACTTACTCCCCCTAAGACTATTCTTCCTGACTCTAGTTCCTGGGATGATTCATAATCAAGACCTACTTAAGGACACAAGGAGCATACCATGCGGATTTTTGTTGGCTCCACCCCAAGGGACTAATCTTGTCTTTAAGAAGGTTGTGGATTCAGGACAACGTTGAAATACCGAAAACAGTCAGGATTGAGAGTATTGCAACTCATCCACGATTCCAAGATAGCCGGGCATAGGGGATTTTTAAAGACACAAGAATTTCTTTTCGTTTCTTTTGGGGGCCCACTTACAGGAAAGATGTCTTAAAATTGTCACTTCATGTGAAGTCTTGCAAGATGCAAAACACCTCACTCCTCACCAACGGTCTGTTGGCCACCTCTTTTCCCCCGTCCGCCCCTGGGGTCCATTTCTTGGACTTCATTGTGGAGTTACCAACTCTCAAGGAGAACACCATTCTAGTGGTGGTTGACCGTTCTAAAAAGGCAGCTCATTTTATCCCTTGTGTCGGCTTACCCACTGCAAAACAGACATCAGACTTGATGATTAAGAATGTGTTTCGCTTACATGGAGTACCGGATGAGGTCATTTCGGATCGAGGGGTGCAATTCACTTCAAGGTTTTGGCAAAATTTCTGTGCAGCATTGGACATTAAGTAAACCTTTCTTCTGCTTTTCATCCCAGACTAATGGACAGACAGAACGAACCAATCAGACCCTGGGCAGTATCTCCTGTTTTATCTGCCACCTACAGGATGATTGGGTGGATCTACTTCCCACTGGCTGAGTTCTCTTATAACAACTCTCAGAGCGCCTCCACTAAGCAGTCTCCTTTTTCTCCAATCTGGTTATCATCCTAACATTCTTCCTCGTTTCCCATAGATACGCCCTTGCCGCAGTGGCTGAAAGAATCACTTCTTTACAAAAGAATATGGATCTTCTAAAGGAAAATCTAGAATTGGCTCAGGAAAGGTACAAGAAAGCAGCAGATAAATTTCGTAAACCTGCACCAGCTTTCAAGGTAGGAGATTTGGGTCTGGCTGTCAACCAGAAATCTTAAATTAAAGATTCCATGTCTAAATTGGGACAAAGTACATTGGACCTTATAAGATCAATAAGATTATAAGTGCTGTTGCTTGTCGTCTTCAACTGCCCAGAACTATGAGAATCCACCCTGTCTTTCATGTACCCTACTAAAGGCTGCAACACCCAATACGTTTCCTGGACGTTCTTCTCCTTGCCCTGACCCAGTGCTGGTCGATGGTCAGGAAGAAATTTAGGTGGAAATGATTCTAGATTCCAGGTTGTACAGAAATCATTTGCAATATTTGATTAAATGGCAGGGCACCCAGTGGAGGAAAAACTCATGGGAACCAGTCAAAATGTAAATGCTCCTCGCCTGCTCCGCCAGTTTCATCAGAGGTACCCTGACAAGCCTGGTCTGAGGTCATCCGGAGGTTGTCCCTAAGGGGGGAGTAATGTAAGGTCTTTGTCTCTGTTGACATGTTCCTTGAAACTCAGTTTTCCGTCGGCCATTTTGCTTTCTGTCTTTCTGCAGCTCTTGCCCTCAGTTATATGGAGTTTCCAGTTTTCATGTTCCCGCCCTGATTCTTCCCTCTTGCTTCTTAAGCAGCTCAGCTGAACAATCAGTGCTCCTGAATCAAGCCTCAGTCAGTCTGTGACCTGACTCCTGGTAACCTTGGACTTGTACTCCAGCTATTCCCTACTGAGGAACCTTGGAACACTTTTGGACTCTGGAAACCTGCTGTTTGGTGAACCCATGTTTGCAGAGGAATTACGGTACAGAGAAGAGATCCTGAACCTGCTTTGGAGATTTATTGTAGTGCTTGAAGTTACTCTGGCCTGCTGTGTCTCCTGTCGCTGTTCCTGCAAACTGTGTGAACTTTTCAGCATGCTTGTATGAAGTAATACAAGTCATTTCATTTCAACTATGTCTCCTGTGTTTTCCTCGCACCCAAGCACAAGACGCTATAGGAACTGTACACTATACATGACAGGTTTATTCTCCGCCAAAGGGGTAGAATCAATGCCCAATAGGGGAATAGACTTCCGCAGGGGTATCATGGGAAAGCCACAACGTTTGGCAAAGTCGAAATCCATCAGGTTAATAGCTGCTCCTGAATCAACACAAGCCTGAGCAGAAAAATGTGGTCATGGAGCAAATTAGGGTAACAGTCAACAGAAATTTTAGTCTGAACACTACCCAAGACAACTGAGCTCGCAAAACGTCTTCCCCGCTTAGGGCAGATGGAAATAGCATGAGAGGCCGTCACCACAGTAGAAACATAACCCATTGCGCTCTCGAAATTCATGACGCTATGCCCCAGAAGTCACTCCATCACACTGCATGCGCTCAGGAGCTGTCCCAGAAGGCAACACCATCTCACGCTACCTCTGCGCTCACGCAAACGTCTGTCAATTTGAATAGCCAAAGACATAGAATCATTGAGACCAGAGGGTACAGGGAATCCCACCATAACGTCCTTTACATTCTGACAGACCTTTCCAAAAAAGGGCTGCCAAAGCATCATCATTCCATTTGGTCAGGACTGCCCACTTTTGAAATTTCTGACAGTACAGTTCAGCGGCTTCACAGCCCTGACTTAATGCCAACAAGGTCTTCTCAGCCTGATCAGTCACATTAGGTTCATCGTACAACAACCCAGAGCCTGAAAAAATACATCAACATCATTCAAAACAGGATCACCAGGTGTCAGGGAAAAAGCCCAATCCTGAGGGTCGCCGCGCAGGAGAGAGATGACAATTTGAACCTGCTGTGCTGCGTTCCTGAGGACTTAGGCTTCAAGGCAAAAAACAACTTATTTTTGAAATTCAGAAATTTAGCCCGATCCCCAAAAACAAATCTGGCATGGGAATCCTAGGTTCCACAACCGGCAACCCAGCAAAATAGGTAGCAATACTCCGAACCTCAGTGGCAAGCTGATCCCACGGCCAGACAACTGTGCAAACTCCATTGAGTGAAAAAAAATATCCTCCTCAGCACCCAGAGAAAAAGAGGGAAAAATGCAACAAACAAAAAAAAATCTCTGACAACTCTGACAATTTTTTTTTCCTTTCCACACTATTTTTCCCTTCAGTGAGTACCATATAATTTTAGCTTTGGGCCGGTGATACTATTAAGTTTAGGTAGCTGAGGAGAAAAAAGCAAAAACGGTAATACTCCAGAGAGGCTGGAACCTATTGGATTGCAGTAACTTGAAACTAACCACACAACTAGATGGTAGCCATGGAGCGTTCCTACGTTGATCCTAGACGCCTCGTCACAGCCTGAGAGATAAACTACACCTAAAGGCAGAAAGATGAAAGCTATCTGCCCCGAGCAGATCCCCAAAGAAAATAGGAAGCCCCCAAACATATAATGGCGGTTAGACAAGAAGATAGCCGGACACAGACAGAAAATAGTATGAGCAAACGTTGGGGCCCAATCTGTCTAGACAGAAAAGTACAGGAAATAATTCTGACTGCAATCCAACAAAAAACCCTAAAAAATACCAGCACTTCTGATTGTCAAAAAAACCTGAGATCACACGATCTCTACCACCTAAATCAGATCCTGGTGTAACAAAACAAAGCCACAGCCACTGAAAAAACAGGAAAAAGCAAATGAACAAATAACAGTGGCTACAAATAAATTGAGAGGAGCACAGACCCCAGGAGGGGACCCGACTGACTGTGTAGCCCTGGTATGTAAGGCACACAATACCAGGAGGATGAGTGGAGAGGTAACGGTTAAGGGCTCGACATCACTCACATACACTTCAGACACACCCAGCAGGGGTGTATAGGGGAGTGTCCTGTAGCACAGTAGAGTCTGAAAGCTTCTCCTGAGTGTGGAGGGAGTCAGGACTGGTGCCTGTTGGAGAGCCGAGATTCCTGTCAATACAGAGAGACGGTACAAAAGTGGAGGCTAGTACGGATAACCGAATATTATCCTAGTCTAGTCAGTGCTGATATTAAGAGTGTGAGCAGGGCGAAGGGCGCAGTGGAAAAGAATTCTAGAAGTGCCTTAAGGATTGAACTATCCTGCATTGTTCACCGGTCACTGGGGACCGAAGTGTCGCTACAGCTTCAGGCGTGGTGATAAGAAAAACCAGAGGTTCGCTGGACTTCAGGTCACAGGAACAAGCCTATTGTCGGTACGTAACTGGAGTCTGGGAGAGTGGGAACCTTGAGTCGATGCAGGACAACAGTAGGAACTCAGCTCTCTCACATTATATGGAAGGCTCCTACCACTATGCTGACCGGGCAGTACAGCTACAGAATTAGCTGGAGTTTTGAGTGAACTTAGCTTTATGCAGGTTGGACTCGTTACATGGAAAATTGAGGAGGCCTCTAACCTGCTCAGCCGTTACCTCGAAACGCATCCTCCATCCACCCCAACAGCTTCCCGGGACCTGCCTAAACATCTGACAAGTAAAAGGTATGGAAAGACGCTGGATGGTGTGAGACTGATTCATTTATTTGCACCCTACATCATTAATACCATAGACTTTGAGGGACCAGTCCCACCTGTGGGGGACCCGTCATCTAGCTGCCACAACATCCCCTCAGAGATCTACTGCAGCGCTGGTCTTAGTGATCAGACAACTACAGGTGGCGTCACGAACTGTTATCTACTAAACCCCCTGTAAATAAACCCCCCCCTTTAACGCCTGACCACCAGGGACACAGAATGAGCTACGCTACCAGTGACATTCCCCATAGAAATCTACAGGCTCGGCTCCGAGTACCCCATATCCCTGGAAACCCACAATTGTGGTGCGTGGTCGAGACAAAAACTTGGCGTCACGAACAGGATCCGAAACTTGCAGAATTGTGAGCCCTGTGTGCCTGTGGAGTGTTTTGGTGAAAAAGACTGTTGCTGTTGTTTGGCGCCAAATACCGCCATATTTGCCGCCATATTCGCGCCCTAAGGCGCTGGAGAAGAAGGTGGCGTACCTGAAAGAGCGCGCAAAGTCTTGGACACGCCCCCGGCTCTGACTCAGCGGCAGGTCCTACGACAGGAAGTGGACGCTCTGACATCAGAGCGCCTGCGATGAAGGTCCTGTCCCCACCGCTGTGCCTGTGAAATAGCAGCTTCTGAAACCGGTAGGCTCCGTTTAACCAAGGGGGCACTAATATGTCACAACAACCGGCCGGCAGTGCAGCCCCAGCCGGAGGCCCCGACCCCGCACCGCGTGGCATTGTAGCGCCAGATGGGGGGCGCAGGCCCAGCACCCAGTCCGGTAGTCCCGCTCATGCCACTAACGCTCCCATATATGCCTGGGGCGAAATGGCTTCCCCAGTACAGCGGCGAGCCAGGCACTCTAGCAGGCTTCAAGCGGAAGTTATGCAGCATCCTAGAAATGTACTCCATGCCTGAGAGACAAAAAGCTGCTGTGCTGATAGGGCAGCTAACTGGCGCTGCTGAGAGGGAGGTGGAGACTTGGGATACCGTTGATCAGGAGTCGGTACCTGCGATCCTCTTTAAGCTACATGCCATGTTTGAAGACCGCACAGAAACGGATCTCCGGATGGCCTTCTACCACTGTACACAGCAGCCAGGTGACAGCATCAGGGACTACGCTTGCCGACTACAAGGAGCCCTGAGAGCCCTTAAGCAGATTAATAATATAAATGCTATCGACGAAAATAAGATGCTGAAAGAACAATTTATACAGGGGTTGAGATCCCAAGAGGAACGCAGAACTGTAAACTGGTGGTTCTTAGATCATCCTGATGCTACCTTTGATGCCCTAAAGGACATGGCAATAAAAGGGCTGCGACCCCTGGGCAAACCTGAGGTGGCCACCCAACATCACCAGGGTGAAGTCACTCTGGAACCGGCAGTAACCCCCTTTTCCCCGCTAGTGGCAGAAGCCAAAACGCAGGTGACACCCCCTAGTGAATTGGACTGTCTGCGCTCAGAGGTGCGCCAGCTGACTAAAAATCTGGCTGCGGTGATGAGTGCCCTGCAGCTGCGGAAAGAGGAAGAAGGGAAGATTTTATTAGCTGACTGCCCAGAAGACGTCCCGTGGATGCACCGGAGAAGAAGGAAGACGTCGCCCCCCCGGAGGAGGACAACGCCACCCCCAGGAGCGACCTCTGATCAACACCCTCCTCGTCGGGAGATCACCTGTTACCGTTGCAACCGGAAAGGTCATATGTCTCCACAGTGTCCTTTAAACGGGCAGAACCTGGGTCCGAGGGCCAACACCCAGGAGGAGATCCGTCAGGCCCCTTAGACTGGAACCGCAGGTATGTGGGTGGGCGACCCTACCTGTCTATCATTCTAGATGGTATTGCAGTTCCGGCACTGTTAGACACTGGGTCTCAGGTGACCCTAATACCTGATGCTCTATATACTAAGTTCTGGTCAATGGACAGTCTTAAACCCCCGAGCCCTGACTTTACCGTGTATGCTTCTAATGGAGAAGTACTCGGGACAAAATGTGTGGATGTGAAAGTGGGCAGAGAGGAGTTGAAAGACCAGGGGCTTCTAGTAGTAAAGACTGTAAATGAAGAGAACGGTTTAAATATAATTTTGGGTACTAACATTATCAGTAACTGTCTGGGAGAAGTTGTGTTCTTACTCAACAGCTCGCTGAAATTGCCAGACCAAGACAAAAGGGAGTAATCCAAAGAGAGATCCGGGCCCTGGTGTGTCAGCAGCAAGCGAAGCTTACAGACGGCGAAATTGGTAATGTACGGGTTACTGATTCGAATCCCATTGTGATACCCCCAATGAGTGAAATGATAATCTGGTGCAGGGCAGCCATAGGTCTGAGAGGACAGAACTACCAAGCTGTAGTAGAACCCCACCATTCAGAACATAGACCTACACTTATGACTGCTAGGGGAGTAGTGGAAGTGGTGAATGGAAGAGTACCGGTACGGCTCCTCAACTGGGGAGATGATGAGGTAAACTTACCCCGTTATGCAACCATTGCTAAACTACATGCTGTCGACAATAATTCTATTCTCCCGGCTGAGTCCTTAGACTCCCGCCAAATAGCGGAGGACAATGACCCGGCAACCCAGGTGGCGGAATGGTGTCAGCAACTCCATGTTGGGACGGACACCACTCCCGCTCACCAGAAGCAAGGGGTATTACGGGTGGTACAAGAGTACGCTCAAGTGTTTAGCAAGCATCCACTTGATTTTGGGATAATTAAGGGAGTACAACATCATATCCCTACAGGCAGTCATCCTCCCATCAAGGAGCGGTACAGGCCTATACCCCCAGCCCATTATCAGAAGGCTAAAGAAATGTTGCGAGATATGAAAGAAGCCGGAGTAATCAGGGATAGTTGTAGTCCCTGGGCAGCACCTCTAGTCCTGGTTAGAAAAAAAGATGGTAGCTTGAGAATGTGTGTGGATTACAGGCAGGTGAACCGCATAACACATAAAGATGCATACCCGCTACCACGTATAGAGGAATCATTAGCTGCTCTGAAAACGGCTAACTACTTTTCTACCCTCGATCTGACTAGTGGGTACTGGCAAGTGGCTGTGGCTGAGGAGGATCGTGAGAAAACGGCTTTCACCACCCCAATGGGGCTCTGTGAGTTCGACAGAATGCCGTTTGGGCTCAGCAGTGCCCCAGGAACATTTCAGAGAGTGATGGAGAACTGCCTGGGACATCTCAATTTTGAAACCGTGCTGCTATACCTAGACGACGTCATCGTGTACTCCAAGACATATGAGGACCATCTGAAGCACCTGGCAGAAGTATTTGAGTCCCTGTCCAGGTACGGGATGAAGTTGAAACCCTCAAAATGCCATCTACTCAAACAGAAGGTACAGTACTTGGGGCACATCGTCAGTTCGGAAGGAGTAGCGCCGGACCCGAGAAAGTCACTGTTATCCAGAAGTGGCCGGAGCCGAAGAACCTCAAGGAAGTGCAACAGTTCCTGGGACTCACGGGTTACTACAGAAGGTTCGTGAAAGATTACACGAAGAAGGCAGCCCCTTTACAGGACCTCCTAGTAGGACAATCCCTAAAGAGCAGAAACCCTCACTTTAATTGGGGTAAGGAACAGGCTGAAGCATTCCAAAAGATGAAAGAGATCCTTACAGGCGATGAGATCTTGACCTATCCTGATTACAGCCAACCGTTCCTGCTGTACACCGATGCAAGTAATGAAGGTTTGGGAGCAGTTCTCAGTCAGAAGCAGAATGGCCAAGAAAAAGTCATCGCATATGCCAGCAGAAAACTCAGGCCAACTGAGAGGAATCCGGAAAATTATAGCAGCTTCAAGCTGGAGTTTCTGGCGCTGGTCTGGGCCATTACTGAAAGATTTAAGCACTATCTGGCCTCCAACCAGTTCACTGCGTTTACAGACAACAACCCCTTAACGCATCTGGAAACCGCCAAGCTGGGCGCCATGGAGCAGCGTTGGATGGCTCGGTTGTCCAATTACCAGTTTACCATCAAGTACCGGGCAGGCCGTAAGAATGCTAATGCTGACGCATTGTCCGAATGCCGCATGAATCTGACACGGAAGAAGAATCGGACGACCTGGAAGAAATTGAGCTACCTGCGTTCCATCGAAATGGGATAGTCCACGAGCAGCGAGTCTACAGAAAGCAGCATGGTGCAACGTTAAATCCCTTACCTCATCACAGCTGGAAAGAGACTCAGGACAGCGATCCAGTGGTCAGCCGTATCAAGGAGTTGTTACGACAGGAAGGTTCCTCCTTGGAAAAAGATGCAACTATGTCAGCAAAGCTCCTGTGGAACGAGAGAAGCCGATTGTTCTTATACCGTGAGAAGTTGTGCAGGAGATACGTCAACCCCAGGACCCATGAGATGGTCTGGCAGATAGTGGTTCCCAAGGCAGACGTCCAAATGGTGTTGGAAGCATACCACGATCAAGCAGGACACTTTGGCTGGAGAAAGCTGGAGACCCTGTTGAGGTGCCGATTCTACTGGGTAGGGATGCGCAGCTCCATCGAGAGGTGGTGTCGGAACTGTGGACCCTGTGGTCTCAGAAGAAAGGACTACGGTAGTCAGAAGGCACCCCTGCAGCCTATCCGGACGACTCGTCCCTTGGAGATTGTGGCCTTGGACCACGTCAAATTGGCGCCAAGTAGATCTGGATACTCCTACGCCTTGACCATGGTGGACCATTACTCTAGATTTCTGGTGGTTGTTCCAGTTAAGGATCAGACAGCAGTGACGGCAGCAAGAACCTTTCAAGCAAGCTTCTGCAGACCGCATGGGTATCCGGAGCAAGTATTAACTGATCAAGGACCTGCTTTCGAGGCTGACCTATTCAAGGAATTTTGTCACATGTATGGGTGTAAGAAAATTAGAACAACACCTGATTTGGTTGACTTGTATAACCATATACCTGTAAGTTCCACTAACTGCACTCCAGCCTATCTTATGAGAGCAAGGCCCGGGAGACTACCAATGGATTTAGAACTTGGAGTGGTAGAACCGGAGGCAGATGACGCCGTTGAAAACTGGGACATCAATCGGCAAGAGCAATACAGACGAGTGCAAGTCTGTGTAGAAGAAAGTCTCAACAAGGCACGGGAAAAACAGGAAGATATTTACAACAGGAATGCTCCTGCCAAACCTTTGATGCCTGGAGAAGTGGTATTGAAAAGAAAAAGGAAGATGCACAAATTGGACAACCAGTGGGAACAAGAACCCTACGTCGTACAAGATTCCAAATATGACAACAGAAAAGTTTGTATCATCAGTAAGGACGGAGGAAGAACAATATCCACTGTGTCTAGAGACCATTTGAAATTGTGCCCAGAACCCTTAAAGCTTCGTGAAGAGAACCCTGTCGTCAATCGAGAAGAAAGAAAAGAAGAGGTCATACACACGGATCTGGGAGATTTCCCTGCGAATTGGCCCAGACAGGGAGATGCTGTAATCATTCCGGTGTTGCAGTTTTATCAGCCACAAGAGGAAGTTCTACCTCCAGTTGTGCCCATGGTGCCAGTTGAGCCAGTTCAGGAGTTACCTATTCCAGTAACACCTCAGCCTACAGAATCTCAAGAAGGACCATCAGAAGCAGCGCCCCATGCTATGGGATCCCCTGGTGAAGCTGACTCACACCGCCCAGCCATCAGTACGCTTGCCAGATCCATAGAAAGATTGAGACAGTTCTATAGTTTGCCGTTACGCAGAGCAGGTAGATCACAGACTAATATACCTGAAGCTACTCCACGTAGATCAGAGCGAACCACGAAAGGGAAGATACCTATTCGATATCAACAGTAATTCTAGTAAAATAATGTAATTTAACCCAGAAAAAGGTTACCTTATGTGAATATTGTAAAAAGTATTGTTATGGTATTGTGCATTACTAATTAGGAGGAATAATGGACTTCGAGGCTGTGGACTATGTCAGCCCAGAACTGATATTGTATATAGTTGCACTTTATGCATTCTCGTGGTTCTATATCTAATTGTAACAATTACCTCTGAACATAAAACCCGTGTGGTGTGGCACTGAGCGAGGTCTGCAGCCAGATGTCCTGCAGCCCACCCAGGACCCACGTTGAAGGTTTGGTGCGGGTCCTTCACAAGAATACTGTTTGATATGACATATTTATTGAAAGTATGTTTTTGTATTTTTCTATGTTCATTGTACATAATGCAACGTTTTAAGAATTTCTTACCTCCCTGATGGGAAGAGTTTAATGTTTATCGTTAATGCAGAACAAAATGTCTTTCTTTTTATATTTCACAGCCCGGGAGTGCTGTATTTTACCAAGGGGGAATGTGTAGCCCTGGTATGTAAGGCACACAATACCAGGAGGATGAGTGGAGAGGTAACGGTTAAGGGCTCGACATCACTCACATACACTTCAGACACACCCAGCAGGGGTGTATAGGGGAGTGTCCTGTAGCACAGTAGAGTCTGAAAGCTTCTCCTGAGTGTGGAGGGAGTCAGGACTGGTGCCTGTTGGAGAGCCGAGATTCCTGTCAATACAGAGAGACGGTACAAAAGTGGAGGCTAGTACGGATAACCGAATATTATCCTAGTCTAGTCAGTGCTGATATTAAGAGTGTGAGCAGGGCGAAGGGCGCAGTGGAAAAGAATTCTAGAAGTGCCTTAAGGATTGAACTATCCTGCATTGTTCACCGGTCACTGGGGACCGAAGTGTCGCTACAGCTTCAGGCGTGGTGATAAGAAAAACCAGAGGTTCGCTGGACTTCAGGTCACAGGAACAAGCCTATTGTCGGTACGTAACTGGAGTCTGGGAGAGTGGGAACCTTGAGTCGATGCAGGACAACAGTAGGAACTCAGCTCTCTCACATTATATGGAAGGCTCCTACCACTATGCTAACCGGGCAGTACAGCTACAGAATTAGCTGGAGTTTTGAGTGAACTTAGCTTTATGCAGGTTGGACTCGTTACATGGAAAATTGAGGAGGCCTCTAACCTGCTCAGCCGTTACCTCGAAACGCATCCTCCATCCACCCCAACAGCTTCCCGGGACCTGCCTAAACATCTGACAATTAAAAGGTATGGAAAGACGCTGGATGGTGTGAGACTGATTCATTTATTTGCACCCTACATCATTAATACCATAGACTTTGAGGGACCAGTCCCACCTGTGGGGGACCCGTCATCTAGCTGCCACAACATCCCCTCAGAGATCTACTGCAGCGCTGGTCTTAGTGATCAGACAACTACAGGTGGCGTCACGAACTGTTATCTACTAAATCCCCTGTAAATAACCCCCCCTTTAACGCCTGACCGCCAGGGACACGGAACGAGCTACGCTACCAGTGACATTCCCCATAGAAATCTACAGGCTCGGCTCCGAGTACCCCATATCCCTGGAAACCCACAATTGTGGTGCGTGGTCGAGACATGACCTCCACAAAAGTGCAGAAAACTATGAAAAAAGCAAGCACAAAAGAAAAGCAGAAAATATCTTATATGAAAGCAGCAGGTGCAGGCAAGACTCCAGCAACTTCAAAATGAACCAGGTACCACAACTGAGACAAGAACAATTGATCACCGGCGACCATAATGGGAGGGAACCTCCCTTATATCAGTCCAGTCTGTGATCCCAGATTGCCATTCCTCGCTGTGAGGTTCAGTACTGTCTGCAACCACCAGAGGGAGTCTCTGCTCAGAAACCATCTCCAGCACATTCATAACAGGACCCGTACACAGCAATCATCCATAATTTTAAAACCGGACCTGCTTTTTAGATCCTCAATCCTTGGAGAGGGGGTTCCCCCCTCCTTTGTGCAAAGTACTGCCCTTCTATCGTGTGTGTATTGTCTGTCCCTAAAGCACAGTCTGTTGCCACAGCCACACATGGTCTGTTCCTCAGTCCATGGGCAGAGTCCTGCTATCCAGCAGGAAGGGCGCAACAAAACTACAAATAAAAACAACGTTCACTCCTGACTGTATCGGTCTCACTGCACCCGACTCCGTGGTGCTCCAGGACTCCTTTGCCCGCAGGGACACAGGACAGTCCCATTATATATTTTCCTATGGTGCAACAAGCACAACTTTTCCAGCAACAAGTCTGCTACAGTTCAACGACACGCGTCCCATGTCGTTTTTGTCCTCCTTCGGGTATAACAGTATTACTTATTTTTAACAATAAATCGTTAAAGTAATCTCCTCACAGGGAGTTAAAAAGCAGTGAAATAAAAAGTTAATCAAACAACAGGGAATAAATAAAATAAGCAGAAGGAGTGCAACAGTCTAAGTTTCAAACAACACTTATCGTAGCGCTCCTGCTTATGTCCTTAGTCCACAGTCCGATGGGGGTAGAAGCACTGGCAACGGCCGGCGTAGTGTCCTCCGATGGGGTCCAAAGTTAGCGATCCATCTTCTGGTGGCAGCGGGCGGTCTCCAGTTTTACCCACTGTGCCCCTAGTCCATAAGCCCGTGCAATCAAAGCAGGAAAAGCTGCAGAAGTCTCTGTACTAAACGTGGGTTAATGCGTGCCAGCCGGCAAAGGGGACCACACCTCAGTGTCCTGTAACCGGCCCACGCTTCTCTGCAGGCGCGGCCTTTCCTTAGCTAAGTGCACTCACTTTTCCGCTGGAGCGCCAGGAGATCTTGGCTGCAGTACGTCGCGGCTCTGCTGCTAGGAGCACAGAGCATGCTGCTCACTTTCCTGCACTCTGCCTGATGGCGGAAAACTGACTGCTGCTTCACGCGCTTTCTGCTCTGAGTTTCCTGTGACCACGCCCCCTCTTACCAGGTCGTGGTGTTTGTCCGGTCCCCTATTCCTTCCCCCGGGCAACATGGGATGCAGCCTTGACAGTTCCAGACCTGGCTCAATGCAGGTAACCACAGCTCGGTCTTCCTCCTTACACTAGTACCGCGCACCGATTTCACGGCCTCACGCTGAGCACTGCAGCGATCGGGTGCGGGTGTCAGCTGTATGTGACAGCGACATAGAGGGGCATCACGTTGTTCTGATGGTCTCCATGGAGACCCCCATCTCCAAGATGGCCGCGAGGTCCTTCTGTGTCCTGCGGGTAAGGTGACTCGTGAGGGCCTGCTGAGATCATGCCTCCTTCCCTGCCTGTCAGATCCTGATGTGATATACTGCAGTACAGAGTGTCAGATCAGCGATCTGATATAATATAGTACTACAGAAATGTCCCATCCTGGAAAATGTAAAAATTTTTTAAAAAATATTAAAATATGTAAAAATATTTTTTCTAAAATCCCTAAATAAAGAAAAAAGGAGAAATAAATAATTTTTCAATAAATACATGTAAATTAAAAAACAGTAAAAGTACACATTTTTTATTGCGCGTCCGTAACGACCCGACCTATAAAACTGTCCCACTAGTTAACCCCTTCAGTGAAGACCGTATAAAAAAATAAATAAAAAGCAAGGCAAAAAACAATGCTTTATCATCACACCGCTGAACAAAAAATGCAATAAAACGTGATCAAAAACACAGATTTAAATAAAAATGGTACCACTGAAAACGTCATCTTGTCCCGCAAAAAAAAAGCTGATAAATGGAAAGAAGAAAAAGAAGCACAGAACATGAGCGCACTCACAGCATCATATGATTATACAGAAAAGCCTTTATTAAAGCTATAAAATGCCAGACAGACCAAATACATGTTAAAAACAATTAAAACACATGATGAAAAAAATCTGATGATAATTGATGATAATGGAAAAGAAAAGAGTTTAAGAAGAAAGAATATGCATGCAATAAATAAATAGTAAATGTAAATAAAGCAAGCCAAAAAATACAACCCTTCAAATTTCTGTGGGCAGTGTGACTCTCCCTGGGTAATTATTATGTAACTTGACACCATATTCCTTGTATTGTTTTATTTACATGGAGAAGAAATTTGAAGGGTTGTATTTTTTGGCTTGCTTTATTTACTGTACATTTACTATTTATTGCATGCATATTCTTTCTTCTTAAACTCTTTTCTTTTCCATGTAATTGTTCTAAGGGATTATCATCAATTGTGTGTCACATATTTTTTATCATCCATTTTGGAGAGGCTGTACGGCTTTAAATATATGTCTTATATGAACATGTATTTTTTTTCACCTGCCTATCACAGATTTTTTCATCATGTGTTTTAATTGTTTTTAACATATATTTGGTCTGTCTGGCATTTTGTATCTTTAATAAAGGTTTTTCTATATAATCATATGATGCTGTGAGTGCGCTCATGTTCTGTGCTCCTTTTTCTTCTTTCCATTTACCATTTCTATTGGCACAGTGCTGCACCTAGCAGTTAGAAATTTCATGCAATATATTTGGTGGTGCCCATCCGTGTTCTTACTCAAGCAAAAAACAAGCTGCCATACAGCTCAATCAGCAGAAAAATAAAAAAGTTATAGCTCTCAGTATAAAGCGATGCAAAAATAATTATTTTTTCTATAAAATAGTTTTTATTGTATAAAAGCACCAAAACATAAAAAAAAAGATATAAATTGGGTATCGCTGTAATCGTACTGACCCGAAGAATAAAGCTGCCTTACTAATTTTATTACATGCGGAACGGTATAAAAAATCAAAGACAAAAATCTCTGAAATACGTGATTCAGACAGAATCCCCGGCGGAAAATTCTCTATAATGAGGTAGATGGAGGCACTGTGGACGCCGTCTTACCTGTGATCCGGCAGTGTCCGTCTTTTTAGGATTGCACCGTTTTGTGCATTACTCAAAAGGACACGCCTGAACAGAGGCCAGACGGAGTCCAGAGTAAATCTGCTGCCTCATTATAGTGAATGGATCCCTCGAGGGTTTCATCTGTCACCTCACTCGGAGATTTAGATGAAAACCCCAAAGTAAGTGGTCAGCGTAGAGCGCCGGATAAATGTGATCCCAAACGTTATGTAACGTGTTCCCAATAAAAGCTTCAACTCAATCCACAAAAAAGCAAGCCCTCACTCAGGTCCGTCATCTGTTAACGGAAATATAGGGGCTTCCACGTTAATGGTAGCACAAAGGCTCTGGAAAAGCTAAATGGCTCCTCGCTCCTTAAAAGAAATTCAGCAAATTCTCCGCTCTCAAATCCAAATGCCCCCTCCCTTCTGAGCCCCAGTGTGCCTAAACAACATTTAGCGCCAACACGTTTGGTATTTCTGTAGGGATGAGAGCCCGCCTAATTTACAGGTGCATGTCTCCAGAAGCATAATATACTGGTGACTGCAATGTACTGGTCACTACAAGAGCAATTTGCAATTTTCACTCAGCAACATCCACTGCTACCTGTTTCTGGAAAACACCCATGAGTCAAAATCATCACTACATCTGTACTGTAGACAAATTCCCAAAAGATTATAATTTCCACAATGGGGTCACTTGAGGGGGGATTCTGCTTTTCTAGCATTTAGGGGCTCTTCATATGGAATCTGCAAACTAGTCTGGGAAAATCTGCGCTCCAGGAGGCAAATAGCGCTCCATCCCCCCAGAGTCACTCTGCATGGCAAAGTAGTACTGTTCAGCCACATATGGTGTATTTGTACATTCAGCAGAAATTGTGGGACAAATTCTGGTGACATTTTTACCCATTTCCCAGTGTGAAAATGTAAAACTTGGGGCTAACACACAATCTTGGTGGTAAAAATTATTTTTTCTTCACTGCCCAATGGTATAACAGTCTGTGACACACCTGTGGTGTCAATATAATCACAGCACCCCTAGATGAATTCATTGAGAGGTCTAATTGGTAAAATGTGGTCACTTATGGGGAATTCTGCTGTTCCAGCACCTTAGTGGCTTGCCAATGTAACATGGCACCCTCAAAGTCTGCACTGTAATATGGCGCTACTTCCTTTCTGAGCTTTGCACTGTGCCTTAAAAGTACTTTTTGACCACATATGGGGTATTGGTGAACTCAGGAGAAATTGCGCAACAAACTTTGGGGTCCATTTTATTCTTTTGTACTTGTGAAAATATTAAATTTGTAGCTAAAAAAGATTTTTGTGGGAAAAATGTGATTTTTTTTTTTAAATTTCCATGACTTAACGTTATAAACGTCTGTGAAGCCCCTGGGGGTTCAAAGTGCTCAATATACATCTAGGTAAGGTCCCAAAGGGGTCTAGTTTCCAAAATGGTGTCATTTGTGGGGGTTTCCACTGTTTAGGTACATCAGGGGCTCTTCAAATGCGACATGGCGTCTGCTAATTATTTCATCAAATTTTACATTCAAAAAGTCAAATAGCGCTCGTTCCCTTCCAAGCCCTGCCATGCACCCAAACAGTAGTATTCCCCCACATATGGGGTATCGGTGTACTCAGGAGAAATTGCACAACAGATTGTATGGAGCAATTTCTCCTGTTACCCTTATGAAAATGCAAAATATGGATCTAAAAAAGATTTATTTGGGAAAAATGTGATTTTTTTTTTTATTTTCACAGCTTAACGTTATAAACTTCTGTGAAGAACCTGGGGGATCAAGGTGCTCAATACACATCTAGATAGGTTCCCTAAGGGGTCTAGTTTCCAAAATGATGTCACTTGTTGGGGGTTTTCACTGTTTAAGCACATCAGGGGCTTTCCAAACATAGGCATCCTCTAATTATGCCTGCAAATTTTACTTTCAAAAAGTGAAATGGCACTCCTTCCCTTCCGAGCCCTGCCGTGCGCCCAAACAGTAGATTTGCCTCACATCTGTGGTATCAGCATACTCAGGAGAAATTGCACAACAAAATGTATGGTCCATTTTCTTCTGTTACCCTTGCGAAAGTAAAAAAAATTAGGTTTATAGAAAAAATTTTGTGAAAGAAAAGTAAATGTTTATTTTTTCTTCCACATTCCAAATATTCCTGTGAAGCACCTGAAGGGTTAACAAACAACTTGAATATAGTTTTGAGTATCTTGAGGGGTGCAGTTTTTAGAATGGTGTCATTTTTTAGTATTTTCTGTCATATAGGCCCCTCAAAGTCACTTCGAATGTGAGGTGGTCACTAAAAAAAATGGTTTTGCAAATTTTGTTGTAAACTGAGAAATCGCTGTTCAACTTTTAACCCTTATAACTTCGTAAGAAAAAAATTATGTTTCCAAAATTGTGATCATGTAAAGTAGACATGTGGGAAATGTTATTTATTAACTATTTTGTGCAATATGACTCTCTGATTTAAGGGCATAAAAATTAAAAGTTTGAAAATTGCAAAATCTTCAAAATTTTCTCCAAATTTCCATTTTTTTCACAAATAAAAACAAGTCATATCAAAGAAATTTTACCACTAGCATAAAGTACAATATGTCACGAGAAAACATTCTCAAAATCACCGGGATCTGTTGAAGCGTTCCAGAGTTATTACTTCATAAAGTGACAGGGGTCAGAATTGTAAAATTGGCCTGGTCAGGAAGGTGAAAACAGGCTTCGGGAGAAGGGGTTAATAGAAAGTTGAGGGGAAGGAAAAAGTGTGGTAGAAAAAGGTGCACCGGGATAACCGCAGCCTTGAAAGAATTGTTAAGAAAAGGCCATTCAAAAATTTGGTGGAGATTCACAAGGCGTGGACTGCTGCTGGAGTCATTGCTTCAAGAGCCATCACACACAGATGTATCCAGGACATGGGCTACAAGTGCCGCATTCCGTGTGTCAAGCCACTCATGACCAATAGACAACACCAGAAGCATCTTACCTGGGGAAAGAGAAAAAGAACTTCACTGTTGCTCAGTGGTCCAAGGTGTTGTTTTCAGATGAAAGTAAATTTTGCATTTCAAAAGTCTAGAGGAAGAGTGGAGAGACAGACAATTCAAGCTGCTTGAGGTCTAGTGTGAAGTTTCCACAATCAGTGATGGTTTGGAAAGCCATGTCATCTGCTGGTGTAGGTCCACTGTGTTTTATCAAGACCAAAGTCAGCGCTGCCATCTACCGGGAAATTTTAGAGTACTTCACGCTTCCCTCTGGCGACAAGCTTTTTGGAGATGGAAATTTCATTCTCCATTAGGACTTGGCACCTGTCCACACTGCCAAAAGTACCAATACCTGGTTTAAAAACAACAGCATCACTGTGCTTGATTGGCCAGCAAACTCACCTGACCTTAACCCCATAGATAATCAAGAGGAAGATGAGAGACACCAGACCCAACAATGCAGACGACCTGAAGGCTGCTATCAAATCAAACTGGGCTTCCATAACACCTCAGCAGTGCCACAGGCTGATCGCCTGCATTTTATGCCGCACTGATGTAGCAATTGATGCAAAAGGAGCCCCGACCAAGTATTGAGTGCATTTATTGAACATACATTTCAGTTAACCAATATTTTGGATTTTAAAATCATTTTTCAAGCTGATGTTATAAAATATTCTAATTTACTAAGATAATGACTTTTGGGTTTTCATTGGCTGTAAGCCATAATCTGTCTGTAATGACTATATAATATATGAGATTCACTTTTTGTATTGAAGAACTAAAATAAATTAACTTTTTGATGATATTCTAATTTTGTGAGAAGCACCTGTATATAATGTATATAGAAACTGTAGTGACAGAAAGTATCTTAAACCTTATTCAAAACCTCAAAAATGTATGAAGCCGCATCTGAGAATACTGCATAAGGTTACATGGCATATCAAAATAGTATGACTAAAGAAGCTGCATCAGAAACTGCATTTTAGTTTGCATTTAGATATTTGTATTCAAAATTAGAGATGAGTGGATCTTTGGAAATTTAGATTCAACAACTTTGCTGAATTTTACCCCAAAATTTGATTTGCAACAAGTAAATTTATGTAAATCTCAATACTGCAAATCTTTTAAAATGCTTGGAAAATACACGTGGAGAGAGGAGAAAGAATGAGGACTCCGTTGACCATAAGAGCTTACACTCTTCACGAGAGAGAGAGAGAGAAGAGGGGGTCTGCTGGCAATAAGGGATTACACTGTACAGGAGACAGAGAAATAGAGGACCCTGGTGTTCATAAGAGCTTACACCGTACAGGAGAGAGAAATAGCGAGGACCCTGCCGACCAAAGGATCTTACACTCTACACAAGACAGAGAGAGACCTGCTAGCCATAAGGCATTACACTACACAGGAGACAGAGAGAAAGAGAGGACCCCACTCATCATAAGAGCTTACAGTCTACAGGGTTGAGAGGACCCCACTTATCATAAGAGCTTACACTCTACAGGGGAGAGAGGACCCCACTAACAATAAGAGGCTACACTCTACAGGAGAGAGAGGACTCTGCTGACCATAAGAGCTTACACTCTACAACATGGGTAGGGAACCTCACGCCTGAGGGTCGTAGACCCTTGATGACCCGGCAGATTCCTGGGGACCACAGTGCTTGGGTCGGCAGCTGTATTTTGACAGCTGTCAACCCATTCATTTCTTCTTGCTGTATAAACACATGCACACAGTGTTCACTATTGAATGCTGATACGTGTGAAATGTAAGATTATGTCCTGACACCAGTGCCATCATCAGGACGTACTTTGTGGGTGGAGTTAGTGTGCAGTTTCTATGGTCCCCGAAGGATGGTATAAATATCCGAATGGCCCTTAGCAGAAAAATGATTCCTCCATAAGAGCTTACACTCTACAGGAGAGAGAGGACCCCGCTGACCATAAACTCACACTCATCAGAAGAAAGAGGGCCTGTTGACCTGATTTGTTTTTCTCAGTATTACACTTTAACCCTAGAACTACCGATGGAGTCATTTTGACTCCTCACAATTTTTATTTCTCTTCTGTGATTACATTTTTCCGAATTCTGGCTTGAGACTTGGTGACTTTTAATCATTTCGGATGCGAATAAGATTTTGTGACAATAAATAATTTTTGAAAAAAAAAAAAAAAGAGTACTTTTTTGTGATGAACGGGCACACGGTCCGCCACACGGTAGCCCGGGGTCACGGCTTGTGATCCCACCGCGGCCACCAATATGTGATGAATGGGCACACAGTCCGCCACACGTTAGCCCGGGGGTCACGGCTTGTGATCCCACCGCTGCCACCACATATGATGGAACGTGCACACACACGATGGCTGCTGCCGTCCGACCCAGTAAACTGCAGGGATTTATAACTATCCCACTTCCACTTAGGAACTTGCAGCTCTCTGGCGCTCCCCTTACCCTCAGGTCAGTCAGGGAACTGCACCTAGGATAATTAGTCGCCAGACGGGTCCCTTGGATGTGTGCTGGCTATTGGGCACGCTGCAGTGAGGGAATTATAATTACTCCTGGCTGCAGCCAGGCAGTACCCTTATAAACCCCGCTCCGTCACTGCCAGCGTCACCCAATAGATTAACACTTTACACCCCTTCCTTTTAGCTGCCACCAGCTACGGCTTTTGATGAACAATTTATCAAGAGGGTCCATAGCAACCCCAAAACAGTAGCGTAGTGCTTCAGGCACGTGCAAATTCGTTTATAGAGCAGGAGAAACAAACTAATAAATTTATAGGTTTATTCCTTAAAAAAACAGGCAGTGCTTATATAATATAAAAAGATGTAACAAACTGAGACAATATCGTTATGTACAGATGCAGTTATAAAATAAAATGGGATTAAGAATGAAAGATAACTCACATGATAGTTACATATGCATAGGCAAGCCAGGCTGGGGGAAGGAGCCACACGTCATAGTTCATTGGGAGATCTCTTACTCAGGACACCCCAGCAGAAAAGTGTCTAAGGAACTTCACTGCAAGACTTATGCATGTCAGCTTCTGACCTCACAAAAAGGGCTGGTTTTCTGGCCACCTCCCCTGGCTGCAAGCTATGGTTTGAGCTCTGCAATATCATAAGGTCCATAACTCGTCCTGTGAACCTAGCAGAATAACGGCAGACCTATCAATGATCTTACCCTAAAATGACGGTTCCAATGAGCCCACACTTGGGTGGGCTAGTTCATGGGGCACCCGAGAATTCCATTTCTCGGGTTCTGTTGGAGTTACGGGTTTACCAGTACCACGGGAACGATGCCCATCGGCGCATGTTCAACACAGTAACTTTTGTGTTTCTAGCGAATGCTCCCACCGTGTTATTCCAAAAAAGAATAAATTCTCCCAAAATGGCTGCTATAGGACTTTTGCAGGGTTTGCGAAGACAAAGGAAAATTCCTGAGGTGGGAGGGATGAGAGATCGAGTTAGCTGCAGAGAGAAGGAGGGAGGGGTACTTTGCCCTGTGCTTGCAAACAGTGGGGGTTGTAGTTCTAGCAACAGCACAAGACATGAAGCTTGCAATATCATCACACCTCCCCCCTTTAGAGGGCGCTACGGAGGCATGACCTGTCGGTAATCCGACATGCGCACCTCAGCGGGTTCGCCACGTCGTGATAACCCATCAGCATTCCCATGATCACTGCCTTTCTTGTGTTGTACGGCAAAATCATACTGCTGCAGGGCAAGGCTCCAGCGTAGCAACCTACCATTGGTTCCGGACACTGTGTGCAGCCAGCTCAGAGGGTTGTGGTCGGTGACCACCTTGAAGGTGCGCCCGTACAGGTAGGGCTGCAAACGTTGCAGTGCCCAGACCATGGCCAGGCACTCCTTCTCGATGGTGGAGTATGCCACTTCCCTTGGCAGAAGTTTCCGGCTCAGGTACAACACGGGGTGCTCCTGGTCCCCCGAATCAACCTGGCTGAGTACAGCACCGAGGCCAAATTCGCTGGCGTCAGTCTGTACCAGGAAGGGCCGACTGCTGTCGACGGCTCTCAACACCGGAGAGCTGCACAGGGCTGTTTTCAAAGCTCGGAATGCCGCCTCACAGCCATCTGTCCAGTTGACTGTTTGGGGTAGACCGCCCTTGGTGAGGTCCGTCAAGGGTTTTGCAATGGCTCTATAGTTCGGTACGAAACGCCTATAGTACCCTGCAGTGCCCAGGAAGGACTTCACCTGCTTTTTGGTCCTGGGGGTGGGCCAGGACACGATCGCGTCCACTTTCTCGGGCTCTGGACTCATGGAACCCCCACCTACCCAGTGCCCCAGGTAGTGGACCTCCCTCATGCCCATCTGGCATTTTCCCGGCTTGATGGTCAGACCTGCCTGGTGAATACGCTTGAGCACCTCCTGGAGATGCTGAAGGTGTTCCTCCCAGGTGGAACTGAAGACGGCAATGTCGTCCAGGTACGCCACAGCGTACTCCTCCAGTCCCTGAAGCAGGTGGTTGACCATCCACTGAAAAGTGGCAGGGGCATTCTTCATGCCGAAAGGCATGACTGTGGACTCGTACAGTCCAAAAGGGGTGATAAAGGCAGATTTCTCCTGCGCCGCAGGGCTCAGGGGAATCTGCCAGTATCCCCGGCTCAAATCCATGATGGATATGTACTTGGCATTCGCCAACCGCTCCAGCAGATCCTCGATGCGTGGCATTGGGTGCGCATCAGAGGTAGTGATGGCGTTGAGCCCCCTGTAGTCCACACAGAACCGGGTGGTCCAATCCTTTTTTGGCACGAGAACTACAGGTGAGGCCCACGCGCTTTTGGACGGCCGGATCCCCCCCAGCTGCAACATCTCATGGATCTCCTGGCGCATAATCTGCTGCACTTCCTCAGAGATCCGATAAGGTGTCCGCCGTAACGGGGCGTGATTCCCGGTGTCCACCTCGTGGACTGCCAACTCGGTCCTTCCGGGTCGGTTCGTGAACTCGGCCCGGAAGGGTTCCAGAGTGGTCAGCAACTGCAACCGCTGGGAGACGGTTAGCGAGGCATTTACCTCCATGTCCTCAATGGACCCATTGGCATTAGCTTGGGCCAGCATGTCCAGGAGGGGATCCTCCTCCCCGTCCTCGAGCAGGTTGCAGACCGGTAGGACGCAGGCTTCACGTTCGTGATGGGCCTTCATCATGTTGACGTGAAAGGCCTTGCGCCTACCCCGAGTGTGGTCAAGCGTGACCACGTAGGTGGCTGGGTTGAGCTGTTGGTGCATGACGTACGGGCCTTCCCAGGCTGCCTGAAGCTTATCCTTTGGTACGGGGACCAGCACCCACACCTTTTGACCCACCTGGTAGGTCCGCTCCCGGGCGTTCTGGTCGTACCAGGGCTTCTGGTCAGCCTGAGCCTGCGTCATGTTGTCATGCACCAACTGCGTCAAGGTCTGCATCTTGTCGCGGAAGCGCATGACATAATCCACAATGGACACTTCCGTGGGGTTTGGCTCATCTTCCCAGGATTCTTATCAACCCAAGGGGTCCCCGGACTCGCCTACCATACAGGAGCTCGAAGGGGGAGAACCCCGTCGAGGCCTGCGGGACTTCTCTGTAGGCAAATAGCAGGTGTGGGAGGTACCGCTCCCAATCGCGTCCCTGGGTCTCAACCAGCATGCGGAGCATCTGTTTGAGGGTACCGTTAAAGCGCTCACACAAACCATTGGTCTGTGGGTGATACGCACTCGATACCATACGCGTCACCTGCATTTTGCTGCAGAGAGCCTTCATTAGGCGAGACATAAATTGGGTCCCTTGATCGGTAAGCATCTCCCTGGGAAATCCTACCCGTGAAAAGATGGTCACCAGTGCATCCGCCACCTTATCTGCCCTAGTTGAGGACAGAGCTACTGCCTCCGGGTACCGGGTAGCGTAGTCTACCACAGTAAGGATGTATTGCTTTCCAGAGCTGCTGGGGACGGCCAGCGGGCCCACAATGTCCACCGCGATCCTCTGGAAAGGCTCCTCTATCACTGGCAACGGGATCAGGGGAGCCTTAAGAGCAGGCCCCGCCTTCCCCACTCTTTGACAGGTGATACAGGAGCGGCAGTAGTTAGTCACATCTGTCCCCATCTTGGGCCAATAGAAGTGTTGAGACAGCCGTGCCTTAGTTTTGCTGATCCCCAAGTGTCCAGCGAGTGGAATCTCATGGGCAATCCTCAACAACTCACCTCGGAACTGGTGCGGGACGACCAGCTGTTTCCCCCTCAACCACTCCTTTTGGGAATCTCCGGGTACTGTCTCCCGGTACAACCTTCCTCGTTCCCAGAACACCCTCTCCTTATCCGTCACGGAGGTAGGGCGTCTCGGCGAGGTGCCTCAAGTTCTCCAGGCTCGCATCTGAGTGCAGAGCGGCCTGGAACTCCTGGCTGGAGGCAGCCAGAAGTGACGTCAGGGTTCCTTCCTCACTGGGACCCTCTGGGACCGGCTCTGGGTCCACCTCTGGTTCAGTCTCTCCTGTAGCGGAGGAGGGTCCAGATGGCAGGGCGCTACCTGCGATTCGGGCACTCTGACTGCGGGTGACAGCAGCTACATATGCAGTCTCCCCGGGGATTTCTATAGACCCATCAGCCTGCGCTGCTATGGGCTCTACCTCCCCATCCACCCCCAACACTTCAGGAGCAGTGCTACTTATGGGCCAGTTACCTTCCTCGGTGGCACTGGTCAGTGTC
This sequence comes from Oophaga sylvatica, assembly GCA_033576555.1. Taxonomy (NCBI): domain Eukaryota; kingdom Metazoa; phylum Chordata; class Amphibia; order Anura; family Dendrobatidae; genus Oophaga; species Oophaga sylvatica. The sequence continues at coordinate 423,796,410 of JARQOD010000001.1, read as the reverse complement.
ATGGCGTCACCTTCCTCCCGGTTACCATGCACCTCCCCATTTCCTTGAGCACTGTCGCTTGCTCCTGCTAGGGGTTCCTCAGCCGTCTCACTCCGCAGAGCGACGGGACTGAACGCTCCTGTACCTGTGGACACATCTACCACTTCAGAGAAAGGGTTAACAGATTCAGATGGCACAGATACATCACTATCAACATCAGTCCTAGGGAAAGAAAGGTTATCAGTTGCATCATCACTTCGCAAAGCATTAGCAGGTAACACAATCAGTTTCCCATCATCATCAACATCAACATCATGGTTAACGTTAACCTTATCATCAGATTGGGAAGGGGTGTCAGGGACATAGTACGCCACCATCCTCCCCAGATCAGTCCCCAATAAAACATCAGTGGGCAGGTTTTCGGACACCCCCACTTCCTTCACCCCGCTCCCGGCACCCCAGTCAATGAAAACTCGGGCTATCGGCAAGGGTAGTGGACGCCCCCAATCCCTGTGACAGTTAAGGTTTTCCCCGGAATCAACTCTTCAGGGGCCGCCAGTTCGGGTCGGATGAGGGTTCGTTCAGCCCGGTGTCCTTGAGGCCTGTAGCAAGACGGGCCCCCACGCGGACGGGCTGCACGTTGTCATCAACCTCCCCACCACACCACCCACCAAAAGAACAGAGGCGTTGGGCCCGGAGGCCTTGGCTGGGGGGTTCTTCTGCCTCTCCGGACAGGTGGCGCTGATGTGTCCAGTCCTTTTACAGGAGAAACACTGTCGGGGGTCTGATGTAGGCCGGGCGCTGGCAAAGGGGATAGTGCCTCCAGAGGGACGGCTGGCAGGGGCACTGGGGTTGGTTGCAGGCTTACCCCCTCCCCAACGGGTGGTGACGGCCTTCCGCACCTCGGGTTTCCGGTTGGCCTCATAGCTGTCGGCGAATCGGGCTGTTGTGACCGCGTCCTCTGGTTCTCGGTCCAGGATGAACTGTCGGACCTCAGCTGGGCACAGATGCAGGAACTGGTCTTTGATCATCAGGTCTTTCAGCTCCTCATAGGTGTCAACTGACAGTCCATGATCCACTGGTCAAAGTGGTTCCGGAGTCCTTGCACCACATCGCTATAACTGTCGTGTGGGCCACGTTGGAGGTTCCGGAACTTCTTTCGGTATACCTCAGGGGTTAGCTGGTACTTGGCAATCAGGGCCTGCTTGATGGCCTCATAGTCACTGTCTTGATCTGGCGCGAGGGAAGCGAACGCCTCCAAAGCTTTGCACTTTAGCCCGGGGGTCAAGTACCTGGCCCATTGGTCGGCAGGCAGCCGGTACTGTCTGCAGACTTTCTCAAAGGCCCGCAGAAAAGTGTCCAAGTCTCCGTCCCTTTCCAGCACGGGAAAGTGCTCCGGCCGGGGCTTGGGAGTCTGAGTGCTGCTGGGCACACTGCTCTGGGCTGTGGAGGGCATTGCCCCTCGCTGAACCATCTCCAGCTCATGGGCTCTCCGCGCTTGGGCTTCCCGCTCGGCTCGGGCTCTCTCAGCCTCCCGCTCGGCTCTCTCAGCCTCCCGCTCGGCCTCTCGCTGGGCTTGGCGCTCGGCTCTCTCAGCCTCTCGCTGTTTGGCCTCTCGCTGGTCGGCTCTCTCTTGAGCTTGCTGGATCAGCCTCAGGCGTTCTTCCCGGTTGTCAGCGGTGAGTCCCTCCAGGGCCGCCTGCAGGTAAGGGTCCACCTCTCTCTGGGTGTAAGCAGTCAGGGGTTGGGCCTCTGCTCCTGCGGCACCACCTTGGCTTGGGCCAGCTCCTGCGCCCGCCACGCTCCGATGCTCTTCCAGTTCCTTCAGGGCCTGGACCAGTCGGGCTTTGGTTTGGTTCTTGTGGTCAAGGCCGTGGTACACGCAGATTCCCACAAGAGTGTCCCTGTTCTGCTTTTCGAACCAACTTGCTCCTCTTGTAGCCATGGTTGCCAAATAAAAGATAGGATAGAAAAACAAAGAGAAGGGACGGGTAACCGCAAGTACACACAATTGTCTCAGGACTAATAAACACTGAGCTTGTTCTCCAAAACTTTAGTTGCAGGGTTGCTGAAGGACCGTGCAAGTTTTTTTTAGTGAATGGAATGATTGCTCAAACCAGATCACTAATGCTCTATATTCCCACCGCTGCCACCAATATGTGATGAACGGGCACACGGTCCGCCACACGGTAGCCCGGGGTCACGGCTTGTGATCCCACCGCGGCCACCAATATGTGATGAACGGGCACACAGTCCGCCACACGGTAGCCCGGGGGTCACGGCTTGTGATCCCACCGCTGCCACCACATGTGATGGAACGTGCACACACACGACGGCTGCTGCCGTCCGACCCAGTAAACTGCAGGGATTTATAACTATCCCACTTCCACTTAGGAACTTGCAGCTCTCTGGCGCCCCCTTACCCTCAGGTCAGTCAGGGAACTGCACCTAGGATAATTAGTCGCCAGACGGGTCCCTTGGATGTGTGCTGGCTATTGGGCACGCTGCAGTGAGGGAATTATAATTACTCCTGGCTGCAGCCAGGCAGTACCCTTATAAACCCCGCTCCGTCACTGCCAGCGTCACCCAATAGATTAACACTTTACACCCCTTCCTTTTAGCTGCCACCAGCTACGGCTTTTGATGAACAATTTATCAAGAGGGTCCGTAGCAACCCCAAAACAGTAGCGTAGTGCTTCAGGCACGTGCAAATTCGTTTATAGAGCAGGAGAAACAAACTAATAAATTTATAGGTTTATTCCTTAAAAAAACAGGCAGTGCTTATATAATATAAAAAGATGTAACAAACTGAGACAATATCATTATGTACAGATGCAGTTATAAAATAAAATGGGATTAAGAATGAAAGATAACTCACATGATAGTTACATATGCATAGGCAAGCCAGGCTGGAGGAAGGAGCCACACGTCATAGTTCATTGGGAGATCTCTTACTCAGGACATCCCAGCAGAAAAGTGTCTAAGGAACTTCACTGCAAGACTTATGCATGTCAGCTTCTGACCTCACAAAAAGGGCTGGTTTTCTGGCCACCTCCCCTGGCTGCAAGCTATGGTTTGAGCTCTGCAATATCATAAGGTCCATAACTCGTCCTGTGAACCTAGCAGAATAACAGCAGACCTATCAATGATCTTACCCTAAAATGACGGTTCCTATGAGCCCACACTTGGGTGGGCTAGTTCATGGGGCACCCGAGAATTCCATTTCTCGGGTTCTGTTGGAGTTACGGGTTTACCAGTACCACGGGAACGATGCCCGTCGGCGCATGGTTCAACACAGTAACTTTCGTGTTTCTAGCGAATGCTCCCACCGTGTTATTCCAAAAAAGAATGAATTCTCCCAAAATGGCTGCTATAGGACTTTTGCAGGGTTTGCGAAGACAAAGGAAAATTCCTGAGGTGGGAGGGATGAGAGATCGAGTTAGCTGCAGAGAGAAGGAGGGAGGGGTACTTTGCCCTGTGCTTGCAAACAGTGGGGGTTGTAGTTCTAGCAACAGCACAAGACATGAAGCTTGCAATATCATCACATTTTTTTTTCAAAATTTACCTTTAATTACCAAAGGGCGTCATTTTGACTCCCTACTATATTTTGCTAGTCTTTGTTGCTAAATGTTATTATTTCTTTTGGTTTTCATTTACTTGTATGTTTAGAATAACTTTAGAATAAATGTTGACTTACAATAATTAGCATTTTTGAAAATATACTTGACATACACAGGACATATACAGGACATTTCTCAGTGTACCAATGAACTCTCGAGTGGACTACATAATTTCTGTAAAATACAGCCTGCAGTTTTGCTAATTTCTAATATGGCTAGAAGCAGTGCGCTAAAGCCTGACAATATTCTTGCTATTTTATAATATAGTAATAATAAACAAAATTAAAGTTACAACAATACCAGTAGTCCTAGTGTTAAAGGTAACCTGGTACCATGAAAATGCAGTCTAGTGTGCTGGCATCATGTTATAGAGCAGGGGGAGCTGAGCAAAGTGATGTATAGTTTGTCAGAAAAGATTCAGTATAACCTGTACTTTAATCATCTAAACCTCTGCTCTTTTGAGGATTTTTGCTGCAGTGGGTAGTCCCATCAGTGACTGACAGCTTTCCTTATATAAGTGTGCATACAGATATAGCTTTCAGTCACAGATAGGACCGCCCACGAAAAGGAATATCCCAGAAAGAGCAGAAGTTTAGATGATTAAAGCACAATTTATACTGATTTTTTTCTCAGAAAACTATATATCAATCTGGTCAGCTTCCCCTGCTCTATAACATGGTACCGGCAGATTAGACTGCATTTTCATGGAGACAGGCTCCCTTTAAGTGAATCTTTTTTCCTCTGCAGAGAAAAGTCCTTACCATTCATATTCACGCAAGCCAAAACATAGGAGATGAAACCAATCAGGACTTTTCCCCTTCTCTGACATAAAAAAAGCCACATGATTTACCTCTATAGTATGCATGCCCTAGTTATCAGTGTAATAAACTCCTTACCTGCTTTTTTTAATCACAAGAAACACTTATCGATGAGACAAGAAACACTTACCATTTCGAAAGTTACGTTTGCCTCGTTTATAATGTAAAATAGAGGCAAAAAAAGCAGAAAAGATGATAAGAAGGATTACTTTTTCTTGCACTTTTCTCATATTGATGTGATGTAATTATTCAAAAAATATTCCAGAGCTGGACCCTAGAATGATAGAAAAACATTTTATTTGAATGAGTAATAATTAAAAGAAAAAGTTTAGCATTTTCTTTCTGTGAAAATAATTTGCAGAAAAAGTCAATACATTTTTTTATAGGCCGTTTTTTTGTTTCCTAACTTTACATAATCAGGTTTCGTTTCATGCAAAAATAAAACGCAGCACAAACCTAAATAATGCAATCCATCTATTATCATAACATGAGTCTTTTTTGGTGGGCTTTTTGATTGCAATTCTATTCATTGCTCGTTACGGTAATCTTTATTAGTCGTGACTGTGTTAGTGAACAAAACTTGTATGTGATATTTATCTTATGTTTGCAAATGTACGGTAATTACTTGTTTCGTATCTTATCTTTAGTGGACTCTCGTCATGGTCTGTATAACTGTATAATGTAAAGTTTACTACTGGGATCAGCAAAGTAGTTGTATGACCTGAGATAAGTTATCCCTTGTTCACTCCATCAGGATGTCCACACATTAGGCGAGATGTCTTATGTTTGCTGTGGATGTGGAGCTTTGTATGTGGTGCACATCACCCAACAAGAAAGTAGATATTACCAATGAATCCTCTAATTAAGCCCATTACAGTGCAATCAGTTGTGCACTAAATGAAATAAATATTTTAGCAAAGGACTTAAAAAACACATAAAAACTAATAAACAGTATAATATTCTTCAGTAAATTGCATATTATTCCTCACCTCTCAGTTTTGTAGTCCCCTTCACTATTAAAAATAGAAATTTAATAAATACTTGGCCACTAAAACATAGTAAATTAGTTCATTTTTGTACAATTATTTTGGTGTTTGCAGCACTAGATGTGTGTATAAAGTGACACATTCCTAGTCTGTTGCGCTTGTTTCCTATACACATCGCCTTCTTTGTGTTGTTTATTACTCAATATAAAAAGCAAACAAAAAGGCAGCAACACTCACCTGCCCAGATCTCAGAACAATTGCACTACAGGGTGCAGCCAGCATGTTAGCAGCACAGGTGCAAAATACCAGATTAAACAGCCACTCTCCACCTATCCATTCAAGGGGGGGGTGACTGATCAGTATACAATTGCACAATAGAGGCCTGCATAGGGTGCCATTCACACAAGGATACTGCACAGTGTCTGGTTCACAGCTTATTAGTTACGCCCTTACTATTCGACTAGGCGGGCTGGCCAGTACACTCTCAATGCGCACCAGTGTGAACACCCCTCATGCGAGACCAAACGTGCTTGGGCTTGGCCGCACCCCGAAAAATAAAGTGCAAAAAATACAAAATGCACCCTATGCGGGCCTCTATTGTGCAATTGTATACTGAGCAGTCACCCCTCCTTGAATGGGTATGCGGAGAGTGGCTGTTTAATCTGGTATTTTGCACCTGTGCTGCTAACATCTTGCTTTATGGGCTGGCTGCACCCTGTAGTGCAATTGTTCTGAGATCTGGGCAGGTGATTGTTGCTGCCTTTTTGTTTGCTTTTTATATTGAATTTTTGGAGACCTTGAGTCTCATTTAGTGGCTTTGCTGGATAGTGTAGTGTAGGACTTGTAAGCGTGGGGACCTTTGGAACAGGTTACAAGCTTACGTATTTTGGCCAAAATATCAACTAAAACCCCACTATTTTTGTATTTTTTGCACTTTATTTTTTGGGGTGCAGCCAAGCCCAAGCACGTTTGGTCTCGCATGAGGGGTGTTCACACTGGTGCGCATTGAGAGTGTACTGGCCAGCCCGCCTAGTCGAATAGTAGGGGCGTAACTAATAGGCTGTGAACCAGACACTGTGCAGTATCCTTGTGTGAACGGCACCCTATGCGGGCCTCTATTGTGCAATTGTATACTGAGCAGTCACCCCCTCCTTGAATGGGTATGTGGAGAGTGGCTATTTAATCTGGTATTTTGCACCTGTGCTGCTAACATCTTGCTTTATGGGCTGGCTGCACCCTGTAGTGCAATTGTTCTGAGATCTGGGCAGGTGAGTGTTGCTGCCTTTTTGTTTGCTTTTTATATTGAATTTTTGGAGGCCTTGAGTCTCCTTAGTGGCTTTGCTGGATAGTGTTGTTTATTACTCACCAAACCTTCATTAACCATATCCTTAATATGTGTTTATATCATACATTATATAAAATACGGTACTTATTATAGAAGTGATGAGCAAACAATATACATTAAATAAAAAAGATTACATAGAAAACACAACCAATATACAATAAGGTTTAACCCCTTAACGAGCGCCGATATGCCTTTTAACGGCGGTAGTTAAGGGTACTTAAACCACAGCGCCGTTAATTAACGGCGCTGTGGAGAAAGTATATAGCGCCCCTCAGAGTCGGATTTTCTCCAGGGTCTCGGCTACCGGGGGTAGCTAGACCCCAGAGAACATGATTCGGTTCGGTTTTTACCGACCCCGCTTTTGCGATCGCTGTTATTAACCCTATAACGGCGATAGCAAAAAAAAAAAGCCGCGATTCTCCATTTCATTTCTCTTTCCTCTGATGTGATCGCACATCAGAGGGGAGAGAAATAGGGTCCCCGGGACCCCCGATCTGTCCCCTGTGCCTCCCGGTGTCCCCCAGTCCTCCTGTGGCTCCCAGAGCTGCCCGTGTCTTGCCCCGGCACAGCAAATGGCGGGAGCCTGCGCAGTGCGCAGTGCGCCCGCCAAGTCGGATTTTCTCCGGAGTCTCGGCTACCAGGGGGTAGCCGAGACCCCAGAGAACATAATTCGGGTCCCCCGCAGTCCCCCGGTTTTGCGATCACCGTTATTAACAATATAACGGCGATCGCAAAAGAAAAAAAAAGCCGCGATCCTGCATGTAATTTCTCTCCCCTCTGATGTGATCGCACATCAGAGGGGAGAGAAATAGGGTCCCCAGGTCCCCGACCCTCCCGTACCTTTGGTGTCCCCTGTCCTCCCGCAGCTCCGAGACTCCCAGCGTCTTCATCCTGTAAAAAAAAATGGCGGGCGCATGTGCAGTGCGCACGCCAAATCTGCCTGGTGGCAGATTCATTCATTCAGTGTAAGTACATTTTGATCACTGTGATAAACTATCATAGCCTGTAGATTGTGAGCCTTCGCGGGCAGGGTCCTCTCTCCTTCTGTACTTATGTGTGTCCTGTATTGCCCATATTTATTGTACTTATCTATATTCACCCCCTCTCATATGTAAAGCGCCATGTAATAAATGGCTCTATAAAAATGAATAATAATAATAATAATAGTGATCAAAATAAAAAAACTTGTACATAAACCCCCCCTTTATCAACCCCTTAGTTAGGGACATATAATAAAATAAAGAAATTGTATTTATTTTCATTTTTCCATTAGGGTTAGGGTTATAATAGGGTTAGGGTTGGAATTAGGGTTACAATTAGGGTTAGGGTTACAATTAGGGTTGGGATTAGGGTTAGAATTAGGGTTAGGATTAGGGTTAGGGTTGGGATTAGGGATAGGGGTGTGTTGGGGTTAGGGTTGGAGCTTGAATTGAGGGGTTTCCACTATTTAGGCACATCAGGGGGTCTCCAAAGACGACATGGCGTTCAAAAAGTCAAATGGCGCTCCTTCCCTTCCGAGCCCTGCCGTGCGCCCAAACAGTGGTTTACCCCAACATATGGGATATCAGCGTACTCAGAACAAATTGCACACCAATTTTGGGGTTGTAATATCTCCTGTTACCCTTGGGAAAATAAATAATAGCTGGCTAAAAAAATAATTTTTGAGGAAAAAAATGATTTTTTATTTTCACGGCTCTGCGTTTATAAATTTCTGTGAAGCACTTGGGGGTCAAAGTGCTCACCACACCTCTAGATAAGCTCCTTGGGGGTCTAGTTTCCAAAATGGTGTCACTTGCAGGGGGTTTCTACTGTTTAGGCACATCAATGGTTCGGCAAACACAACATGACGCCCGCAGAACATTCCATCAAAGTCTGCATTACAAAATGGCGCACCTTCCAAGCTCTCCCATGCGCCCAAACAGTGGTTCCACCCCACATATGGGGTATCAGTGTACTCAGGAAAAAATTTACAACAACTTTTGGGGTCCAATTTCTCCTGTTACCCTTGGGAAAATAAAAAAATAGCGGGCTAAATAATCATTTTTGAGGAAAAAAATGATTTTTTATTTTCACGGCTCTACGTTATAAACTTCTGTGAAGCACTTTGAGGTTCAAAGTGCTCACCACACATCTAGATAAGTTCCTTAAGGGGTCTAGTTTCCAAAATAGGGTCACTTGTTGGGGGTTTCCACTGTTTAGGCACATCAGGGGCTCTCTAAACATGACATGGCATCCAGCCAATTCTGCGTTGAAAAAGTCAAACGGCGCTCCTTCCCTTGTGACCTCTGCCATGCGCCCAAAAAGTGGTTTATCCCATATATGGGGTATCGACGTATTCAGGAGAAATTGCACAACAAATTTTGTGGTTCATTTTTTCCTTTAATACTTGTGAAAATAAAAAAAATTGGTTCTGAATTAAAGTTTTTGCAAAAAAAGTTAAATGTTAATTTTTTCGTTCCACTTTGCTTCAGTTGCTGTGAAGCACGTAAAGGGTTAATAAACTTCTTTAATGTGGTTTTGAGCACCTTGATGGGTGCAGTTTTTAGAATGGTGTCACTTTTGGGCATTTTCTATCATATAGACCCCTCAAAGTGACTTCAAATGTGATGTGGTCCCTAAAAAAAAATGGTGTTGTAAAAATGAGAAATCACTGTTCAACTTTTAACCCTTATAACTAGTGTTGAGCGATACTTCTCGATATCTAAAAATATCGGATCGGAATGGTATCGCCGATATCACTAAATATCGTCGATATCCGATTCCGATACCGGAAGTCCCATGTAAGTCTATGGGAACCAAATATCGACATTAAAAAAAAACCATTCTTGCCTTGTTAGTTAATTGTACATGAAGGAAAACAACAAAGACTAATGTAGAATGTATTGGGGGAGGTTGAGGAGACAATAAAGGCATACATGTTTAACCCAATGCATTGGAATAGCATTAATATATATTTTTTTTGAAATACGTTTGGATTGACTAACAAATTGACAATGTTGTTAACCTTTTTTCTATTTTGGCAAATATGTATGTTTCACAACTTCCATGCTCTTCACCTTTTTAACTTTTGCCAGTGCCACACTTTCTCCTTCATAATCTTCAGCAGCATCATCTTTCTCATCAAATTATTCTTCATCTTCACCTTCTTAATCTTCTTCTTAAACTTCTTGCTATTCATGTTTTTGTTTACATTACTCATATTGTTATTATTAAACTAATTAATCTTCTTCATATTCAAATTCTTCATCTTCTTCCTCTTCATCTTCTTCATCATATTCTTATTTGTGACAGAGATTCCTGTACTTGTAATCTGTAAAAGTATGAATTGTTCATCCTTCCGTTCTTGCTGTCACAAAAGATTTAAATTACAACAGTATTTGTCCGTGTTCAGTTTAGCCTGCAGCAGCAGGCATTTTCCAGGGGCACCACGAGGAGGAACGGACTCACCCCCATACACTGCTTAGTCTTCTTCTGCTTAGAATTTAGAGCATATATTTTGCTCTTCATTTTGGTCTTATACTTCATGTTCTTCTGCTTTTTGATCTTCTGCTTATTGTTCTTCTGTCTCTTGTTCTGTATCTTGTAGTTTGTCTTAACCTTCTTTGTCCTGTTGGTGTTCTTCTTCTGGGTAATCTTTTATTTTTTCTTTGTGATGGTGTTCAGGCTGGTTGGCTTCATGCTCGTCGTCCTTGTTGTCGTCATCTTCTTCTGGGTGGTCTTTAAGGTCGTCTAATTTCCGAGAACCAGCTGACGTTACTGGAACCCTGACGGGTATCAGATGGAGCAAGAGACAATGGAAGTAACGAGGACCAGCTGACTGTGCTGGAACCCGGAGGGGCAGCAGAAGGAAAAGAGGCAATGTCACAACCGAGTACCAGCTGACGTTACTGTGACACGGTTACTAAGCGGGAGGTACCTGTGCTCCAAAGCACTACCAAGGACCAGCAGACGTTGGTGGAACTCGGATACGGAGATGGAGGCACCTAGGCCAAAGGCACTGGGGAGAACCAGTTGACGGTACTGGACCACGGACGGGTAGCAGAAGGAAAAGAGGCAATGTCACAACCGAGTACCAGCTGACGTTACTGTGACACGGTTACTAAGCAGGAGGTACCTGTGCTCCAAAGCACTACCAAGGACCAGCAGACGTTGGTGGAACTCGGATACGGAGATGGAGGCACCTAGGCCAAAGGCACTGGGAGAACCAGTTGACGGTACTGGACCCCGGACGGGTAGCAGAAGGAAAAGAGGCAATGTCACAACCGAGTACCAGCTGACGTTACTGTGACACGGTTACTAAGCAGGAGGTACCTGTGCTCCAAAGCACTACCAAGGACCAGCAGACGTTGGTGGAACTCGGATACGGAGATGGAGGCACCTAGGCCAAAGGCACTGGGGAGAACCAGTTGACGGTACTGGACCCGGACGGGTAGCAGAAGGAAAAGAGGCAATGTCACAACCGAGTACCAGCTGACGTTACTGTGACACGGTTACTAAGCAGGAGGTACCTGTGCTCCAAAGCACTACCAAGGACCAGCAGACGTTGGTGGAACTCGGATACAGAGATGGAGGCACCTAGGCGAAAGGCACTGGGGAGAACCAGTTGACGGTACTGGACCCCGGACGGGTAGCAGAAGGAAAAGAGGCAATGTCACAACCGAGTACCAGCTGACGTTACTGTGACACGGTTACTAAGCAGGAGGTACCTGTGCTCCAAAGCACTACCAAGCACCAGCAGACGTTGGTGGAACTCGGATACGGAGATGGAGGCACCTAGGCCAAAGGCACTGGGGAGAACCAGTTGACGGTACTGGACCCCGGACGGGTAGCAGAACGCACCCATGAAAATGTAAGTTGACAGGACGCAAGCCGTCCGCAGTTACCGAATCACACAGTCCTACAGTGGGTGCTTGTCCTATTGTCACAATGGAAACAGCCTTTATTTACATATCCCACAGCACACATAGGAATCACCTAAACTGCAGGCACCATAGAGTCGGCTAACCCGAATGCAACACGACAGCACAACTTATTGGAGGATAATTGACGTTCACACTGCCAGGAAACAGCTGTCGTGCTGTAACCAGGCTGGCCAGGAGTCAGTACCCCTGCCAATTACTTACGAGCAACAAATGGCGGTGTTGTAGCCCAGGGAGTAGAGTTCAGGTGGTAGAAAGATGAACATAACAGGAGACATGGAAAACGTTGCCAAACAGTTATTTAATCTGAAAACGGACAGGCAAATTCAGGTGAGATCCATGCCTTGTTCATTTTCAGAAAAGTAAGCCGGTCTACATTCTCTGAGGATAGTCGCATGCGACGGTCTGTTACTACACCACCTGCAGCACTAAAGACGCGCTCAGATAATACACTGGCAGCAGGGCAAGCCAGCACCTCCAATGCATACTGGCTAAGCTCTGGCCATGTATCCAACTTAGAGACCCAAAATTTGAAAGGGGAAGAGGCATCTGGGAGTACACTTAGAGGGAAAGCCAAGTAGTCTGTCACCATCTTACGGAAACGTTTCTTCCTGGTGACTGGAGCCGTCTCGGATGGTGTAGACCTTGCTGGTGCTGTCACAAAACTTCGCCACATTTGTAACATACAGCTCTTGCCCTGTGCAGAGGAGCTGCTTCTGCTCCCTCTTGTTGTAGAGGTGTCTACACTGCCTCGACGCACAGAGCTGCTTTGTAAAGCAGTAGCAGCAGCAGCAGCTCTCTCGGCTGGAATGTACAACAGTATGGATTGCACCAGTGTGTCTTGGTACTCCTGCATTTTACGGTCCCGGTTCACCGGTGTGATGAGGGTTTGTAAGTTGTCCCGGTAGCGAGGGTCTAGGAGGGTGTACACCCAATAATCTGACGTGGTGAGAATGTGGGCGATGCGGCGGTCGTTTCTCAGGCACTGAAGCATGAAATCAACCATGTGCTGCAGACTCCCAACTGGCCAACAAAGGCTGTCCTCTGGAAGAGGTATCATCTCTGCCTCCTCTGCATCACCCCACCCTCGCTCTACATACTGACTAGAGCGTTGTGTACCTCCCTCTGTAGGGATTTCTTCCTCCTCCATTGACTCCTCCTCCTCATCCTCCTCACAAAGTGACCCTGCCCAGCCCTTTGTGAGGAACCACGTTGCGCTGACTGTCCTGAAGGTAATTGAATTTGTGACTCCTCATCCTCCACCTCTTCCAAAACCTCTTCCTTTAGTGCTTTCAGTGATTTCTGAAGCAGGCAGATAAGGGGGACAGTCATGCTGACTAGTGCATCATCTGCACTCGCCATCCGCGTTGAGACATCAAACGCACGCAAAATGTCGCAGATGTCCTTCATAGAGGCCCACTCAGTAGTGGTGAAGTGTGAATGGCGCAAATTGCGAGTTGATTGCGCCTGTTGCAGCTGATACTCCATTACTGCTGGCTGCTGCTCACACAACCGCTCCAACATATGTAACGTGGAATTCCACCTGGTGGGTACGTCACATATGATGCGATGTTCAGGAAGGCGAAATCTGACTTGCAGAGCTGCAATGCGCGATCTGGCCATGCTGGAACGTCGCAAGTGAGCGCACTCTAGGCGGACCTTGTGCAGCAGTGCATCAAGATCCGGATAGTCCCTCAAAAAACTCTGCACGACCAAGTTGAGCACATGTGCCAGACATGGTATGTGAGTGAGGTTGCCAAGGCCCAGAGCTGCCACCAGATTTCGGCCATTGTCACACACTACCAAGCCTGACTGGAGATTAGCTGACAAAAACCACACGTCACTCTCCTGCTTGATGGCATCCCAGAGCTCCTGCGCTGTGTGGCTTCGATTCCCCATGGAAATTAATTTCAGGACGGCCTGTTGACGTTTGGCCACGGCTGTGCTCATATCGGTCGCAACAGGTAAGCGTTCACGGTCCATGTGGAGGTATACCGTGACGGCTCGTGCAGCGATGATTCTGAGGAACTGGAGTAGGAGGAGGAATCAATGTGTACAGACTGGATTCCTGCAATCCTTGGAGTTGGCAGAACACGTACAGCGCCACTGGCAAGATCTGTACCCGGCTCCACAACATTGACCCAATGGGCAGTGAGGGAAAGGTATCGTCCCTGGCCATGGGTACTGGTCCACGCATCGGTGGTCAGGTGGACCCTGCTACTGACGGCGTTTAGTAGCGCATGTTTAATGTTTCCCTCGACATGTTTTTGCAGAGCAGGGATGGCTTGCCTGCTGAAATAAAATCGGCTTGGCACATTATATTGTGGGACTGCCAATGCCATAAAGTTCCTGAAACTGTCAGTCTCCACCAGCCTGAATGACAGCATTTCAAGGGACAGGAGTTTTGCAATGCCAGCATTCAGAGCCTGTGCTCGTGGATGGTTTGCCGAGTATGGCCGTCTTTTATCCCATGCCTGTGGTACCGATGGCTGTTTTGTGGTCTGGGAGTGTGACGATGACTGTGAACTTGCTGCTGTGGGTGGAATAACAGTTTGTCTATGGACAACAGTGACCGAGGTTCTTCCATGGAGATCCTGTGAGGAAGCCGGACCAGGTGTGTGTGAGCTGGAGGTAGAGGCTCCAACACGACCTGAAGATGTAGGTGCTGCTGTAGGTTGGCGTACATCTCCAGTGTGTCTTTGTAACTCAGCTACGTGCTTTGTCCGTACATGTTTCCACATATTTGTGGTATTCAGGTTACTGATATTTTTACCTCTTTTAACTTTTTGCTTACACAGCTTGCATTGAACATAGCAAATATCATCTACAAGTCTGTCAAAAAAGGACCACGCAGTGCAAGTCATGGGAGCGCCAATTTTGACATTTCTAAGAGAACTGCTCCCAACAGGTGCCAAACTGGAGGCTACAGGCAAGCGAGTCTGCAGCCTACCTCTCCCTCCTCTTTGTACCGTTGGGACAATCTCTTCCTCAGAGCTGCTCCCACCACCTTCCTGTTGCTCACGCCATGTTGGGTCTCGGACTTCATCATCTCCACTACCCTCTTCCAACACCTGCTGCTGTTGGATGGTCTGGGCAGCACCATGCTCCACAAAACCTGGCACCTGAGTCTCATCATCATCATAAGATGCGTTCTGCGGTGTGCTGTCCATCGGCACTGGCTCACCCGCCTCTTCAGATTGAGAGAGACACAGCTGTTGCGCATCACTGCATACTCCCTCTTCTTCAAATTGCAGAATGCTGCTTGCCTGTGCCCGTGTTTGCGAGCCAACAGATTCTGAGAACAGAAGCAGAGACTCAGCTGGCTCCTGTACAGAACTCTCTGACTGCCTGGGCAATTTGACAGGCGGTGAACAGACAGATGGTTGCTCAACAGTGTTGTGTTCCTGAGAGGAGGTGGAAGGAATTGAAGTCGATGCATTGGCTGCCATCCAACCAACAACGGCTTCAATTTGTTCTTCCCGCAGCAGGGGGGCACGCCGAGCTCCTACCAAACTGCGCATAAAGGAACGCTCATGGGTAAAACTGGTGGCTGCTGTGTCACTGAGGGCGGCAGCAGCCACAGAATCCCCACATCCTCTCCCTGCTGAAACTCCACGGCCACGACCACGTGCCTTACTCCCTGCCTTCTTCATCTTGGTAGATTGATAAAGAAAGTCAGAAAAGTTATAAGGCCTAAGTGTGGTTATTACGCAGAGACTGAAGTGAACACTGAAACACAACTGTTCACAATCTGTGAAAGGCTACTCCTTTGTCTACTTCTATAGTGTTTGCAACCAATGTATTGGATACGGATGGAAGCGCGTCACACTAATAGATTATATTTATTTTAAATGGAATGGAGCAGAACCGATTGGAGAGAAATGAAAAGGATGAGGCACTGAGACACGCTCAGCAGAGTACAAGCAGCAGTGCTTGAACAAGTAACTGGAGCGTGATGTGCACTCAAAAAATAAAAAACACAGACTGAAGTGAACACTGAAACACAACTGTTCACAATCTGTGAAAGGCTACTCCTTTGTCTACTTCTATAGTGTTTGCAACCAATGTATTGGATACGGATGGGAGCGCATCACACTAATAGATTATATTTATTTTAAATGGAATGGAGCAGAACCAATTGGAGAGAAATGAAAAGGATGAGGCACTGAGACACGCTCAGCAGAGTACAAGCAGCAGTGCTTGAACAAGTAACTGGAGCGTGATGTGCACTCAAAAAATAAAAAACACAGACTGAAGTGAACACTGAAACACAACTGTTCACAATCTGTGAAAGGCTACTCCTTTGTCTACTTCTATAGTGTTTGCAACCAATGTATTGGATACGGATGGAAGCGCGTCACACTAATAGATTATATTTATTTTAAATGGAATGGAGCAGAACCAATTGGAGAGAAATGAAAAGGATGAGGCACTGAGACACGCTCAGCAGAGTACAAGCAGCAGTGCTTGAACAAGTAACTGGAGCGTGATGTGCACTCAAAAAATAAAAAACACAGACTGAAGTGAACACTGAAACACAACTGTTCACAATCTGTGAAAGGCTACTCCTTTGTCTACTTCTATAGTGTTTGCAACCAATGTATTGGATACGGATGGAAGCGCGTCACACTAATAGTTAAATTGCATGGAGCAGCAAGAATTACACTGAAGAAAAAAAAAAGAGTCTGTGAGTGACACGTACAGATGCCTACAGACAGCGTTGCATGCAGAGCAAACTGCAGCGTCACCTGCACTACACACACCTTGCAGAGCTGTTAAAACAACACTGCAGGCAAAAGGAAGCTTTACACAGCGGTTGGTGCTAGCCTGCCTACAGCACAGTACACTAAATCGCAATCTCTAACTGTCCCTCAGAGTCAGCAGAGCAGCGTTCTTTCCCTAACTGAGTTCACAGCACAGTGACGCTAAAATGGTGGCGGCGCCTTTTATAGTGCATTCTGACATCATTTCAGCATCCAATCACAGCCATGCCATTAGTTAACATGACCGCAGCAGTACAGGATGTGCCCACACTTCTTAGGATTCCTCATTGGCTGACTAAAATCACATTGCCTCTCAAAGAATTATGGGAACTTCCGATTCCGGTATACGATATATGGAAAATATCGGAACTAAGTATCGAAAGGCCGAAACAGCTAATATCGGCCGATACCCGATACTTGCGGTATCGTATCGCTCAACACTACTTATAACTTCGTAACAAAAAAAATATTTGTTCCAAAAATTGTGCTGATGTAAAATAGACATGTGGGAAATGTTATTAAGACATTTGTGTGATATATCTCTCTGATTTAAGGGCATAAAAATTTAAAGTTTGAAAATTGCTAAATTTTCAACATTTTTGCCATATTTCCGTTTTTTTCATAAATAAACGCAAGTCATATAAAAAATTTTTACCACTAACGTGAAGTACAATATGTCACAAAAAAACGTTCCAGAATCAGCTGGATTCGTTAAAGTGTTCCAGAGTTATAACCTCATAAAGTGACAGTGGTCAGAATTGTAAAAATTGGCCCGGTCATTAAGCTGCAAAATGGCTCTGTCACTAAGGGGTTAAGGCACAGCAGGACTTTTCTTTTTTTACGTGTTATTGTGGAGAAATTTATTGTGGACTGTTTTTACAGCGTGAGAACAGTGTGTGCTGAAATATTTTTGCATTTGCAAATGTGCAATTGTGCTTCACAATAAAGCATTGAAAAGTTTATCTGTTGGTACCTTGGATACTAATTGCATATTGGACTTCATGATCTGTCCTTTTTTTTTTTGGATGTGCATTCCTATATGACACAGGTGATTTTAATAAGCAGAAGACTGTAAAGTAGGTTCAACCTTATTTTGCTCTAATTTGAGAGCTTGAAGAAGGGGAGTTTCAATGCTCCTTTCTTTTGATGTGGTGCTGTGTGGCTGCCATTATTGCTGTAGTTTTGTGCTTGTGGGACAGTGCAGTGCTGGAGAGGTCCCAGGCTGCCCACCCTCTGCTCCATTGTTACCGCGGCAGGGGTTAGCGCACAAAGCGCTCCTTTAAGGCAATAAAAGTTTTTATATTATAAAAAACTTCCTTCTCATCCCCAATGGGGTGGTCTTTATTGCCCTGTCTCATTCTAGTGTCCTCTACCAGAGGCCTGGGAGTTTGAGGGTTCTGCGCAGAATCTTAGTTGTTCCCAACATTGCGCTTTTCTGGACAGAGAGCTCAGATGTTTCTCCTGGGATCTGTTGTAGCCATTCTTCCAACTTAGGGGTCACTGCTCCAAGTGCTCCTATCACCACTGGAATCACTGTTGCCTTCACCTTCCACATCTTCTCTAGTTCTCATTTGAGGCCCTGGTATTTCTCAAGCCTAATGTAAGTCTATGGGAAAACCGAGCAATTTTGCAGCGATCCCCTTCGGGGGTCCTTTTAAAGTCTAAAAACGTCTGTAAATGATGGAAACACAGCTCAAATGACACGGGAGTGCCCCTGGAAGCATTTCGGACTCCCAGGTCACAGCTGTGAGCAATGTTGTCAGAGTCTTATGCCATGTTTACAGGTTCACCAAAAACATACAAAAACTAAACCAAAATGGATTTTCCTGGGAAATATGTCAAGGAAAATCCTTTCCAGGCTAATGACTTTTATATAAGGCAAAATAATTAACCCAAAGTAAAAAAAAGTTCCTCCACCAATTTGTCTATGTTCACACGTAGCGTTTTTGATGCGTTTTTCAATGTTACCATTTGATTTCGACCAATACAAATGCATTTACTGTGAAATGTCATTGTAGAATTTAACAACCTTAGTTGGCCATGTGGTGTGTGACACATCATCAGACACATCTTGTTTCATTTATGAAGGGGGACTCTTAGGCTATGTGTACACGTTTGAATTTCTGCGGCAATCCCGCACCTCCATGCTGCAGGAAATACGCATTTTATATGTATGCGTATTCCCGCCAGAAACTAGCGTTTTGCAAGCGTATTTAGCTTGCAGAATGCTAGTGTTTTCCAAGCAATCTGTAGCATCGCTTGGAAAACTGATTGACAGGTTGGACACACGAGTCAAACAATGTGTTTGGCAAGTGTGAGCAACTTTTTGCTATTGATGCTGCCTATGCCGCATCAATAGTAAAAAGATCTAATGTTAAAAATAATTTTAAAAAATAATAAATCGTGATATTCTCACCTTCAGGCGGCCCCCGCAGCCTTCCTGGTCCTCGCGATGCTCCTGGCAAGTTCCGTTCCCAGTGATGCCTAGCGACAATGACCCCAGATGACGTAGAATCATGCGAGACCACTACGTCATCTGGGGTCATTGTCGCAATGCATCCCTGGGAACAGGAGTTTCCGGGAGCGTCGAAGAGGAGCAGGAAAGCTGGGGGGGCCGCCGGAAGGTGAAAATATCACGATTTTTTATTTTAATTATTGTTTTACCAGGGATATGGCACCCAGGGCCTGGAGGAGAGTCTCCTCTCCTCCAGACCCTGGATACCATCTGCACATGAACCGCTCACTTTGCGCATGGTGGGCATAGCCACATGTGGAAAGTAAGTGGTTCAATGCATTCCTATGGCGGGGCAATTGCCACGATTCAGGAAAAAGAATGAACATGCTGCGTTTTTTCGCTGAAAAAAACGCATTATGTGCACAAAAATTGCGGAATGCATTCTACTAATAGGATGCTTAATGCATGCGTTTTTTCAGCAGAAAACCGCCGCAAAAACACTAAAAAAAATGCAAAAAAACCTCAACGTGTGCACATAGTCTTAAAGTCACAAAGTCAATTTTTGTAGGGGCATCAGTCGGCATTACTATTCTTAAAGGGCCAATATTAAACAGTGGGTCTCCTATACTGTTATTGCCTAGGCATTGAGTGACTGGGCTGCCAAAAATTAGGACACACCCCAATACCCCTGTGATGAGATGTACAGGAGGGCCTCATGAGAAAGTGTTCCAATTATAAGAAAACAGGTCTCCCATAGTGTGAGCCTATGCATTAAATGCAAGGCCTGCCCTGCAGCAAAATAACACACACCCCAATAAGCCTTTAGAACCCTAGTACTGCATGGCCACAGGAAAACCAAGTTCACATTACTCTTTTGCCACTGCCATACTGTTAGCTTCTTCATTGAATGCAAGGCCCGCCCTGCATCAAATTCAAATGCACCCCAAAAAGGCTTTGAAGCGACCTAGTGGATGTACACAGGAAAACCAAGTTTACATTACTCTTTTGCCACTAGAATAATACGGATAAGGGGTCTCACTGCGTGAATAGGTGCTCAGGAGAAAAATATAAACAATAATGTAGAAAAACTCTGGCACACTAAAAATAGGCTTGCAAAGTTTATTAATACAAATAGAGGAAAAATAGAGGAAAAAATCCAAAAGATTGGGATATAAACATATGAAGTTCATCCATATATGATGATAGACTCAGAGATGCACTACAAAAACATTAATTCATTTTCAACGTTTCGGCTATGTAGCCTTTTTTAAAAAATGTCTTATTTTGTGAGATGAGTCTTCAAAAAAGATATTTATTCCCACTGTAAGAGACCAGATAAGGAATACCGGATGAGTAGCCCGGAGTGAGTAATGCCGGGTGAAGTCAGACGATCCGGGTGGAGGTGTCCCGTAGCGGGGATGGATGCCGCATGCCACTGCCATACTGTTAGTTTATGCATTGAATACAAGGCCCGCCCTGCATCAAATTCAGACGCACCCCAAAAAGGCTTTGAAGCGACCTAGTGGATGTACACAGGAAAACCAAGTTCACATTACTCTTTTGCCACTGTCACACTGTTAGTTTAAGCATTGAATACAAGGCCCAGCCTGCATCAAATTCAAAAGCACCCCAAAAAGGCTTAGAAGCGACCTAGTGGATGTGTGGAGCCCAGCTTCGCTCTGTTCCACAAATCCAGAAGGGTGCATGAAGGATTGAACCACTAGAGCATACCTCCCAACTTTTGAAGATGGGAAAGAGGGACGGAGGTTGCGGCGCGCACAGCGCGTCGCAGCAAATTTTAGGCCACGCCCCTGACCACACCCATTTCACAACTAATCACACCCATGTCCACGCCCCAACTACACCCATTTAGCCCTGCTGATCACACGGACTGGTACTGAGGGCACAGTGGCTGGCATTATGGGATCAGTGGCTGGTACTGTGCGCACACTGACTGGTACTGAGGAAAAGAAAGAAAGAGCAGAGTTTTAAAGTGCTCCTCGGGGCTCCGCCATGTACTCCTGTGTCCACGGGGAAAGTAAGCTGCCAGCCGGGACAGCGGGGCAGACCCTCTCTCAAAATCGGGACTGTTGGGAGGTATGAATGCTCCCCACCATACACCTTGTACATGCACGGCTCCGCACACCTCATACACACACGGTTCCCCTCTGTACACCTCGCGCACACACGGCTCCACTCCGTACACCTCGCGCACACATGGCTCCACTCAGTACACACACGGCTTCACTCCGTAAACCTCGTACATACGCAGCCACGCTCCGTAAACCTTGTACACATGTGGCTTTGCACCATACACCTCGTATACATGCAGTTCCGCTCCGTACACCTCGTACACATGCGTTTCCGCTCCGTACACCTCGTACACACGCGGTAACGCTCCATACACACGCGGCTGCACTTCTCTACACCCCGTACACACACGGCTCTGCTCCGCTCCGTACACACACGGCTCAAGCACGGAGCCCTGTGTGTACGGAGATGAGCGGCTCAGCTCCGTGCACACACTGTACTGCTACAGCCACCTCGTACACACACAGCTCCGCTCCATACACCTCGCACACATGCGGTTCCGCTCCGTACACCTCGTACACACGCGGTTCCGCTCCGTACACCTCGTACACACGCGGCTCCACTTCTCTACACCCCGTACACACACGGCTCTGCTCCGTACACACACGGCTCAAGCACGGAGCCCTGTGTGTATGGAGATGAGCGGCTCAGCTCCGTACACACACTGTACTGCTACAGCCACCTCGTACACACACAGCTCCGCTCCATACACCTTGCACACATGCGGTTCCGCTCCGTACACCTCGTACACACGCAGCTCCACTTCTCTACACCCCGTACACACACGGCTCAAGCACAGAGCCCTGTGTGTACAGAGATGAGCGGCTCCGCTCCGTACACACACTGCACTGCTACAGCCACCTCGTACACACACAGCTCTGCTCCATACACCTCATACACACACGGCTCCGCTACATACACCTCGTACACACACGGCTCCGCTCCGTACACCTCGTACACACACGGCTACGCTCCATACACTTTTCACACACGGCTCCGCTCTATACACCTCGTACACACACAACTCTGCGACATCCACACTGTAAATCCCTCCTGACCCCTCACATAAACTTACCCTCAGCCACTGCAGCCAGCACCCATGACAACCAGCACAGCAGACTTGTACACGAGCCTGGCCATGTGACACCCAACTCCTCCCCTCCTGTGACCTCATCACAGGTCCTGTGTGCACAGAGTAGGAAGCTCAGCAGCAGGTCATTGCTCTGCAGCGCTGGAAGGCAACTATAGGGTCTATGGGGGGTGTGGCGGCTCAGCTCACTGCGGGACAGCGGGAGGAGGGGGTCAGAATCGGGACTGTCCCGGCCAAATCGGGACGGTTGGGAGGTATGCTAGAGGTCTCTCTATGCATACACAAACCTTCACCCCTCTCCTCAGTCCACCAGAGGGAGCCTGATAGGAATATAAAAGAGGGTGAAGGCAGGAAGTCAGTTCAGTTCTACTCAATGCAGTTCAGTTCAGAGCAGACTTGAGAGTAGTGCAGCTCAGCAGAGTTGAGCAAAAGGCAGAAGGCTGCAGTCTGCAGCAGAGTGAGTTCAGCTCAGTTCAGTAAAGAGCTAGGAGCGTGTTGACGCTCTGAGAGCGGCAGAAGAGGCAGCCCACCAACTGCCAGTGTGTATAATCGTGTGAGGGCCTGAATAGGCCGAAGGCAGGAGGGGAGTAGCAAAGGGGCAGAAGAGCCTAACCAGCTCACCCCAGCAAGTATACACCGGATGCTGGGTCCGAGCCTATAGGGATCTCCACGACCCATTGGAGAACACCGGAATTGCTGGAGGACTACAAGTCCCAGGAGCACCACAGAGCTGATACGCAACAGGGCCGGGAGGACGGAGTTCAGGAAAGCAGGGCCCTGCAAGCAGGGACACTGTACTTCAAGGGAAGGTCCAATCAAAAGGTCAGCTGGGTGCAGGACAGAGATTGAGTTAGGCCCAGCTGCAGGCAGGCCAGAAACTCCTTACGGAAAGGCAAGGAACAAGGAGGCCTTAAACCTACTTAGTGGGAGAATCTGGATGTGCACCCTTCACCCTACAGTGCTCCGGGATGTGCCTGCAACATCTTCAGTAAAGGTACCAAAGTGACTTGTGTGTGTCCACCTTCTTGCCCTTAACCTGCCGGGTCTCCCTTCGTCCTGCATCCCTACACATCTACCTGCCCTGGAAGGACACAGCCTCACCTGTAGGAGGCCTAACATCTAGCTGCACAACACCATCCCTTCCAGAGGATCTGCACAGCAGCGCTGGTCACCCTGACCAGGTACTACAGTCATGGCCAAAAGTTTTGAGAATGACACAAATATTATATTTTCACATGATCTGCTGCCCTCTGGTTTTTATGTGTGTTTGACAGATGTTTTTATCACAGACAGAAATATAATAATTGCAAACATATGAGTAACAAAAGCTTATATTGACAGTTAGAATGAGTTAATGCAGCAAGTCAATATTTGCAGTGTTGACCCTTCTTCTTCAGGACCTCTGCAATTCTCCCTGGCATGCTCTCAATCAACTTCGGGACCAAATCCTGACTGATAGCAGTCCATTCTTGCACAATCAATGCTTTCATTTTGTCAGAATTTTTAGGTTTTTGTTTGTCCACCGTCTCTTGATGATTGACCACAAGTTCTCAATGGGATTAAGATCTGGGGAGTTTCCAGGCCATGGACCCAAAATCTCTTATGTTTTGTTCCCTGAGCCATTTAGTTATCACCTTTGCTTTATGGCAAGGTGCTCCATCATGCTGGAAAAGGCATTGTTGATCGCCAAACTGCTCTTGGAGGGTTGGGAGAAGTTGCTCTTGGAGGACATTCTGGTACCATTCTTTATTCATGGCTGTGTTTTTAGACAAGACTGTGAGAGAGCCGATTCCCTTGGCTGAGAAGCAACCCCACACATGAATGGTTTCAGGATGCTTAACAGTTGGCATGAGACAAGACTGGTGGTAGCGCTCACTGTTATGAATGTGTTAGAGATGGTTTCTGAGCAGAGGCTCCCTCTGGTGGTTACAGACAGGCAGCGGTGGATGGCGTGCGTTCCACGGGCGCAGGAGAAAGTCCCCCTCTGTGATGTGGCGGTTCCTGCGCATGCGCCGACTTTCGGTTTAATCGCGGCATCTCTATTGGCCTATTCCCGTTTAGGGTTAATGTCTGGGGGGTGGTTTTCACCCTATGGGGCACAGCTTGTGAAACTAAGTACATCAATCCAATTGTTGATACTCAGGCACACTATTTGTCAGGGGTGACTATATATAGGGATACAAACCTGTCTAAAGCCACGCCTCCTGACGAAGAACGGCAAAACGCGCGTTGAGGCGGCAGGCTGGGACTGGGAATTTCTCTCCTCTGTTAGTGCAATACCAGCATTAATCTATCAGTTGTGTCCATCATTTCTGGGGCAATTTTGGCAGCGTATTTATTTTGCTATCTAATTTACCTGCACATTAGCACCTTATGCTTCGGCTGATTTGGTAGTGTTTTACTGGCATTAGCAATTTTCCAGTGTTTATAGGGTTAAGTGCAATTTTGGTCACTTGCTCATGTTACCTTTTGATTAGCAGGCACATCAGCACTTTCTGCTACAGACTTTCTATTGGACACATATGGGCATTATTGGGGATATCAATTTTTATTTTTGATTGTATTTTTGAATATTAATATCGATACACTTCTAGCCCCTTATCTTTGCTGGTATTCAGTATTGCACAATAACACTTGATGGTATGTTATTTATTGGGATATCAACTAAATAAAATTGTTTTTGTATTTATTTATAGTCATATTGGAACATTATTATCTCTATGCTGCTATTATTTATAAGATCAACTGCACATTAGCACTTTTTATTATATGGATTTAATAGCATGTATTCAGATTTATAATTTATTAATTTATTATTACCCTATGTTTATATGATACAATTTCTAATTAATTTATTAGTTGATATTTTCATACCTTTTGTGTAATCAATTTACATATGTGAGAGAAAAATTGTTCCCTTTTCTCTTTCTGCTCGGTGTTGTTACTCTGTACTGTTTTTAAATTTATTGTGTTTAATAAAATTCTATTTTAATTAAGAAAAAACTCTTGACCCTTTCTGACATATATTTAGGGTGTTTTTGTGCTATGCATCACACTGTTGACTCATGTTCAGTCTGTGATCTTATACCCAAGTCTTTTTCACGTGTGCTGTTGCTTAGCCCTATTCCTTCCATTCTGTAAATGCTTTTTTCATTTTTATTACCCAAATGTAGTACTTTGCATTTTTCCGTTAAAAACCATTCTGTTAGTTGCTGCCCACTGCTCCAGTTTATTTATATGTTTTTGAATCCTCTCTCTCGTCTCTAGTATTAGCTATCCCTCCTATCTTTGTGTCACCAGCAAATTTAATTAGTTTACCCTCAATTCCTTCATCTAAATCATTAGTTGATAAAGAGACCTGTGGGATTGAACATCTCAACTGGATGTGCAGCCATTTACGACCACTCTTTGGGTCCGATCAATAAGCCAGTTATGAATCCACCTAACAGTTGCCTTGTCCATTCCATACTTTGTCATGTTTTCAATAAGGATTGTGTGAGATACTTTGTCAAATGCTTTGCTGAAGTAAAGATATACTATAGCTACAGCATTTCCCTGATCCACCCAGTCAGTGATTCTGTCATAGAAGGAAATTAAGTTAGTCTGACATGACTTATTAGTTACAAACCCATGCTAACTCTGTTTAATCACTTCATTCTTATCCAGGTACTTGCATAGATAATCTGATTTGTGCCCTGCAGGTTCTGCAGACAGCATTATATTCTTCTTTAGATATGCCTCCCTCTTTCCATTTGATAAACATTTCTTTCTTCCTTTTTAGCATGTGTTTAAGTTCTCTGTTCATCCATCCTTGTTTCCGTAAATGCTTCCTATTCTTCCCTCTTTTCGGAATTGTTAGTGATTGTGCTTTGAGAATCTCATTTTTCAAGATATCCCATCCTTCCTGGACATTTTTGCCCTTAAGGATATCCAGCCATTGGATCCCTCCGATTCTCTTTCTGAGTCCCTTAAAATCTGCCTTTTTGAAATCTAACTTTGAAGTCTGAGTCTTACAGGCCTTCCTCCTCTAGTTATCCAAAATTCTAAAATAGCATGGTCGCTACCTCCTAGAGTCCCAGCCACTCTTACCTCCTCAACCATTTCCTCCCTGTTTATAAGGATTAGATCTAAGGTAGCAGATCCCTTTGTTTTCTCCCCTACCTTTTGGAAGATAAAGTTGTAAGCAAGAGAGGATAAGAATTTGCTTGACCTGTTAGTTTAGCCTGAGAGAGATTCCCAACAAATGTCTGGATAGTTGAAATCTCCCATGACCACTAAGTTATATTTTTTGGAGAACTTGGCCATTTGATGTATAAAGAGTTCATCCATATCTTCAGCTTGCAAAGGCAGCCTGTAGTAAATGCCTACAATGGTGTCCTTCCCGTTGTTCTCTCCTTGCATTCATACCTAAACAGTTTCCACAGAACTCCCAGTCTCTGAAGCTTCTATCTCTGTGCAGATATACGCTTTTCTAACATACAATGCGACACCTCCTCCTCGTTTATCAAGTCTGTTTCTTGCAAATAAGTTGTATCCTTCTAGCCTTGTATTCCAATCATGTGTATCGTCCCACCAAGTTTCAGTAATTCCAATTACATCATATTTCTTTTCCTGCGTTAGTAGCTCCAGTTCTCCTTGTTTGTTGCCCATGCTTTGTGCATTTGTATAGAAATATTTTAGTTTGTGATTGGTTTCTCTTTCTCCAATATTTTTATTATTTAGATTTTTTTGTCTTTGTTTTTCCATTCCACTTGTAATAGCAGAGTTCTCAAAAGTATTTGTCATGTGTATGACTTATCTGGGGTTTTGCTTCCCTTCCCACATTGTTCTAGTTTAAAGCTTTGCTGATGAGTGTAACAAGGCGACTTCCAAATACATGTCTTCCAGTCTTCGGAAGGTGCACCCATCTCTAGCAAGTAGTGCATCGTAAAGGTAATTCACTCCGTGATCCAGAAATCCAAATCCTTGATGATGGTACCATTGACGTAGCCAGTTGTTAACCTGCAGAATCTGCAGAATCTTATTCCACCTCCTTGTTCCATGGCCATCCAATGGGAGGATGGAAGAGAAGACCACCTGCGTTTCCAGTTCTTTCACTTTCTTACCTAAGTTTTTAAAGTCAATGCAGATGGCTTTGAGGTCCTTTCTTGCAGTGTCATTTGTGCTCACATGTATTAGCAGGAATGGGTGGTCCTGTGTAGGTCTGAAGAGTCCTGATATCCGTCTGACACATCTTTAAGTTTTGCACCTGGAAGACTGCACATTTCCCTTGCGGTTATATCCGGTCTGCAGATATCGGCCTCTGTTCCTCTCAACAGGGAATCCCCCATGACCACAACTCTCCGTTTCTTCTTCACAACATTTTTAATTTTTCTTTCTCCATCCAGGAGGGCGTAGAAGGTTGTTCTTTGTGGGCAAAGTCTTATCTTGATGTATTTCTTCTCCTGCATGAGAGCCTGGTACTGGTTCCTGAGCAGTATGGGTGCTGACTGCCTCCTGATCCTCCTGCTTCTCTGGGTGACATGCTTCCATTCCTCTGTTTCTTCAGGAGCACTTCAAATTTATTCTCTTTCTGTAACATGAAGAGATAATTCTGTTCTAAGAACTCTTCACCTTCCTTAATGATTTTCAATGTAGCTAACCTCTCTTCTAGATTTTGCAACTTTTCCTCCAACAGGGAAACAAGCTTGCATTTGTGGCATGTGAAATTTGTATTTTCCACTGGTAAGTCAGTGAACATGTAACAAGAAATGCAGCTAACCAAATGGCTCCTGGCCTCTTTCATGTTCTTATTGTTAAAGAGATAGCAAAGCAGTGAAAAGTGCCAAAATTTGCGTGCTTTCAGCTGCAACGGCCAAAATCCAGTGTTCTTTGAGCTCGCGGCGACTCTTCACTTATCACAGAATGCATTGAGAATATGCGTATGATCTCAGGACTCCTCCCATGATTTACCGATGTCCTCCTTTCAGCTGCAATGGCCAAAATCCAGTGTTCTTTGAGCTTGCAGAGACTCTTCACTTATCACAGAATGCACTGAGAATATGCAAATGATCTCAGGATTCCTCCCTTGGTTTTGTTAATTTGTTAAGGAACCCGCTTTCCAGGGTAATGACTTGAATATAAGGCAAAATAAATAACCAAAAACAAAAATGCTCCTCCACACCTTGGGCTATGTTCACATGTAGCGTTTATATGTTTTTGAACTTCAGCATTGCTTTCAACCAAGACAAATGCATTCACTGGGAAATGTCATTTTAACATTTTACAACCTTATCTGGCCATGTGGTGTGTGACACATCATCAGACACATCCTCTTTCATTTATGAAGGAGGAACTCTGAAAGTCACTAAGCTTATTTTTGTAGGGCCATCAGGCGGCCTTTACTATTCTTAAAGGGCCAGCAGTCGGCCTTCACTATTCTTACAGAGCCATCATCCGGCTATGCTTTGTTGTTCCCATTATTAAAGAGTGGGTCTCCTATACTGTTATTGCGTATGCAGTGAGTGGCAGGGCTGCCAAAAATTTGGACGCACCCCAATACCTCTTTGAAGAGACGTACAGGAGGGCCTCCTGAAAACAATGTTCCCATTATTAGGAAATGGGTCTCCCATACTGTTTGCCTATGCAATGAATGCAAGGGCTGCCAAAAATTTGGAGGCACTCCAATGCCCCTTAGAAGAGACGTGGTGGAGGGCCTCATAAAAAAATGTTCCCATTAGAAAGGATCGGGTCTCCTACACTTGTAATGCCCATGCCCTAAGTGTATGGGCTGACAAACATTTACTCCTGGGGGGTATACATGAACATACTGTATAACAATTTTTTTTACGGTCATCATAAACACCCTATAAAAAAATTATGTGGGTGTTGCATCACGGACCAAGGTCACCCTGGTGATATGGTGGTAGAGGATGAGGAGAAGGAGGAGGACAACAGCAAATAATCAAAATCAGGAAGCGTATACCCATGTGTGGGTGTGAAGCGGTGCATGGGAATAGTTCTCCCAAAAAAAGACACTGGATTTGAGTTTATGTTACGCTGCTATCATTCGGTGGTGTTAAGAAGTCTGGCCCAATCCAGCCCTGGTTCATTTTTAGAAGAGTCAGCCTGTCAGCATTTTCAGTTGACAGGCAGATGTGCTTATCAGTTAAAATTCCACCAGTGGCACTAAAAATCCGCTCTGACAAAACGATAGCGGCAGGGCAGACCAGGACCTCCAAGGCGTAGAGAGTCATTTCATGCCACGTGTCCAGCTTGAATACCCAATAATTACAAGGCACAGAAGAATCACTGAGGACGTTGGTATGGTCAGCAAGGTACTCCCTCAGCATCTTCCCAGACGTTGAACTCCTTGTGAGAGTACCCAACGCTTCAGGCCTGTGCGATGGGAGGGTCTGAGAAAACTCTCTCAGAACTTTGACAGTGTTCCCCTGTCTCTGCTGAATTAGAGTTGTGTCTCTCTTGCTTGTACTCCTTGGTTGTCCAATGAACTGTGACCTCTGCTGCCAGCGTTTTCAAATGGGAATTTTAGTATTCCACAAAAAGGGCATTCTTGTACTGCCCCATTTTAGTAGACCTGTCCACCACGGGAATAAAAGATAGAAAGTTCTCCTTGTAGCGTGGGTCTAGAAGTGTCACCGACCAGTAATGACTGTCACCCAAAATTTTGAGAACGCGAGGGTCACGGAAAGGCAGCGTAACATAAAATCAGCCATCCATGCCAGATTGCTAACAGGAAAGACTTCTGTGTCCTCACCAAGAGGACAACTGACCATGCTCTCCTCCTCCTCTCTATACTCAGGCCATCCACGCTGAATGGACGGTTTGACAGTTGTGCAGGTAGTACCGTCTATAGCGCATTAAACTAGCACTGTTCTTCCTTCTCGTCACCCAATCCACGTTGGGATGAGAGGAGGCTGTGTAATCACCTTGTATGGTTCCTTGCTCAATCTCATTGTGCTCCGCCTGCAATGCATCCTCTTTGTGTCAGGACTCTGAAAATTTTTGATCACCTTTTGTGCATTACTGCCCTTTTCCAAGATGGCGTCTTTGGTCTCATGTGCACTGTGTCTTCCTGCTATATAACTCCACCCCAGCCTTTAGTCTGTGCTAGAGTATTCTGCCTTGCATCCAACTTCTGACCTCTGGTGGCTTCCTGGCTTTGTACCTGCTCCTGTGAACCTGTTTCATGATCCTGCTACTCTGCTCTGAGTTCCTGCTGCATGCACCAGTTTCCAGTAATCCTCCTTCATCTGGCTGCTTGTGTTACTCCCTCTGCATTTGCTGGACATGTAAGCTGTTGCAGCCCTGCGCTGCTTAAAACTGATACTATCACCCTGGCCTTCCTGGTTGAGCTAAAGATATCATTTGAACTGCCTACCTGTTCTTGGACTAAACTAAGACTTATTCGTGTCAAGTATCCTCAAGTTTAACTGTGCTTCATAGACTCTCTGCTTGATTGCATTTCTCTCTGAAGTTTCCTATAGACTGTTAAGCTGCATTTAATATCTACACCAAGTGTTGTGGTCTTGAGCTTTGCTTTGCACCTGTTTGAATCACCGTGTGATAATATAGACTTTTCCACTTATAAGACTGTGTCCTGTAGTTGTCTTGTTCCACGCAAGAAGTCTCCTGAGTTATCCGCTATAATTATTACAGGATACTCTAGCCACAAAAGAGGAGACTGCTGGAACAATGACTGCAGAAGGCAGATTAGAGCAGGTGTTTTCCATAATTAGATCACTGCAGACAGATGTGGAAGGTCTGTAAAAGAAGTTTGGAAGCTTTGAATGCAATGAACAGGTGCTTGGACAAACTTTGCAGGACTTAAGCACCTGTATGGCAGCCCAGGAAAATAAACTTACTGGCATGGAGTCCCAGTATGGACGGGCTTTTCAGGACATTAGCACGCAACCGCCACCAGCTAGCCCACTTAAGTTGCCCCCATTCAGATTTAATGGTGATCGCGACAAATTTCGTGGCTTTGTCAATTAATGTATGCTATATTTTGATGTGCATGCTGACCGTTTCCCTAATGATAGATCTAAAGTATTGTGTGTAATAATGCTGCTGACCGCACGAGCGCTCGCCTGGGCGAATCCGATGATTGAATCTCGTGACTCGCGGTTAAATAATTTGGATGATTTCTTGGCCGCTATGGCATTAATGTTTGATGATCCTAATCGCCGTGCAACTGCTGAATCTGCTTTATTGTCTTTACGCCAGGCTAAACGTTCTGTTATTGAGTATGCTACCGAATTCAGGAGATTAGCAGTAGATACCAATTGGGACAGTTATGCACAATTGCCTATTTTTAAGAGGGGGCTGTCTAGCATTGTAAAGGACGAATTAGCTCACTCTGAATCACCACAAGAGCTAGAGACATTTATACAGCATTGTGTGCGCATTGACATTCGCCTTACTGAGCGTAGGCAGGAGAAGTTTGTTGCCTTGAACCGTATCTCTAACTTTTCCCTTCCTTCCAGAGAGCTTGCAGGTAAAACATCTCGGGATGTGGAGGAGGTGCCCATGCAAATTGATTCTGTTCAGAAGCGCGAGAGTAATGAGTGCCGGGAGCATCGACTTCGTGAAAGCCTATGTTTCTACTGCGGCCAGTCTGACCACTTTTTAATCAACTGTACCAAGTGTCCCAAGCGGCCTAACAAGGTGCTAGCAGCGGTAGGAGAGTATGACTACTGTGATGATGAATCTGACATCTCTGAATGTAGCCTGCCTATAAACGCTGTATTCCATTCACTTTCTATGACTTCACCACCCAAGGAGCTGAAGGAAAGGAACTCTCACTGTTCTCTCCCTATTAAGATCCTGTGTTCTGGACAGTGGATTTCCAGTGCAGCTATGATTGACTCTGGTGCAGGTGGCAATTTTATGGATATCGCATTTGCCAAAGAACATGGTATTGAAATCCAGCAAAGAGCCTCTCCAATTACCATGGAAACAGTGAATGGGTCACCTTTAAATCTCCGGGCCTGTGGATCAGGAGACCGCACCCCTTGAGATTTTGTTGGAACCTAATCATCAGGAGCAACTCTCTTTCTTGCTAATTTCTTCTCCTCATTTTCCTGTGATTTTAGGCATCCCTTGGCTGCGTTCTCAGAATCCAACTATCAACTGGGAGACCAAGGAGGTTATCTTTCCAACTAGGAGCAACCCAACATCAACTGAAGTTGTCCCTGAGTCCACTGCTACGGAACCACCTTTACAGGTATTTACTTTACCTTCTGCATATAAAGAGTTCTCTGACATCTGTGACAAGAAGAATGCAGATCAGCTTCCTCCACACAGGCATTATGACTGTCCCATTGAGCTGCTTCCGGGGGCAGCTATTCCTTTTGGCAACGTATACCCTTTGTCGGCACCTGAGCTCCAAGCCTTAAAGTAGTATATTGATGAAAATCTGGCCAAAGGCTTCATACGTCCTTCTTCCTCACCAGCAGGGGCACCTATATTTTTTGTAAAAAAGAAGGATGGGACCCTGAGACCCTGTGCAGACTATCGGGAACTCAATAAGATAACCATACAAAACCGTTACCCTTTGCCTCTGATTCCCGAATTACTGGAAAGAGTCCGCCATGATAAGGTGTTCACTAAACTGGATCTTCGTGGGGCTTATAATTTGGTGCGTATTCATCCAGGGGATGAGTGGAAGACAGCATTCAGATGCCGGTTTGGAGACTTTGAGTGTCTCGTGATGCCCTTCGGGCTTTGTAACGCCCCTGCAACGTTTCAACACCTTGCTAATGACATCTTCAGAGATTTGTTGGACCAGTTTGTGGTGATCTATTTGGACGATATTTTAATCTTTTCTGACTCTCTACAGGAACATGAAGAACATGTCAAAGAGGTTTTAACACATCTGAAAGAGAACCATCTGTATATCAAGCCGGAGAAATGCGAGTTCCATCGTTCTGAGATACAGTTCTTAGGTTATATCATCTCTCCTCAGGGGCTGAACATGGAATCTGGTAAGATTCAGGCTATCCTTGACTGGCCGGTACCCAAGAACGTTAAGGAGGTCCAACGTTTTATTGGTTTTGCAAATTTCTACAGACGTTTCATTTGAAATTTTTCTGATATTGTCCGTCCCATTACTTCCTTGACAAAGAAGGAAAAGCCCTTTAAGTGGTCTTCACATGCTCAAGAAGCTTTTGATCGGCTTAAGATCTGTTTCACCTCAGCACCGCTGTTGATACACCCAGATCCAACACTTTCTTTCATTGTGGAGGTGGACGCTTCTGATAAAGCTTTGGGGGCTATTCTCTCCCAAAGAACTGGAGAGAAGGGGCTGCTACACCCTTGTGCTTTATTTTCCCGTAGACTAACCTCAGCAGAGAAGAATTACGACGTGGGAGACAAGGAACTGCTGGCTATTATTGCGGCTTTCAAGGAATGGAGGCATCATCTGCAAGGAGCTGCACAACAGATCGTAGTGTTGACTGACCATTGCAAGTTAGAGTTCCTTAGATCCGCTAGATGTCTTTCTCCTTGTCAGGCTCGTTGGAATTTTATTTTAAATCAATTTAATTTTGTTATCTCGTACCGTCCAGGTTCTCGTAATGAGAATGCTGATGCTTTATCCCGAATCCATGCTGCGGATTCCGTACCTGGAGCCCCGTCCAAGACCATTCTATCTGATGCCAATTTCATCGGAGTTATCCATGATCAAGACTTGTGGAAGCAGTGCAGGAAGGCTTATGACAGTGATGTATTTCTGGCCAATCCACCTGTTGATATTAATCTTGTCTTTAAGGGTGGCATGTGGTTCGACGTATCTACGTCCCTGAAGCCGTCCGTCTGCAGATCCTCAAGTTGGTACATGACTCCAATTTGGCTGGTCACAGGGGGGTACAGAAGACACAAGAGTTCCTAAGCCGATTTTTCTGGTGGCCAACTTGCCTGAAGGATACCAAGGACTATGTTCTCTCTTGCGAGGTATGTGCTCGTTACAAGACTCCTCGTGTGGCACCTACGGGTCTTCTGCAACCATTACTTGTTCCGTCCCGCCCTCGGGGGTCTATATCAATGGACTTTATTGTGGAGCTGCCTACATCGGGGGGCATGAATACGATCATGGTGGTAGTTGAACGCCTGACTAAAGCCGCTCATTTTGTTCCATGCACCGGCCTCCCCTCAGCTAAGGATACAGTGAACTTGGTTATACAGAATGTCTTTCGGCTGCATGGGGTCCCGGATGAGATCATCTCTGACCGTGGAGTACAGTTCACTTCAAGAGTCTGGAAGGGTTTTGCTCTGCACTCAATATTAATGTCTGTCTCTCTTCCGCTTACCATCCCCAGAGAAATGGTCAGACTGAGCGCACCAACCAGACGCTGAAACAATATCTAAGATGCTATGTCAGCCATCTCCAGGATGATTGGTTGGAGTTGCTACCGTTAGCCGAATTTTCATACAATTCTCAGAGCGCCTCCACTAAGTTTGCACCTTTCTTTGCCAATCTGGGTTATCATCCGTGTATGTTACCTAGATCTCAGATTAATTCTCCGGTTCCGGCAGTGGAGGAAAGGATGACTGCGATGAGGCAAAAATTGGAGGTTCTGAAGGAATCCCTGACCACTAGTGTTGAGCATTCCGATACCGCAAGTATCGGGTATCGGCCGATATTCGCGTTATCGGAATTCCGATACTTAATTCCGATACTTTTTCCATATCGTATACCGGAATCGGAAGTTCCCATAATTCTTTGAGAGGCAATGTGATTTTAGTCAGCCAATGAGGAATCCTACGAAGTGTGGGCACATCCTGTAATGATGCGGTCATCTTAACTAATGGCATGGCTGTGATTGGCTGCTGAAATGATGTCAGAATGCACTATAAAAGGCGCCGCAGCCATTTTAGCGTCACTGTGCTGTGAACTCAGTTAGGGACAGAACGCTGCTGTGCTGACTCTGAGGGACAGTTAGATATTGCGATTTTGTGTACTACTGTGCTTGAGGCAGGCTAGTTTACCAACCGCTGTGTAAAGCTTCATTTTGCCAGTGTTGTTTTAACAGCTCTGTGCAAGGTGTGTGTGTGACAGTGCAGGTGACGCTGCAGTTTGCTCTGCATCCACCGCTGTTTGTAGGCATCTGCACGTGTCACTGACTCTTTTTTTTTTTTATTTTATTTAGTGGAATTGGTGCAGCTCCATTATATTAGAAAAAAATCAAATCTATTAGTGTGACGTGCTTCCATCCGTATACAATACATTGGTTGCAAACACTATAGAAGTACAGAAAGGAGCTTTTCACAGATAGTGAATAGTTGTGTTTCAGTGTTCACTGCAGTCTGTGAGGTTTATGATTTTTTGAGTGCAGATCACGCTCCAGTTAGTTCTTCAACCACTGCTGGTTGTAGTCTGCTGAGCGTGTGTCACTGCCTCATCCTTCACATTTTTCTCTAATTGGTGCTGCTCCATTTTAGTGGAAAAAAATCTAATCTATTAGTGTGACGCGCTTCCATCATATACAATACATTGGTTGCAAACACTATAGAAGTACACAAAGGAGTAGCCTTTCACAGATTGTGGACAGTTGTGTTTCAGTGTTCACTTCAGTCTGTGTTTTTTACTTTTTTGAGTGCACATCACGCTCCATTTACTTCTTCAACCACCGCTGCGTGTACTCTGCTGAGTGTCTGTCACTGGCTCATCCTTGTCATTTTTCTAAAATTGGTTCTGCTACATTCCATTTAAAATAAATCTAATCTATTAGTGTGACGCGCTTCCATCCGTATACAATACATTGGTTGCAAACACTATAGAAGTACACAAAGGAGTAGCCTTTCACAGATTGTGGACAGTTGTGTTTCAGTGTTCACTTCAGTCTGTGTTTTTTACTTTTTTGAGTGCACATCACGCTCCATTTACTTCTTCAACCACCGCTGCGTGTACTCTGCTGAGTGTCTGTCACTGGCTCATCCTTGTCATTTTTCTAAAATTGGTTCTGCTACATTCCATTTAAAATAAATCTAATCTATTAGTGTGACGCGCTTCCATCCGTATACAATACATTGGTTGCAAACACTATAGAAGTACACAAAGGAGTAGCCTTTCACAGATTGTGGACAGTTGTGTTTCAGTGTTCACTTCAGTCTGTGTTTTTTACTTTTTTGAGTGCACATCACGCTCCATTTACTTCTTCAACCACCGCTGCGTGTACTCTGCTGAGTGTCTGTCACTGGCTCATCCTTGTCATTTTTCTAAAATTGGTTCTGCTACATTCCATTTAAAATAAATCTAATCTATTAGTGTGACGCGCTTCCATCCGTATACAATACATTGGTTGCAAACACTATAGAAGTACACAAAGAAGTAGCCTTTCACAGATTGTGGACAGTTGTGTTTCAGTGTTCACTTCAGTCTGTGTTTTTTACTTTTTTGAGTGCACATCACGCTCCATTTACTTCTTCAACCACCGCTGCGTGTACTCTGCTGAGTGTCTGTCACTGGCTCATCCTTGTCATTTTTCTAAAATTGGTTCTGCTACATTCCATTTAAAATAAATCTAATCTATTAGTGTGACGCGCTTCCATCCGTATACAATACATTGGTTGCAAACACTATAGAAGTACACAAAGGAGTAGCCTTTCACAGATTGTGGACAGTTGTGTTTCAGTGTTCACTTCAGTCTGTGTTTTTTACTTTTTTGAGTGCACATCACGCTCCATTTACTTCTTCAACCACCGCTGCGTGTACTCTGCTGAGTGTCTGTCACTGGCTCATCCTTGTCATTTTTCTAAAATTGGTGCTGCTTTATTCTATTTAAAATAATTCAAATCTATTACAGTGACGTGCTTCCATCCGTATACAATACATTGGTTGCAAACAATATAGAATTACACAAACGGGCCTTTCACAGCTACTGAACATGGGTTTTTAATTTTTAACTAAAATATGTATTTTTTCAAATGACACAAATATAAGTAATGTTGAAGAGGAATAGTCCTACATCCATTGTTTGCACAATATTACAGGTGTACATCATGTCCCTTAATCAACAATGTATTATTATATTTACTTGTATGCTTTTATTTAAAAGCCAAGAACACAGAAGGATAACCTTCGCACTGCAGCTGTTGTCAAAGTTCAACCCACATTATGCACTTCCAACATTGCAGCATTTGAGGCATGATGTGAGTTGGATTGGTCAAAGTTATGGAGTGAGAAGGTTCACCATCAGTACCCTATAGCATAAGTATGCTTTTGTGTTAGCATTTGTGTTAGACATGTGGATATCTGCCATAATATGTCACAATTATTTAGTTACAGATTTGTTACCAACACTAATCATTGAATGGTTTTAAATTTGACGTTTCATTGTTTACAGCTTAGAAATAAGGGTGTAGCCTGATATCTATGTGTAGCACTAGCCACTTTAACATGTCATGTTTTTTTCAACATGTGTAGCTAGGTAGCAGTAATTTTTGCCGGACACACAGCAGGGGAACAGCAGGCGTTACTGAACCCCACTATCACTATAGCTTGTGTATTGGTCTGTGGACACGACACTTCTGAGCAGCAACTGGCAGTGTTGTAGCCCAGGGAGTATAGCTCAGGTGGTAGAAAGATGAACATAACAGGAGACATGGAAAACGTTGCCAACCAGTTACTTAATCTGAAACCGGACAGGCAAATTCAGGCGAGATCCATGCCTAGTTCATTTTCAGAAAAGTAAGCCGTTCTACATTATCGTAGGATAGTCGCATGCAACGGTCTGTTAGTACACCACCTGCAGCAGTAAAGACGCGCTCCGATAATACACTGGCAGCAGATCAAGCCAGCACCTCCAATGCATACTGGCTAAGCTCTGGCCATGTATCCAGCTTAGAGACACAAAACTTGAATGGGGAAGAGCCATCTGAGAGTACACTGAGAGGGCAAGACATGTAGTCTGTCACCATCTTACGGAAATGTTGCCTCCTGCTGACTGGAGCCGTCTCGGATGGTGTAGACATTGGTGGCGCTGCCACAAAACTTCGACACATTTGGAACATACTGTTCTTGCCCTGTGCAGAGGCGCTGCTTGTGCTCCCTCTTGTTGCAGAGCTGTCTCCACTGCCTCGACGCACAGAGCTGCTTTCTAAATCAGTAGCAGCAGCAGTGCTCTCGGCTGGAATGGAGAACATTATGGATTGCACCAGTGTGTCTTGGTACTGCCGCATTTTACGCTCCCGGTTCAACGGTGTGATGAGGCTTTGTAAGTTGTCCCGGTAGCGAGGGTCTAGGAGGGTGTACACCCAATAATCAGACGTGGTGTGAATGTGTTCGATGCGGCGGTCGTTTCTCAGCCACTGCAGCATGAAATCAACCATGTGCTGCAGACTCCCAACTGGCCAAGAAACGTTGTCCCCTGCAAGAGGCGTCATCTCCGCCTGCTGTGCATCACCCCACCCTTGGTCTACATACTGACTAGAGCATTGTCTACCTCCCTCTGGAGCGATGTCTTCCTCCTCCATTGACTCCTCCTCATCCTCCTCACAAAGTCCTTCAAATACATATAAATTTACAAAATTTAAAACTGAAAATTTAAAAACTTTGTATCATAATTCTGTAACATCAGTTTATGGAAACACAATAGCATTACAAAAGGATAGACAAAAAATGTACATTATGTGCTTTGTAAATACATTAAAAGTTTGTAATGGTTATGAAGATATAGACAGCGACTCTGGAGGTTCAATTGTTGATACAGCATGGTACTTTGAAAGTCCTCCAGCCCTTTGTGAGGAACCACGTTGCGCTGACTGTCCAGAAGGTGATGGAATTTGTGACTCCTCATCCTCCACCTCTTCCAAAACCTCATGCCTTAGTGCTTGCAGTGTTTTTTGAAGCAGGCAGATAAGGGGGACAGTCAGGCTGACTAGTGCATCATCTGCACTCGCCATCCGCGTTGACTCATCAAACGCACGCAAAACGTGGCAGATATCCTTCATAGAGTTATTCGCCACTCATTACACTGGCAGTGGCTGCCCATTCATTATAGGATCCAATTCTAATTACTGGTTCTCACCAACAAAGCTCTCCACAGCGCAGCACCCCCCTACATCTCCTCCCTTATTTATATTTATCGGCCTAACCGACTGCTGCACTCTGCAAACGACCTTCGACTAACCTCTGCACTAATCCGTACCTCCCACTCCCAACTCCAAGACTTCACCCGCGCTGCGCCAATCCTCTGGAATGCTCTACCCCAAGAAATTAGGACTATCCGCAATTTGGATGGTTTCAGGCGCTCACTCAAAACACATTTGTTCACAGTGGCCTATCACATTCACTAATCAAAGTCATTCTATGTGTAATTCTGTGTGTGTAGCCCATTCACTATCTCCATGCATCCCTCACTTCCTTAAAATGGCTGGACCATCATTGTAAAAACACCATTGTATATAAACACCTGTACTTTGTATCTCCCCCACCTCATTGTAGATTGTAAGCTTTCACCAGCAGGGGCGGCTGATTTGGCTTTAATTATTGTATTGTTAACGTTGTTACTTATGACTTGTGTTTTGAAACTGTTAAACTGTAAAGCACTGCGGAATATTATGGCGCTATATAAATAAATAATATTATTATTCTTATTATAGAGGCCCACTCAGTAGTGGTGAAGTGTGAACGGCGCAAATTGCGAGTTGACTGCGCCTGATGCAGCTGATACTCCATTACTGTTGGCTGCTGCTCACACAACCGCTCCAACATATGTAACGAGGAATTCCACCTGGTGGGTACGTCACATATGATGCGATGTTCATGAAGGTGAAATCTGCGTTGCAGAGCTGCAATCAGCGATCTGGCCATGCTGGAACGTCGCAAGTGAGCGCACTCTAGGCGGACCTTGTGCAGCAGTGCATCAAGATCCGGATAGTCCCTCAAAAAACTCTGCACGACCAAGTTGAGCACATATGACAGACATGGTATGTGAGTGAGGTTGCCAAGGCCCAGAGCTGACACCAGATTTCGGCCATTGTCACACACTACCAAGCCTGCCTGTAGATTCTCTTCCAAAAACCACACGTCGCTCTCCTGCTTTATGGCATTACAGAGCTCCTGCGCTGTGTGGCTAAGATTCCCCATGGAAATTAATTTCAGGATGGCCTGTTGACATTTGGACACGGCTGTGCTCATATCGGTCGCAACAGGTAAACGTTCACGGGTCCATGTGGAGGTAGACCGTGACGGCTCCTGCAGCGATGATTCTGAGGAACTGGAATAGGAGGAGGAATCAATGTGTACAGACTTGATTCCTGCAATCCTTGGAGTTGGCAGAACACGTACAGCGCCACTCGCAAGATCAGTACCCGGCTGCACAACATTGACCCAATGGGCAGTGAGGGAAAGGTATTGTCCCTGGCCATGGGTGTTAGAACCCTCTTGTTAGGTTTTGTTTCAGTTTGCTGGTCACTTGACCTTTTTTCCCTATTTAGTCTGGCTCCGCCCTTCTGGCTTTGCTTGACTTCATTGTATTATCTACTGTTAAGCTAGCCGGGTGCTTAGGTGCCTTAATCTGTCAGTTTTGCTTGATGTTAGGATCACAAAGTATTTATTTTTCTGTTTAATTATCCATGCTACAATTTATGTTAGGAGGTGTCCACCTTTTCTCACAGTCCCTAGATCTTGTAGGGATTACTCCCTCGCAACTATAGGTCTTCATTCACACTAGATGAGGACTTTAGCGGGTCTGGTCGCAGGATCAGGTTCCCCGTTACATCGTAGGGATTCAGCTTAGTTGTATTGTAGGGACAGAATTCCCTTCTTTCCTTACTGGTTGTAGCAGATCATAACAATGGGTACTGGTCCACGCATCGGTGGTCAGGTGGACCTTGCTACTGAGGGCTTTTAGTAGCGCATGTTTAATTTTTCCCTCAACATGCTTTTGCAGACCAGGGACGGCTTGCCTGCTGAAATGAAATCGGCTTGGCACATTGTATTGTGGGATTGACAATGATATTCAGTTACGGAAACTGTCTGTCTCCACCAGCCTGAATCACAGCATTTCAAGGGACAGGAGTTTTGCAATGCCAGCATTCAGAGCCTGTGCTCGTGCATGGTTTGCGGAGTATGGCCGTCTTTTATCCCATGCCTGTGCTACCGATGGCTGTTTTGTGGCCTGGGAGTGTGAGGATGACAGGGAACTTGCTGCTGTGTGTGGAATAACAGTTTGTCTCTGGACAACAGTGGCCGAGGTTCTTCCATGGCGATCCTGTGAGGAAGCAGAACCAGCTGTGTGTGAGCTCGATGAAGAGGCTTCAACACAACCTGAAGATGTAGGTGCTGCTGTAGGTTGGCCTACATCTCTAGTGTGTCTTTGTAACTCAACTACGTGCTTTGTCCGCACATGTTTCCACATATTTGTGGTATTGAGGTGACTGACACTTTTAGCTATTTTTAATTTTTGATTACACAGCTTGCATTTCACATAGCAAATATCATGTGCAAGTGTGTGAAAAAAGGACCACGCAGTGCAAGTCCTGGGAGCGCACGTTTTGACTTTTGGAAGACAACTGCTCCGAACAGGTGCCAAACTGGAGGCTACAGGCAACCGAGTCTGCAGCCTAACTCTCCCTCCTGTTTGTACCGTTGGGGCAATGTCTTCCTCTATCTTCCTTCTATCACTAACCATTTCTCTAGGCCTCTCCCAGCTTTCAACCAAAGTACTGGTTCTCACCCACAAAGCTCTCCACAGTGCAGCACCCCTCCTACATCTCCTCCCTCATTTCTATCTATCGGCCTAACCGACTGCTGCGCTCTGCAAACGACTTTCGACTAACCTCTGCACTAATACGTACCTCCCACTCCCGACTCCAAGACTTCTCCTGCTCTACGCCAATCCTCTGTAATGCTGTACCCCAAGAAATTAGGACTATCCACAATTTGCATGGTTTCAGGCGCTCCCTCAAAACACATTTGTTCAGAGCGGCCTATCACATTCACTAATCAAAGTCATTCTATGTATTCTGTGTAAGTGTGTGTGTGTCTCTAGCCCATTCACTATCTCCATCCCTCAGTCCCTTAAGATGGCTGGAACATCATTGTAAATGCACCATTGTATATAAACACCTATACTTTGTATCTCCCCCATCTCATTGTACATTGTAAGCTGTCACGAGCAGGGGCGACTTATTTAGCTTAAATTATTGTATTGTTAACGTTGTTACTTATGACTTGTGTTCTGAAACTGCTAAACTGTAAAGCGCTGCGGAATATGATGGCGCTATATAAATAAATATTATTATTATTCCTCTGAGCTGCTCCCACCACCTTCCTGTTCTTCATGCCATGTTGGGTCTTGGACCTCATCATCTCCACTACCCTCTTCCAACACCTGCTGTTGGGTGGTCTGGCCAGCACCATGCTCAACAGAAACTGGCACCTGGGTCTCATCATCATCAGATGCGTTCTGCGGTGTGCTGACCATCGGCACTGTCTCACCCGCCTCTTCAGATTCAGAGAGACACAGCTGTTGCGCATCACTGCATACTCCCTCTTCACATTACAGAATGCTGCTTGGCTGGGCCCCTGTTTGCAAGCCAATAGATTCTGAGAACAGAAGCAGACACTCAGCTGGCTCCTGTACAGAACTCTCTGACTGCCTGGGCAATTTGCCAGGCGGTGAAGAGACAGATGGTTGCCCAACAGTGCTGTGGTCCTGAGAGGAGGTGGAAGCAATTGAAGTCGATGCATTGGCTGACATCCAAACAACAACGGCTTCAATTTGTTCTTCCCGCAGCAGGGGGGTACTCCGAGCTCCTACAAAAGTGCGCATAAAGGAACGCTCACGGCCCGGGGAAAACTGGTGGATGCTGTGTCACTGGGGGCCGCAGCAGCCACAGAATCCCCACGTCCTCTCCCTGAAGAAACTCCACGACCACGTGCCTTACTCCCTGCCTTCTTCATCTTGGTAGATTGATAAAGAAAGTCTGAAAAGTTATAAGGTCTAAGTGTGGTTATTCCGCAGAGACTGCAGTGAACACTGCACACAACTGTTCACTACCCAATGCGTCTCAGCAGGAAGGCAGTCTGTGCGTCAAAACAAAGGCACAAGCATACATCCATGTACCCTGTTTATAAAGCTATATAAAAAAAAATATGTAGTAGTGATGCACACTTTATTGAGGTACAGTATTAATCGCCATTCACCATCTGTGGCTATGCAGTGTCATCTATATATACCTTATCTATCTGTTGTCATGCTTCCAAGTCGACAGTCAGCCATAAATCGCAATTTTCACTATGCACTATGCACTTTTTAAAGGTTATGTTTGTTAATAAAAATGATTATTGCCACATATTATGAGTATTACATGATGGAAATTGTATAATTTTGTATAAAATATTTAGTGACATTATTCAGCAAATGGAACATTTTAGTAATATCACAGATAACTTGTAATGCTGATGATGTTTTGAAGTCAGACATTCATTGTCTATACAATAAAAATGGTGTACATACTGTTACTTATCCATCATTAATGGATTCAGATATGTACTTGTATGCTTTTATGTACAACCGTATAGCAGATTCCTTAACTAATTTATTTTGTGGTTTGCATTGCTGTTCAACATGTTAATGTATGTGTTTATGTTTGTCAATTCTTTATTTATCTAGATATTAGTTTAAATGAAATCATCATCTTATGGTAGTAAAGGTTATCTTTCTCTTGTTTGAAGTATAGACATTTAAAATTGACAGGTAACAAGGAAATTACTTGATCTAGTATTTAAACATCCTCCTTGACCCTGGGCTCCAACACCGCCAGTTGTTGCTCGGAAGTGCTGTTAGCACAGTCAACACTTGCTCCTGTGTTACTGGGGTTCAGTAACGTCAGCTGGTCCTCGGTTGTGCCATTGGCTCTTTTCCTTCTGCTGCCCCTCCGGGTTCCAGCACAGTCAGCTGGTCCTCGTTACTTGCATTGGCTCTTGTACCTTCTGCTACCCGTCCGGGTTCCAGTACCGTCAACTGGTTCTCCGCAGTGCCTTTGGCCTAGGTGCCTCCATCTCGGTATCCGAGTTCCAGCAACGTCTGCTGGTCCTTGGTAGTGCTTTGGAGCACAGGTACCTCCTGCTTAGTAACCGTGTCCCAGTAACGTCAGCTGGTCCTCGGTTGTGCCATTGGCTCTTTTCCTTCTGCTGCCCCTCCGGGTTCCAGCACAGTCAGCTGGTCCTCGTTACTTGCATTGGCTCTTGTACCTTCTGCTACCCGTCCGGGTTCCAGTACCGTCAACTGGTTCTCCGCAGTGCCTTTGGCCTAGGTGCCTCCATCTCGGTATCCGAGTTCCAGCAACGTCTGCTGGTCCTTGGTAGTGCTTTGGAGCACAGGTACCTCCTGCTTAGTAACCGTGTCCCAGTAACATCAGCTGGTACAAGATTGTGCTACAAATACAAGATACGGAACAAGAGACACAAGAACAATAAGCAGAAGATCTAAAAGCGGGAAGAACATGAAGTATAAGACCAAAATGAAGAGCAAAATATATGCTCTAAATTCTAAGCAGAAGAAGACTAAGCAGTGTATGGGGGTGAGTCCGTTCCTCCTCGTGGTGCCCCTGGAAAATGCCTGCTGCTGCAGGCTAAATGAACACGGACAAATACTGTTGTAATTTAAATCTTTTGTGACAGCAAGAACGGAAGGATGAAAAATTCATACTTTGACAGATTACAAGTACAGGATTCTCTGTCACAAATAAGAATATGATGAAGAAGATGAAGCAGAATATGAATAAGAATAATAGTT
This sequence comes from Oophaga sylvatica, assembly GCA_033576555.1. NCBI lineage: Eukaryota > Metazoa > Chordata > Amphibia > Anura > Dendrobatidae > Oophaga > Oophaga sylvatica. Next base: position 423,751,599 of record JARQOD010000001.1, on the reverse strand, counting down.
TAATAAGAAGAATATGAGTAATGTTAACAAAGATGAATAGCAAGAAGTTTAAGAAGAAGATAAAGAAGGTGAAGATGAAGAATAATTTGATGAAAAAGATGATGCTGCAGAAGATTATGAAGGAGAAAGTGTGTGAAAAGTTAAAAAGGTGAAGATGAAGAGCATGGAAGTTGTGTAATATACATATTTGCCAAAATATAAAAAACGTTAACATTGTCAATTTCTTCGTCAATCCGAACATCTTTAAAAAAAAAAAATATTTATGCTATTCCATTTGATTGGGTTAAACATCTATGCCTTTAATGTCTCCTCAACCTTCCCCAATACATTCTACATTACTCTTTCTTGTTTTCCTTCATGTACAATTAACCAACAAGGCAAGAATGGGTTTTTTTTAATTTTCGATATTTTGTTCCCATAGACTTACATGGGACTTCCGGTATCGGTATCGGGTATCGCCGATATTTTAGTGATTATCGGCGATACCATTCCGATTCCGATACTTTAGGATATCGGAAAGTATCGCTCAACTCTACGACCACAGCTCAAGAATGTTATAAGAGATCGGCTGATAGATTCCATAAATCTGCACCCATGTTCAAGGTAGGAGATTCCGTGTGGTTAGCAACTAAGAATCTGAAATTAAACATTCCTTCACAAAAACTTGGACAGAAGTTTATTGGCCCTTTCAAGATCAACGGTATTGTGAGCTCCGTGGCCTGCCGTCTGAAGCTGCCCTAGGACTATGAAGGTACACCCAGTTTTCCATGTATCTTTACTAAAGCCTGCATCTCCTAATACCTTCCAGGGACGTGTTGTGCACCTCCGCAGCCTGTGGTGATTGATGGGCAAGAAGAATTTGTGGTGGAGGAAATTATTGATTCCAGGATTCGCAGGAATCAACTCCAATATCTAATAAGATGGCAGGGATATATCCCTGAGGAAGACTCTTGGGAACCGGTGGGAAAACATCAATGCCCAACAGAAGATTTCTCGTTTTCATCAGAGATACCCTGAGAAATCAGGTCCAGGATCATCCTGAGGCCGCTTCTAAGAAGGGAGTAATGTCAGGACTCTGAACATTTTGATCACCTTTTGTGCATTACTGCCCTTTTCCAAGATGGCGTTTTTGGTCTCATGTGCACTGTGTCTTCCTGCTATATAACTCCACCCCAGCCTTTAGTCTGTGCTAGAGTATTCTGCTTTGCATCCAGCTTCTGACCTCTGGTGGCTTCCTGGCTTTGTACCTGCTCCTGTGAACCTGTTTCATGATCCTGCTACTCTGCTCTAGTTCCTGCTGCATGCACCAGTTTCCAGTAATCCTCCATCACCTGGCTGCTTGTGTTACTTCCCTCTGCATTTGCTGGACATGTAAGCTGTTGCATCCCTGCGCTGCTTAAAACTGATACTATCACCCAGGCCTTCCTGGTTGAGCTAAAGATATCATTTGAACTGCCTACCTGTTCTTGGACTAAACTAAGACTTATTTGTGTCAAGTATCTCTGCTTGATTGCATTTCTCTCTGAAGTTTCCTATAGACTGTTAAGCTGCATTTAATATCTACACCAAGTGTTGGGTCTTGAGCTTTGCTTTGCACCTGTTTGAATCACCGTGTGATAGTATAGACTTTTCCACTTTAAGACTGTGTCCTGTAGTTGTCTTGTTCCACGCAAGAAGTCTCCTGAGTTATCCCCTATAATTATTAAACTTTGATTTTGAGCAGAGATCATTCAGAAGACAGAGAAGTGGGATGGTGACGCTAATTATGGCATAATCGTCGCTCAACATCTTGGTGGAGTCCTTAAAGTTTTGGAGGATGGTACATATGTCTGATTTCCATGTCCACTACTGAGGTCTTATGTGTGGAGTCTGAACTGAATACCGATAGCCTTGTTGATGCTGGTAATCAAAAACTACCCTCTCCTGCTCACAAATCCTTCCCTACATCTGCATTGTAGAATTCAAATGCGTGAGGACATCACACACCAGTTGGTGAGCTGGAAGCTGCAAACGCTGCTAAGCACGGCAAAGGGCGGCAAAAAGCTGTAGCTGACTTTCTAAAATGGTCACACAGTCACCATACTTGACAGGTAGGTTTTGAGAAACCGCAGAACCACAAGGTTAAACACATGGGCCAGGCATGGTACATGTGTGAGCTCGCCTCGCCTCAAAGCCACCACCAGTTCCTGCTATTGTCACACACGACCATGCCTGCTGAAGGTTCAGCGGTTTCAGCCATAGATCTCCCTGCTCTTTCACTGCTGTCTACAAATCTTCAGCATTGTGCAGTTTGTCAACTAAGCATATTAGCTTCAGCACAGACTGTTGCCGCTTGGCTGAAGCAGTGTGCAGTACTTCCAGCTTGTGACTGATGTGGTCATTTCGGAGATGGAGGCTGATGAGGAGGAGGAGGATGAGGTGCAGGAGCTGTAGACTGTGGGGGCAACACTGATTGACCTAGGGCCCACAATCTTCGGCATCAGGAGGACGTGATTCATCCAAAGGTTCCGACTGGGGTCCTGGCTTCCACTATGTTAAACCCCAGTATGCTGTCAGCGAGATGTACCATCCCTGCCCACAAGCACTTGTCCACGTTGTCCATGGTTTAGGTGGACTTTCCCAGTAACTGCATTGTTGAGGGCACAGCAAAAGTTGTGAGAAACATGCTTGGTGTACTGGGGGGGACGGGGGTTGTAAAATGTGCAAAAAATGAATTGAGCAGAAACCCCTCTGGTGGTTCCAAACATACTGAACTACCAATGAAGATTGTAAGATTGGCGATCAGGGGGTTAACTGACTGTTTATATAAAGGGGGTTTTCCCTCCCAAAAGGGGTTGCCGGTGATCAATTTTTTCTGGTCTCATCTTTGATTCTGTTCATTTTTGTAGCCTGTGTTTCGTGCCTGCATCTTCCTGTAACAGATAAGACCTTTTTCTTCTTTTGTTTTTTGTGCTTGCTTTTTGCATTTTGTCCTGCACTTCTGTGGGGGTTCTGCGGGTCCCCTCCGGGGGCTTTTTGGCTCCTCTCTTTTGTTCAGCCACGTTGTTTTTTATTTCCCCTTTTCCATTTTTTTTCAGTGGTGGGGTTTAGTTTTGTTACACCAAGAATAATTTAGGTGGGTAAAGGTCGTGTGATTCAGGTGTTTTTGTAATTGGGAAAGAGTTGGTACTTTCGGGTTTTTTGGGGTTGCAGTAAGTGTCCTTCCTATCCTTTTCTTTTTTGGAGTTTGGCCCCAACTTTCTCAAAACTATTTTCTTCTGTGTTATTTCCCCTTGCTAACCGCCATTACATTTTTGGGGGCTTTTCTTTGTTCTTTGGGGAACTGCTCCGGGGCAGATATTTTTCCTCTTTCTGTCTTTAGGTGTAGTTAGCTTTTTGGCTGTGACGGGCGTCTAGGACCAAGTAGGTAGCTCCACGGCTGTTTAGTGTGGGGTTAGTCAGGGTACTGCAACCCCATAGATTCCAACCTCTCTGGTGTTTTTCCCTTTTTTGTTGCTCTCCTCAGACCAAATTAACAGTATCCCGGCCAAAAAATGATATTTGAAATGGTACTCCAAGGGAAAAATGTTTTTTAAAGAAAGAAGGGGGTTCAGAGTTGTCAGAGATTTTTTTTTTTTTTTCCCTCTGTTTTCTTGGGTGCTGAGGATTTTTTTTTCTCTCAATGGAGTTTGCACATTGTTTGGCCTGTGGGTCACTTGCCACTGAAGTTCGGATATTGCTACTATCTTGCAGGGTTGCTGTTTGGAACCTAGGATTCCCCATCCAGATTTGTTTTTGGGGATGAGCTAAATTTCGGAATTTCAAAAATAACTGTAACGTTTTTTTTGGCCTTGAAATTAAGTCCCAGGGAACCGAACAAAGCAGGTTCAAATTTATCTCTCCTTCGCGGCGATCCTCAGGATTGGTTTTTTTCCCTGACACCTGGGGACCTGTTTTGAGTAAATGTTGTGCATTTTTTTAGGTCTGGGGTTATGTACGTGAGCCTAATGGCAATGATCAAGCGAAAAAGCCTTGTTGGAATTAAATCAGGGGCTTGAGGACCAGAGTTATATCAGGATTCCGAAGGTGGGCAGTCCTGCCAAAAAGGAATGACGATGTTTGGCAGCCCTTTTTCGGAAGGGTCGGGCAGAGAAGTAAAGGATGTAATGGTGGGGGGTTCCCTGTCCCCCTGGTCTCAATGATTCTATGTCATTAGCGTTTCCAAAAATTTAAGACGTTTGCGTGGGTGAGGTTTGGTGGAATAGTGTTGCCCTTGTTGGGAAACCCCTTCTGACCCATGCAGGGATAGGTGGCTTCTGGGGCACAGCTCATGAGTTTGAAACGCAATGGGTTATGTTTCTACTGTGGTGATCCTCTATGCTATTTCGGTCTGCCCTAGGCGGGGAAAAACTTTTGCCGCCAGTTGGATTGGGTAGTGTTTCAACTAAATTTTTGTTGACTGTTACCCTGATTTGCTCCCTGTCCACATTTTGCTCAGACTTTCGTTGTTCGGGACGCTATTAACCTGATGGATTTTGATTTGCTAAACGTTGTGGGTTTCCCTTGATCCCCTACGGAAGTCTTTTTTCCCTACGGGGATCGTTCTACCCTTTGCTGAGAAAAACCTCGTTCTCTACTCAGGTGATAATGAGGGGTGAACGATAATCAGGAGAGTTGCAAATTTTTTGGTGCGTATAATCTGCATGACATTATGTACTGGGTTTCCCTGGGTTACAGTCCATAACCCTGTTTTAAATTTTGGAAATCTTGTCTGTAACCAGGGGGTTTGCCAATGTTTTAATACCAAAAATCCTTTTTTTTTTCTGCCCCCCCCAGGCTCAGGATGTTCCTGATTTTTTGACTGATTTTTTGATGGGTTAGCGAAAGAAAATTGTCCTTGCCCCCCCAAGGAGCTATGACTGCGCTTTTGGGAATTGTGCCGGGTTGTAATTTCCTAAAGGTCGCCTTTTTAACTTGCTGAACCTGAACATGATGCATGCGGTCTTATATCAAGGATTCTTGGAAAAGGGTAATATCGGGGACCATCCTTTCACCGGGGTGCCGGGTTTTTTTTTTTGGGCCAAAAAGGATGGTTTTTAAGGCAGTTTATTGATTATCGGCTCTTGGAACAATATCACTGTGAAATATAATATCCGTTACCCTTGTTTTTCTAAACCTGTTTTCCAGGGTGAAAAGTGCTACTTGGTTTACCAAGCTTGCCCTCAGGGGGCTAAACCTTATTGCATTAAGCACGGGGATGAATGGGGCGGCATTTAAAACCCCGGGGGGCTTTTTGGTACCTAGTGAGCCCTTTGGGCTCACAAAATTTGCCCCTTCGTTTCCAGTCCTTCATGAAGACATTTCGGGGGTTTTTGTGGATAAATTTCTGATTGTTTATTTGGATGTTATTTGATTTTTTCCAATGACGGGACTTCCATGTAAAAACATGTTGGGGACTGTGTTCCAGATTTTGGGGAGAGAATGTTTATGTGAAGGGAACCAAAGTGTCTTTTTGGTTTTTTTTTTTTTTGTAACAAGGGATTTATTTTGGGATTTTTTTGGGTCCCCTCTGTTATTAAAAATGGCCCCGGTCAAGGTTCAGGCCACCCGTGATTGGGTCCAATCCTTCATTAAAGGCTCTTCAAAGTTCTTGAGTTTTGCCAATTTTTATCTTTTAAATTTATTGGTAATTTCTCTGTTATTTTTTTAAACCATTGACTGATTTGACCAAAAAGGGTTCTGGAGGGTGGTAATTGGGCCCCTCCTGAGGCAGCTCTGCGTTTCAGGAACTTAAAGCGAGATTCACTTCTGCCCCCTGTTCTACGGAACCCTGATGTTTTCTCTGCCATTTAGGTGGAGGTTGATGCCTTGAAATGGGGCAGGTGCCGTTTTGTCCCAAAGAGATCCAGAGACCTCTAAAAGTAACCCTTGTGCCTTTTTCTCTCGAAAATTTTCTCCAATAAGTATTAATGGTGGGTAATGGGAGTTTTTTGGCCAAGTGGGCTTTTGAAGAGTGGAGAATGGTGGGGGAGCCAAAATCAGGTTGGTGTCCTAAACGGACCATAGGAATCTGTTTTTCTGGAATCAGCCAAGCGACTTAACCCTAGACGGCCAGGTGGGCCTTGTTTTTTCAACGTTTTAATTTTGTTTGGTTTCCTTTCTTCCTGGCATAAAATGTTAAGGCGGATGCCCTCTCGGGAGTTTCCTTGGGCTTCCTGATTTCTGAACCTGTTTATTTTGAAAGGAGGGTGTAGTTCTTTTCCGCCATCTCGCCCAAATTTGAACTGGTCTGGAAGGGTGTCAGGAGGATAAAACCCCAGCGTGCCCTATGGGAAATTGTTTGTCCCAACCGATGGGAAAAAGGATGTGTTGTTCGAGATTCATTGTTCCGCGTTGGCCGGTCATCCCGGATTTTTGGTACCAGAGCTGGTTTCGGTCCCCTTTTGGGGCCCCACTTTTCCGTGACGTCAGGGAATTGTGCATCCTGGGGCTTTCTCCCGCTCCAAGCCTTGCTCTCGCTCTAGTGGTTTTTTTGATGCCATTTGTGTCCCCAAAAGACCATGGACCCTTATTCTCTATGGATTTCATTTCGAAACCCCCCTGTTTTAAGAATGACTGTTTTCTGGGTGATTTGTGTGGTTTTCCCAAAAAGTACATCTTGTGCCATTATAAGTTGCCTTTCCTCCTCTGAATTGGGCCTTTGTTCCTTCAGCACGGGTTCGGGTTAAAAGGCAATCCTGAGAACATTGTGTCTGACAGAGGAACCAGTTTGTTTCCAATTTTGGGGACTTTTTTTTCTAAACTTGGTGTTCAATTGTCTTTTCCCCTTTGGCTTTTTTATCCTCAGGACCAATGGACAAACGGAGAGAACAAACCAGACATTGGAGACTTATCTGAGATGCTTTGTGTTGCTGACCCGGATGACGGGTCTCTTTTTTGCCTTTGGCTGGTTTGCTCTTAAAATAGGGTCTTCTGCCACTTGATGTCTCCATTTTTCCTTTCAAATTTTGGGTTTCCCCCCGATTTTCTTAGGCCAGACGAGGCTTTGTTTTTTTGTCCAGGTGTTGATCTTTTTTTGGGCGTATGCAGAAATTTTGGGAAAAATTTGGAGAGGTTGTCCCTTTCCCCAGGAGGGGCCCCCGGGTTTTTCCAACCGGGGATAGATGATGGTCCTCGTTTTTTTGGGGGGGGATTTTTTGGGGGTTTCCTAAAAAAAACCCCCATGAGGTTCTTCCCCCAATTTAAGCCTAGGTTATTGGACCTTTAAGATCATGGAGATTTTAAACCCTTTTTTTTTTCTTTAAAATTTTTTCCCGGGGGCTTTAAAAAACCATAAGGTGTTTCCCCAAACCCCCTTTTTGAAGAGGTTTGCCCAGCCAGTGGTTCCCATGGAAAGGGGTTGCCCTTTTTTGGGGGTTTAGGGCAATCTGGGAAATTTTTGAAAAATATTGGATTTCTCTTTTTTTTTAGATGGAAACCCTTTTTGGGGTTTAATGGGGGGGTTATGGGGGAGGCAATTTTTTGGGTTTTTTGCTTCGGAACCCCTCCCCGGAGACTTTTGGCGTATCACAGAGCCCCCCATCCAAAGCCCCGGTTTTTCTAAAAAGAGGGTTGGGGGACCCCCCTAAAAGGGGGGGGTATGTTGGGGTTTTGGGGTAAAAATAAAAACTGACAGAAACCCCTCTGGGGTTAAAAAACATTTCTGAATATCCAATGAAAAATTGAAGTTGGGCGATCGGGGGGTTAGGGTTTTTTTTTTTTAAAAAGGGGGTTCCCCCCATCGGGGGGGCCGGTGTTCAATTGTTCTGGTCTCATCTTTGTTCCTGTTCACTTTGTACCGGTTTTTTTGCCCCCTCATTTTGCAAACAGAAAAGACTTTTCTTCTTTTTGTTTTTTGTGTTTTTTTTTTGTTTTTTGTCCTGACTTCGGGGGGGGGTCTCCCGGGGCCCCCCCGGGGGGGGGGGTTGTCCCCCTCTATTTTTTTTACCCCCGGGGTTGTTTGTTAATTTCCTTTTTCCCCATTTTTTTCAGTGGCTGCTTTTTTTTTTTGGAAAACCCAAAAAACTAATTTGGGGGGTGGGGGGTAATTTTACCAGGTGTTTTTGTAATTATTTTTTTGGTACTTTTCGGGTTTTTTTGGGGGTTTGGAGTAAGTCCCCCTTTCCTACCTTTTTTTCTATTTAGGGTTTGGGCCCCAATTTTTGTCATACTTTTCTGTCGAATTTTCCCCCCTCTTGTCAACCCCCGCCTTACTTTTTGGGGGGGCTTTCTTTTTTTTTTGGGGGGATCTGTCCAGGGCATTTTGTTTTCCTTTTCCCCTGCTTTAGGTGTATTAGTTTCGGGCTGTACGAGGGTCTAGGACCAACGTGGTTTTACGTTCCCGGTGCCTTTATTTGGGGTGGGTTAGTGGGGGTTTTGCAATCCCCAAAAGATTAAACCCCAAGGTGTATTTTTTTTTTTGTTCCCCTCTCCTCACCCCCAAACCCCTAAAGGAAAACGGCCCCCCGGGGGGGAAAAGGGGGCGCGGCCCCCCGAGTATCGGGGAAAAGGCCCGCCCCATGGGGTTGGGGGGAAACTCGTCCCATGAGCCTAAAAGGCAACATTGAGCGCAAGCTTTCATGAAATGTGTATTTAGTAGGGCCCCGTGGAGCGTAGGCTGTGCTTTTTCGTTTTTCGTTCCAAGGATGGGGTTGGAAAAAAAACGCTGCACGGGGGGAAGGAAAGGCCTTTTTGGGTTTTAGCTAGTTGAGTGTGTGAAAAAAAAAGGTGCCGTGCAGGGGGCATTTTCCCCTTTTCCCCAAGGACGGGATTGTTTGCATACAAAACAGGGGAAGAAGCATTTTGGGGCCCCCAAAAAAAAAAAACTTTTTCCCCCGGGGGTTTTTCCCAAAAAAAGTCCCGGGTTTCTTTGTTTCCCCTGGGGCCTTTTTCATGCGGTGGTGGCAGACTGGAAATTTTACTACCTTTTGTTTTTTTCTGGCCTGGCAAGTGGTGAAACCCCCGTTTGGGGTTTTAAAAAAAGGCTTTAGAAAGCAACCACACTTGGGAAGCCCAAAGCTGTACTGAAAAATTCATGGTGGTGTTACAGGAACAGTTGCCCGCCTTCTGTCTGCGGCCCCACACTGCTTTTCCTTTTCCCGTTTTGGGGGTTTACCTACCCCCGGGTGCTGCTGTCCCCCTCTGCATGTCCCCCGCCCCGGGTTTGGGTCAGTTATATATCATAACACCCGTTTTTCCCCCCCCCCACCCCGGGGTTACCTCCTTACCCCTTTTGGAAAAATTTTTTCTTATCGCCCCCCCTTTAAAAATTTCCCCCGTCCCCTTCCCTTTTTACATGGGTGCTAAAAATTTTGGGCTCGCTAAAACAATCTGTCTTGCCGGTTATTGGGACCATTTTAGAGGCCTGGAAAAAATAAAAAGGAAAAAAGGAAAAAACTCTTTTTGGGAAATTTTTCCCAAGTGTGGGATCAGTTGTTTTCCGGACCGTCATGGTTTTGGGGGAAAAGGGGGGTCAGAGGGGGGGTATGCGGTCCGGAATATGGTACCCCAGACTTGCTGGGGGAAACAGGGGGGGGGTTTAAAACAAAAAGACTGGAACCATTATCCGCTATCCAACCAACAACCTTTTTTCAAGCTCTGGGTTCAATAGTGGTGGTGATGCAGCGGTCCCCCGTTTTGGGACAAGAAGGGCCCCGGGAAAAAAATGGGGGGTTTGTTTGGCCACAAATTTTTTCTTGCTCCGGCCTTTTCCCTTGTTTTACCATCACCATCAGTCCCCTTTTTCCCCCCGCCCCGCGCCAGTCCCTTTTAAAAAAGGAAAAGGCAATATTTTCCACATTCACTTCAAATGGATGGATGGATGGAAAATCCAGTTTTAAAAAAGGGGGCCCCCTAGGTTAAAAATTTTTTTTTAACGCAAAAGGTGTCAATAACTTTTTTAAAAAACTGCAACAAAGTTTAAAATGGGCCCCAAAAAGGGAAATTTTGAGTCATTGATATTTTCCCCGTGGGCGGGCCAAAACCCCCTTTTTTTAAAAAAAAGGATTTTTTTCGCTGTAATATGGAAAATGATCGGGGGAAAATTTTTTTGGCCAACAAGCAAATGGAGCGAAAAACGGTGTTCTTTTTTTTGCTTTTTGGCAAATAACAGATTAATCCCCCCAAAAAAAACTATTCCTGGCCCCCATTAAAAGGGGGTTTGTTAAAAAAACTGTAAAAGCAGCCGCCGACGAACTGGAAAAGGGCCCTCTGATATAATGCACTGGATTTTTTTCTCAGAAGGGGGTTTAGGTTTTGGTGGTATGTGTATTATAAGGTTTTTAAACCCCGGGGTAAATTTTGTTTCTCAATAGAATGCCAAGAGTGTGCAAAGCATCAAAAAAAGCAAAAGGGTGGACTTTGAAGAAAAAGAATTAAGAAAAAATTTTATTGTTTTTTCACTTTTTTGTTAAGAAAAAAGATTTCCCCCCCCCCCTTTTTCCAGGAGTAAGAAATTTGGGGAAATGACCTTTTCCGGGGAAATTTTATCACTTTATTAAAACCCTTTAATGGGGGCCCAATGTAAACAAAAAAGGAAAAAAAAAACTCCGTGGGAACCCCAAAAGGGGGCCCGGGGGTGATTTTGGAAAATTTGGGGGTTTTTTTGAAAGGGGAAGAAATAGAGGATTTAAAGGGGCCAAAGCAAGAATCTT
>JARQOD010000001.1:423690832-423740829 GCA_033576555.1 Oophaga sylvatica | reverse complement strand
CTCGATGAAGAGGCTTCAACACAACCTGAAGATGTAGGTGCTGCTGTAGGTTGGCCTACATCTCTAGTGTGTCTTTGTAACTCAACTACGTGCTTTGTCCGCACATGTTTCCACATATTTGTGGTATTGAGGTGACTGACACTTTTAGCTATTTTTAATTTTTGATTACACAGCTTGCATTTCACATAGCAAATATCATGTGCAAGTGTGTGAAAAAAGGACCACGCAGTGCAAGTCCTGGGAGCGCACGTTTTGACTTTTGGAAGACAACTGCTCCGAACAGGTGCCAAACTGGAGGCTACAGGCAACCGAGTCTGCAGCCTAACTCTCCCTCCTGTTTGTACCGTTGGGGCAATGTCTTCCTCTATCTTCCTTCTATCACTAACCATTTCTCTAGGCCTCTCCCAGCTTTCAACCAAAGTACTGGTTCTCACCCACAAAGCTCTCCACAGTGCAGCACCCCTCCTACATCTCCTCCCTCATTTCTATCTATCGGCCTAACCGACTGCTGCGCTCTGCAAACGACTTTCGACTAACCTCTGCACTAATACGTACCTCCCACTCCCGACTCCAAGACTTCTCCTGCTCTACGCCAATCCTCTGTAATGCTGTACCCCAAGAAATTAGGACTATCCACAATTTGCATGGTTTCAGGCGCTCCCTCAAAACACATTTGTTCAGAGCGGCCTATCACATTCACTAATCAAAGTCATTCTATGTATTCTGTGTAAGTGTGTGTGTGTCTCTAGCCCATTCACTATCTCCATCCCTCAGTCCCTTAAGATGGCTGGAACATCATTGTAAATGCACCATTGTATATAAACACCTATACTTTGTATCTCCCCCATCTCATTGTACATTGTAAGCTGTCACGAGCAGGGGCGACTTATTTAGCTTAAATTATTGTATTGTTAACGTTGTTACTTATGACTTGTGTTCTGAAACTGCTAAACTGTAAAGCGCTGCGGAATATGATGGCGCTATATAAATAAATATTATTATTATTCCTCTGAGCTGCTCCCACCACCTTCCTGTTCTTCATGCCATGTTGGGTCTTGGACCTCATCATCTCCACTACCCTCTTCCAACACCTGCTGTTGGGTGGTCTGGCCAGCACCATGCTCAACAGAAACTGGCACCTGGGTCTCATCATCATCAGATGCGTTCTGCGGTGTGCTGACCATCGGCACTGTCTCACCCGCCTCTTCAGATTCAGAGAGACACAGCTGTTGCGCATCACTGCATACTCCCTCTTCACATTACAGAATGCTGCTTGGCTGGGCCCCTGTTTGCAAGCCAATAGATTCTGAGAACAGAAGCAGACACTCAGCTGGCTCCTGTACAGAACTCTCTGACTGCCTGGGCAATTTGCCAGGCGGTGAAGAGACAGATGGTTGCCCAACAGTGCTGTGGTCCTGAGAGGAGGTGGAAGCAATTGAAGTCGATGCATTGGCTGACATCCAAACAACAACGGCTTCAATTTGTTCTTCCCGCAGCAGGGGGGTACTCCGAGCTCCTACAAAAGTGCGCATAAAGGAACGCTCACGGCCCGGGGAAAACTGGTGGATGCTGTGTCACTGGGGGCCGCAGCAGCCACAGAATCCCCACGTCCTCTCCCTGAAGAAACTCCACGACCACGTGCCTTACTCCCTGCCTTCTTCATCTTGGTAGATTGATAAAGAAAGTCTGAAAAGTTATAAGGTCTAAGTGTGGTTATTCCGCAGAGACTGCAGTGAACACTGCACACAACTGTTCACTACCCAATGCGTCTCAGCAGGAAGGCAGTCTGTGCGTCAAAACAAAGGCACAAGCATACATCCATGTACCCTGTTTATAAAGCTATATAAAAAAAAATATGTAGTAGTGATGCACACTTTATTGAGGTACAGTATTACATCGCCATTCACCATCTGTGGCTATGCAGTGTCATCTATATATACCTTATCTATCTGTTGTCATGCTTCCAAGTCGACAGTCAGCCATAAATCGCAATTTTCACTATGCACTATGCACTTTTTAAAGGTTATGTTTGTTAATAAAAATGATTATTGCCACATATTATGAGTATTACATGATGGAAATTGTATAATTTTGTATAAAATATTTAGTGACATTATTCAGCAAATGGAACATTTTAGTAATATCACAGATAACTTGTAATGCTGATGATGTTTTGAAGTCAGACATTCATTGTCTATACAATAAAAATGGTGTACATACTGTTACTTATCCATCATTAATGGATTCAGATATGTACTTGTATGCTTTTATGTACAACCGTATAGCAGATTCCTTAACTAATTTATTTTGTGGTTTGCATTGCTGTTCAACATGTTAATGTATGTGTTTATGTTTGTCAATTCTTTATTTATCTAGATATTAGTTTAAATGAAATCATCATCTTATGGTAGTAAAGGTTATCTTTCTCTTGTTTGAAGTATAGACATTTAAAATTGACAGGTAACAAGGAAATTACTTGATCTAGTATTTAAACATCCTCCTTGACCCTGGGCTCCAACACCGCCAGTTGTTGCTCGGAAGTGCTGTTAGCACAGTCAACACTTGCTCCTGTGTTACTGGGGTTCAGTAACGTCAGCTGGTCCTCGGTTGTGCCATTGGCTCTTTTCCTTCTGCTGCCCCTCCGGGTTCCAGCACAGTCAGCTGGTCCTCGTTACTTGCATTGGCTCTTGTACCTTCTGCTACCCGTCCGGGTTCCAGTACCGTCAACTGGTTCTCCGCAGTGCCTTTGGCCTAGGTGCCTCCATCTCGGTATCCGAGTTCCAGCAACGTCTGCTGGTCCTTGGTAGTGCTTTGGAGCACAGGTACCTCCTGCTTAGTAACCGTGTCCCAGTAACGTCAGCTGGTCCTCGGTTGTGCCATTGGCTCTTTTCCTTCTGCTGCCCCTCCGGGTTCCAGCACAGTCAGCTGGTCCTCGTTACTTGCATTGGCTCTTGTACCTTCTGCTACCCGTCCGGGTTCCAGTACCGTCAACTGGTTCTCCGCAGTGCCTTTGGCCTAGGTGCCTCCATCTCGGTATCCGAGTTCCAGCAACGTCTGCTGGTCCTTGGTAGTGCTTTGGAGCACAGGTACCTCCTGCTTAGTAACCGTGTCCCAGTAACATCAGCTGGTACAAGATTGTGCTACAAATACAAGATACGGAACAAGAGACACAAGAACAATAAGCAGAAGATCTAAAAGCAGAAGAACATGAAGTATAAGACCAAAATGAAGAGCAAAATATATGCTCTAAATTCTAAGCAGAAGAAGACTAAGCAGTGTATGGGGGTGAGTCCGTTCCTCCTCGTGGTGCCCCTGGAAAATGCCTGCTGCTGCAGGCTAAACTGAACACGGACAAATACTGTTGTAATTTAAATCTTTTGTGACAGCAAGAACGGAAGGATGAAAAATTCATACTTTGACAGATTACAAGTACAGGATTCTCTGTCACAAATAAGAATATGATGAAGAAGATGAAGCAGAATATGAATAAGAATAATAGTTTAATAAGAAGAATATGAGTAATGTTAACAAAGATGAATAGCAAGAAGTTTAAGAAGAAGATAAAGAAGGTGAAGATGAAGAATAATTTGATGAAAAAGATGATGCTGCAGAAGATTATGAAGGAGAAAGTGTGTGAAAAGTTAAAAAGGTGAAGATGAAGAGCATGGAAGTTGTGTAATATACATATTTGCCAAAATATAAAAAACGTTAACATTGTCAATTTCTTCGTCAATCCGAACATCTTTAAAAAAAAAAAATATTTATGCTATTCCATTTGATTGGGTTAAACATCTATGCCTTTAATGTCTCCTCAACCTTCCCCAATACATTCTACATTACTCTTTCTTGTTTTCCTTCATGTACAATTAACCAACAAGGCAAGAATGGGTTTTTTTTAATTTCGATATTTTGTTCCCATAGACTTACATGGGACTTCCGGTATCGTATCGGGTATCGCCGATATTTTAGTGATATCGGCGATACCATTCCGATTCCGATACTTTAGGATATCGGAAAGTATCGCTCAACTCTACTGACCACAGCTCAAGAATGTTATAAGAGATCGGCTGATAGATTCCATAAATCTGCACCCATGTTCAAGGTAGGAGATTCCGTGTGGTTAGCAACTAAGAATCTGAAATTAAACATTCCTTCACAAAAACTTGGACAGAAGTTTATTGGCCCTTTCAAGATCAACGGTATTGTGAGCTCCGTGGCCTGCCGTCTGAAGCTGCCTAGGACTATGAAGGTACACCCAGTTTTCCATGTATCTTTACTAAAGCCTGCATCTCCTAATACCTTCCAGGGACGTGTTGTGCCACCTCCGCAGCCTGTGGTGATTGATGGGCAAGAAGAATTTGTGGTGGAGGAAATTATTGATTCCAGGATTCGCAGGAATCAACTCCAATATCTAATAAGATGGCAGGGATATATCCCTGAGGAAGACTCTTGGGAACCGGTGGAAAACATCAATGCCCAACAGAAGATTTCTCGTTTTCATCAGAGATACCCTGAGAAATCAGGTCCAGGATCATCCTGAGGCCGCTTCTAAGAAGGGAGTAATGTCAGGACTCTGAACATTTTTGATCACCTTTTGTGCATTACTGCCCTTTTCCAAGATGGCGTCTTTGGTCTCATGTGCACTGTGTCTTCCTGCTATATAACTCCACCCCAGCCTTTAGTCTGTGCTAGAGTATTCTGCTTTGCATCCAGCTTCTGACCTCTGGTGGCTTCCTGGCTTTGTACCTGCTCCTGTGAACCTGTTTCATGATCCTGCTACTCTGCTCTGAGTTCCTGCTGCATGCACCAGTTTCCAGTAATCCTCCATCACCTGGCTGCTTGTGTTACTCCCTCTGCATTTGCTGGACATGTAAGCTGTTGCAGCCCTGCGCTGCTTAAAACTGATACTATCACCCAGGCCTTCCTGGTTGAGCTAAAGATATCATTTGAACTGCCTACCTGTTCTTGGACTAAACTAAGACTTATTTGTGTCAAGTATCTCTGCTTGATTGCATTTCTCTCTGAAGTTTCCTATAGACTGTTAAGCTGCATTTAATATCTACACCAAGTGTTGTGGTCTTGAGCTTTGCTTTGCACCTGTTTGAATCACCGTGTGATAGTATAGACTTTTCCACTTATAAGACTGTGTCCTGTAGTTGTCTTGTTCCACGCAAGAAGTCTCCTGAGTTATCCCCTATAATTATTAAACTTTGATTTTGAGCAGAGATCATTCAGAAGACAGAGAAGTGGGATGGTGACGCTAATTATGGCATAATCGTCGCTCAACATCTTGGTGGAGTCCTTAAAGTTTTGGAGGATGGTACATATGTCTGATTTCCATGTCCACTACTGAGGTCTTATGTGTGGAGTCTGAACTGAATACCGATAGCCTTGTTGATGCTGGTAATCAAAAACTACCCTCTCCTGCTCACAAATCCTTCCCTACATCTGCATTGTAGAATTCAAATGCGTGAGGACATCACACACCAGTTGGTGAGCTGGAAGCTGCAAACGCTGCTAAAGCACGGCAAGGGCGGCAGAAGCTGTAGCTGACTTTCTAAAATGGTCACACAGTCACCATACTTTGACAGGTAGGTTTTGAGAAACCGCTGAACCACAAGGTTAAACACATGGGCCAGGCATGGTACATGTGTGAGCTCGCCTCGCCTCAAAGCCACCACCAGGTTCCTGCTATTGTCACACACGACCATGCCTGCTGAAGGTTCAGCGGTTTCAGCCATAGATCTCCCTGCTCTTTCACTGCTGTCTACAAATCTTCAGCATTGTGCAGTTTGTCAACTAAGCATATTAGCTTCAGCACAGACTGTTGCCGCTTGGCTGAAGCAGTGCTGCAGTACTTCCAGCTTGTGACTGATGTGGTCATTTCGGAGATGGAGGCTGATGAGGAGGAGGAGGATGAGGTGCAGGAGCTGTAGACTGTGGGGGCAACACTGATTGACCTAGGGCCCACAATCTTCGGCATCAGGAGGACGTGATTCATCCAAAGGTCCGACTGGGTCCTGGCTTCCACTATGTTAACCCAGTATGCTGTCAGCGAGATGTACCATCCCTGCCCACAAGCACTTGTCCACGTGTCCATGGTTAGGTGGACTTTCCCAGTAACTGCATTGTTGAGGGCACAGCTAATGTTGTGAGACACATGCTTGTGTAATGCGGGGACGGTGTTGTGAATGTGCTAGAAATGAATTCTGAGCAGAAGCTCCCTCTGGTGGTTACAAACAGTACTGAACTATCCAATGAAGATTGTGAAGATTGGCGATCAGGTGTTACTGACTGGTCTTATATAAGGGAGGTTCCCTCCCATCAGGGTTGCCGGTGATCAATTGTTCTGGTCTCATCTTTGATTCCTGTTCACTTTGTAGCCTGCTGTTTCGTGCCTGCATCTTCTGCTAACAGATAAGACATTTTCTTCTTTTTGTTTTTTGTGCTTGCTTTTTGCATTTTGTCCTGCACTTCTGTGGGGGTCTGCCGGGTCCCCTCCGGGGGCTTGTGCTCCTCTCAGTTTAGTTCAGCCACTGTTGTTTGTTCATTTGCCTTTTCCAGTTTTTTCAGTGGCTGCTGTTTAGTTTTGTTACACCAGAGAACTAATTTAGGTGGTAGAGGTCGTGTGATCTCAGGTGTTTTTGTAATTAGTAGAGTTGGTACTTTTCAGGGTTTTTTGGGGTTGCAGTAAGTGTCCTTCCTATCCTTTTCTATTTAGGAAGTTTGGGCCCCAACGTTTGCTCATACTATTTTCTGTCTGTGTCAGTATTTCCTCTTGTCTAACCGCCATTACATGTTTGGGGGCTTTCTATGTTCTTTGGGGATCTGCTCCGGGGCAGATAGTTTTCCTCTTTCTGTCTTTAGGTGTAGTTAGCTTCTCAGGCTGTGACGAGGCGTCTAGGACCAACGTAGGTACGCTCCACGGCTGCCTTTAGCTGTGGTGGTTAGTCAGGGTACTGCAATCCCATAGATTCCAACCTCTCTGGTGTATTTCCTTTTTTGCTTGCTCTCCTCAGCTACCAAATCATAACAGTATCACCGGCCAAAAAACTGATATTTGTATGGTACTCACAGAAGGGAAAAATAGTGTTAAAGAAAGAAGAGTGTCAGAGTTGTCAGAGATTTTTATTTTTTTTTTCCCTCTGTATCTCTGGGTGCTGAGGATTTTTTTTTCTCTCAATGGAGTTTGCACAGTTGTCTGGCCGTGTGGGTCAGCTTGCCACTGAAGTTCGGAGTATTGCTATCTATCTTGCAGGGTTGCCTGTTGTGGAACCTAGGATTCCCATGCCAGATTTGTTTTTAGGGGATCGAGCTAAATTTCTGAATTTCAAAAATAACTGTAAGTTGTTTTTTGCCTTGAAATCTAAGTCCTCAGGGAACGCAGCACAGCAGGTTCAAATTGTCATCTCTCTCCTGCGCGGCGATCCTCAGGATTGGGCTTTTTCCCTGACACCTGGGGACCCTGTTTTGAGTAATGTTGATGCATTTTTTCAGGCTCTGGGGTTATTGTACGATGAGCCTAATGTCACTGATCAAGCTGAAAAAGCCTTGTTGGCATTAAATCAGGGGCTTGAGGACACTGAGTTATACTGTCAGAGATTCCGAAGGTGGGCAGTCCTGACCAAATGGAATGACGATGCTTTGGCAGCCCTTTTTCGGAAGGGTCTGTCAGAGAATGTAAAGGATGTTATGGTGGGATTCCCTGTCCCCTCTGGTCTCAATGATTCTATGTCATTAGCGATTCAAATTGACAGACGTTTGCGTGAGCGTAGAGGTATGCGTGGAATAGTGTTGCCTTGTGAACCAGCTTCTGAACCCATGCAGTGTGATAGAGTGGCTTCTGGGGCACAGCGTCATGAGTTTCGAAAACGCAATGGGTTATGTTTCTACTGTGGTGATGCCTCTATGCTATTTCGGTCTGCCCTAGGCGGGGAAGACGTTTTGCACGCTCAGTTGTCTTGGGTAGTGTTCAGACTAAATTTTTGTTGACTGTTACCCTGATTTGCTCCCTGTCCACATTTTCTGCTCAGGCTTTCGTTGATTCGGGAGCAGCTATTAACCTGATGGATTTTGATTTTGCTAAACGTTGTGGGTTTCCCTTGATACCCCTACGGAAGTCTATTCCCCTACTGGGGATCGATTCTACCCCTTTGGCTGAGAATAAACCTCAGTTCTCTACTCAGGTGATAATGAGGGGTGAACCTGATCATCAGGAGAGTTGCAAATTTTTGGTGCTGTATAATCTGCATGACATTATCGTACTGGGTTTCCCTTGGTTACAGTCTCATAATCCTGTTTTGAATTGGAAATCTGTGTCTGTAACCAGTGGGGCTGCCAATGTGTTAATACCAACACTCCTGTTTTTTCTGCCTCCCCCCAGGCTCAGGATGTTCCTGACTTTTTGACTGATTTTTCTGATGTGTTTAGCGAAAGTAAATCTGCATCCTTGCCCCCCCACAGGAGCTATGACTGCGCTATTGAATTAGTGCCTGGTAGTAATTTCCCTAAAGGTCGCCTTTTTAACTTGTCTGTACCTGAACATGATGCTATGCGGTCTTATATCAAGGAGTCATTGGAGAAGGGTCATATCAGACCATCCTCTTCACCCTTGGGTGCCGGTTTTTTCTTTGTGGCCAAAAAGGATGGTTCATTAAGGCAGTGTATTGATTATCGTCTCTTGAACAATATCACTGTGAAATATCAATATCCGTTACCCTTGATTTCTGACCTGTTTTCCAGGGTGAAAAGTGCTACTTGGTTTACCAAGCTTGACCTCAGGGGGGCATATAACCTTATTCGCATTAAGCACGGGGATGAATGGAAGACGGCATTTAATACCCCGGAGGGGCATTTTGAGTACCTAGTGATGCCCTTTGGGCTCACTAATGCTCCTTCTGTCTTCCAGTCCTTCATGAATGACATTTTCAGGGATTTTGTGGATAAATTTCTGATTGTTTATTTGGATGATATCTTGATTTTTTCCAATGACTGGGACTCTCATGTGAAACATGTTCGGACTGTGTTCCAGATTTTGAGAGAGAATGCTCTGTATGTGAAGGGATCAAAGTGTCTTTTTGGCGTACAGAGGATCTTATTTCTGGGATTCATTTTGTCCCCATCTGTTATTGAAATGGACCCGGTCAAGGTTCAGGCCATCTGTGATTGGGTCCAACCTACTTCATTAAAGGCTCTTCAAAGATTCTTGAGTTTTGCCAATTTTTATCGTAAATTTATTGGTAATTTCTCTGTTATTGTTAAACCATTGACTGATTTGACCAAAAAGGGTTCTGATGTGGTGAATTGGCCTCCTGAGGCAGTCTCTGCGTTTCAGGAACTTAAGCAGAGATTCACTTCTGCTCCTGTTCTACGGCAGCCTGATGTTTCTCTGCCATTTCAGGTGGAGGTTGATGCCTCTGAAATTGGGGCAGGTGCCGTTTTGTCCCAAAGAGATCCAGAGACCTCTAAAAGTAACCCTTGTGCCTTTTTCTCTCGAAAATTTTCTCCAACTGAACGTAATTATGATGTGGGTAATCGGGAGTTATTGGCCATGAAGTGGGCTTTTGAAGAGTGGAGACATTGGCTGGAGGGAGCCAAACATCAGGTGGTGGTCCTCACGGACCATAGGAATCTGGTTTATCTGGAATCAGCCAAGCGACTTAATCCTAGACAGGCCAGGTGGGCCTTGTTTTTCACACGTTTTAATTTTGTGGTTTCCTTTCTTCCTGGCACTAAGAATGTTAAGGCGGATGCCCTCTCGAGGAGTTTCCTTGCGGACTCTCCTGAGTTATCTGATCCTGCTGTTATTTTGAAAGAGGGTGTAGTTCTTTCCGCCATCTCGCCCAATTTGAGACTGGCTCTGGAAGGGTGTCAGGAGGATAAACCCGAGCGCTGCCCTATTGGGAAATTGTTTGTCCCAGACCGATGGAAAAAGAGTGTGATGTCTGAGATTCATTGTTCCGCGTTGGCCGGTCATCCCGGAATTTTTGGTACCAGAGACTTGGTTAGTCGGTCCTTTTGGTGGCCTACTTTGTCTCGTGACGTCAGGGAATTTGTGCAGTCCTGCGGGACTTGCTCTCGCTCCAAGCCTTGCTCTCGCTCTAGTGGTTTGTTGATGCCATTGCCTGTGCCCAAGAGACCATGGACCCATATCTCTATGGATTTCATTTCCGACCTCCCTGTTTCTCAGAGAATGACTGTTTCTGGGTGATTTGTGATAGGTTTTCCAAAATGATACATCTTGTGCCATTACCTAAGTTGCCTTCCTCCTCTGAATTGGTGCCTTTGTTCCTTCAGCACGTGGTTCGGTTACACGGCATTCCTGAGAACATTGTGTCTGACAGAGGAGTCCAGTTTGTTTCCAGATTTTGGAGGACTTTTTGTTCTAAACTTGGTGTTCAATTGTCTTTCTCCTCGGCTTTTCATCCTCAGACCAATGGACAAACTGAGAGAACAAACCAGACATTGGAGACTTATCTGAGATGCTTTGTGTCTGCTGATCAGGATGACTGGGTCTCTTTTTTGCCTTTGGCTGAGTTTGCTCTTAATAATAGGGCTAGCTCTGCCACTTTGATGTCTCCATTTTTCTGCAATTTTGGGTTTCACCCTCGATTTTCTTCAGGACAGACGGAGGCTTCTGTCTGTCCAGGTGTTGACTCTGTTGTGGAGCGTATGCAGCAGATTTGGGACCAGGTAGTGGAGAGGTTGTCCCTCTCTCAGGAGAGGGCCCAGCGGTTTGCCAACCGGCATAGGACTGATGGTCCTCGATTTGAAGTGGGGGACTTGGTCTGGTTGTCCTCAAGAAATATCCCTATGAGAGTTGCATCTCCTAAGTTTAAGCCTAGGTTCATTGGACCTTATAAGATCATGGAGATTCTAATCCTGTTTCCTTTCGTTTACTTCTTCCAGGGACATTTAAGATCCATAACGTGTTCCACAAGTCCTTATTGAAGAGGTTTGTCGAGCCAGTGGTTCCTATGGCTATGCCTCCTGACCCTGTTTTGGTTGAGGGCAATCTGGAGTATGTGGTTGAGAAAATATTGGATTCTCGTTTTTCTAGATGGAAACTCCAGTATTTGGTTAAGTGGAGAGGTTATGGTCAGGAGGACAATTCTTGGGTGTTTGCTTCGGACATCCATGCCAGGAGACTCATCCGTGCGTATCACAGAGCTCATCCTGACTGACCTGGTTGCTCAAATGAGGGTTCGGTGACCCCTCCTCAAGGGGGGGGTACTGTTGTGAATGTGCTAGAAATGAATTCTGAGCAGAAGCTCCCTCTGGTGGTTACAAACAGTACTGAACTATCCAATGAAGATTGTGAAGATTGGCGATCAGGTGTTACTGACTGGTCTTATATAAGGGAGGTTCCCTCCCATCAGGGTTGCCGGTGATCAATTGTTCTGGTCTCATCTTTGATTCCTGTTCACTTTGTAGCCTGCTGTTTCGTGCCTGCATCTTCTGCTAACAGATAAGACATTTTCTTCTTTTTGTTTTTTGTGCTTGCTTTTTGCATTTTGTCCTGCACTTCTGTGGGGGTCTGCCGGGTCCCCTCCGGGGGCTTGTGCTCCTCTCAGTTTAGTTCAGCCACTGTTGTTTGTTCATTTGCCTTTTCCAGTTTTTTCAGTGGCTGCTGTTTAGTTTTGTTACACCAGAGAACTAATTTAGGTGGTAGAGGTCATGTGATCTCAGGTGTTTTTGTAATTAGTAGAGTTGGTACTTTTCAGGGTTTTTTGGGGTTGGAGTAAGTGTCCTTCCTATCCTTTTCTATTTAGGAAGTTTGGGCCCCAACGTTTGCTCATACTATTTTCTGTCTGTGTCAGTATTTCCTCTTGTCTAACCGCCATTACATGTTTGGGGGCTTTCTATGTTCTTTGGGGATCTGCTCCAGGGCAGATAGTTTTCCTCTTTCTGTCTTTAGGTGTAGTTAGCTTCTCAGGCTGTGACGAGGCGTCTAGGACCAACGTAGGTACGCTCCACGGCTGCCTTTAGTTGTGGTGGTTAGTCAGGGTACTGCAATCCCATAGATTACAACCTCTCTGGTGTATTTCCTTTTTTGCTTGCTCTCCTCAGCTACCAAATCATAACAGGACGGCACACCGGGAGAAATAGTGGCAGCTGGGGACCGAGTATCGAGGGATGGCCGCCGCCATCAGGTTGCGGAAAGCTTCAGTCTCCATGAGCCTAAAAGGCAACATTTCGAGCGCAAGCAGTCATGAAATGTGTGAATTTAGTAGTGGCCTGTGGAGCGTTGGCTGTGCATTTGCGCTTGCGTTCCAAGGACTGGGGTATGGACAATTGAACGCTGCACTGGGACAAGGACATGGACATGCTTGCTGATGGTGCTAGTTGAGTGTGTGCAACGACAGGTGCAGTGCAGGAGGCATCTTCGCATGCACCATGGACAGGGGATTTGCTTGCATACACAACAGTGGAAGAAGCAGTGGTGTCACCCACAGACACTGTTTCTAGACCCTGGGGTTCGACCAATAAAGTCGGTTGCTTTGCTGCCATGTGCCTGATCATGCTGGTGGTGGTCAGACTGGTAGTTTTACTACCTCTGCTGATGCTGGCCTGGCAAGTGGTGCAAATGCCCTGTTTGGGGTTATCAACAGAGGCTTTAGAAAGCAACCACACTTGGGAAGACCTAACAGCTGTACTGACAACTTCCATCGTGTTGGTGTTACGAGGAACAGTTGCCCGCCTTCTGTCTGCGGCCACCACACTGCTTCTTCCTGCCTGTTGGGGTGTTACACCTACCTCCCCGTGTGCTGCTGTCCTCACTCTGCATGTCCTCCTGCCAGGTTGGGTCAGTTACTATATCATCCAACACCTCGTCTTCCACTTCCGCACCCTGGTTCACCTCCTGACTTTCTGGCAATTGTGTCTCATCATCGTCCACCTCTTGTGACACTTTCCACTGTCGCCTTCGTGTGAGCATGGCTGCTAAAATATTTGGGCGTCGCTACATGCAATCTCGTCTTGCCTGGCTTCATGTGGACCAGTCGAGAGGCCTGAATCTATAAATGGAAAAGTGAACAGCTCTTTGGAGTGTCCAAGTGTGGGATCAGTTGTCTCCAGGCACTCGTCATGGTGGGAGGAAGGAGGATCAGAGTGAGGAATATGCGGTCCAGACTCATGGCTACTGAGACTTGACTGTGTGGAAGACAGGGTGGTGGTGATGGCAAAGTGACTGGAACCATTATCCGCTATCCAACCAACAACCTTTTGACACTGCTCTGGGTTCAATAGTGGTGTGATGCAGCGGTCCCCTAGTAATTGGGACAAGAAGGTCGGGCAAGAAGATGTGGGTGTTTGTTGTGGCACAATTTCATCTTGCTCACGGCCTCGGCCTCTGCTTGCACCATCACCATCACGTCCAGTTCCCCGTCCCTTGCCACGCGCCTTGTCCATTTTAAATGGAGGACAATATTTTCCACATTCACTTCAAATGGATGGATGGATGGACAAATCACAGTTTTAAATAGGTGGCCTGTAGGTAACTATTTTTTTTTACAGCAAACTGGTGTCAATAACTTTGCTAAGACACTGCAACAAAGTTTAAATGGTGGCCAGAAATGGCAGAATTTTGAGTGCATTGATATGTGATCCATGTGACGGACAAACCCCAGTTTTAAATAAATGGATTTTTAGCGCTGTAATATGGAAAATGATCTGGCTGTATTCTTCAGTGCCAACAAGCAAATGGAGCAGAAAAACGGTGTTCTCTGTATTGCTTTTTAGGCAAATAATCAGGATTAAGATCCCCAAAAAAACTATTCCTGGCCCCTGATAACTGGACTTTGTCTAGAAATATCTGTAAAAGCAGCAGCAGACAGAACTGGAATGGACCCTCTGATATCTATGCAGCTGGATTAGTTCTCAGAAGGACTGTTAGTTGAGATGGATATGTGTATAGTATACGGTTTTCACATCCGGTGACTACATCTTGTAGCTCATCAATAGAATGCCAAGAGTGTGCAAAGCAGTCATCAAAGCAAAAGGTGGCTACTTTGAAGAACCTAGAATATAAGAAATATTTTCAGTTGTTTCACACTTTTTTGTTAAGTATATAGAGTACCCGCCCACCATTCCTAGGAGTAAGAAGTACTGAAGATGAGCTCCTGAATTTCCATCACTTTATACCTTGTAATGAGCCAACTGTAAGACAAAACCTGGAAAAAATCAACTCCGTGGGACAGAAAAGGGACCTGGACTGAGCTGGACTTTGGATTTTTATGAAAGAGGAAGAAATAGAGGATTTAAAGGGCAAAGCAAGAATCTCTGGGAGGACAGACTGCAAACAGGCAACATTCATCTGACATCCAGAGACCTGAGCATCCAAAGGTAGGACCATCCTGCAACCCCAAAACAATCTATAGACTTCCTACAAATCTATCTTCTTAGAAATAAGGATTATAATTACTATACAACCACAAAAATGGAAAACACAAATTAAAGGTACTGCCACACTTAGCGATCTCGTTAGCGATCACGATAACGACGCAAGCTAACGTGATCGTTGGTGTGATCTCTTTTAGGTCGCTAGTAGCTGCCAAACAGGAGATCTCATAAACGACACATCAGCGGTCAGCGATCTCTTTAACGACTTTGGCGGTCGTTAGGATGTCATTAGCATGTACTGAGCGCTTCTGATTCATAGGAATTTCCAGCATCGCTCCTGCTCTCTGCGTCCTGCTAGCCTGCTTTGCAAATTCTGCGATCCTCTCTGTGACGCAAAAGAGAACCTACAGATATTGCGATCCACTCCGTGACGCTAAAACCCCTAGTCCCGCCTGCGCCGCTGTCGTATGCATCACAAACGAGGTCGCTCGTCGTTCGCAAAAGGTGTCAAACACAGCGATATAGGCTCAACAGCGGGACGCCAACGATCAAAAAACGGTCCAGAACGCTAGTGAACGATCAGCGACATCACAGCAGGGGCCACATCGTTGCTACATGCCACACACAACGACGTCGCTAACGAGATCGCTAAATAGTGACGTTTTAGCGATCTCGTTAGCGATCTCGTTAGCGATCTCATTTAGTGTGGCATACCCTTTAGAAGTAAATGGGCAAAGCACAGAGCTGGAGATACAGCACACCAGGGGGTCAGATATGGAGACAACACTGGGGCAGAAGAGCAGTAAAAGCAGGAAAGGAAACACAATGAGGGAGAATCCAGAAACCATTCTTTCTGATTACACTAAAGATGAAGAAAAAAGGAGAACCAACCTGTTATTCTACACAGACCAACTCTCAGCCTGGCACACCACCCTGTGCAAGCAGTATAAACATATATCTCAATGTAACACCAATAATAGCCGGCAGATTAAAATTAAAAGCAAAGCAGATGATGACACACACTCACTCACCATAAGCCTGTACAACAATGGCACCGTCATGGTGCAAGGGACTGAGGAAAATCTGCGGCAGTTTGAAAACCATTTTACTGATATCAGAGAACAGGCACAAATCCTTAAAAAGCAACCTCCAGAGGCCATTTGTAATGCTCACATCTCTACAGAGACCTCCAGGAACAGCTCCTCAACCCCCGACACTTCACACCTCTCCCCTGAGACCATCAGAGACTGTCTATCTCAATTAGAAGGAGACTTGGTTCAAATTAAGGAAGAACTTCAAAGAAACTCACATAGAAATGCAAATGACCAAGCAACAAATGAGATCAATAAGCTGAAATGTGAGTTCAAGTCAGCTCTCCAGAAAATAAGAGAGGAAATGAGCGAATTACAAAATGACAATGAAAGGCTCAGAAAGGAGATAGCAGAACTAAAAACACAGACTCCTCAATGTCTGACCCAGCAGGGGGCAATGGAAACAAGGCAGAGAGCAGACAACATGGCCTCCACTGACCAGAATGTGGAGACGCCAAACAACAACACAGCAATAACCAACAATATGAACAATCCTGAAACCAAGAAAAGTGAACCAGCGAGAAGAGAACCAACCGCCAGCAAAGCCAGCATCACAGACCCCCACCATCAGCCACTTAACCCATTCCAGACACCACAAAGTCCTGATATCGTCCTAATAATGGACTCAAATGGGAAGTACCTAAATGCATAACGGCTATCCCCAGGAAAACGGGTCAGAAAAATCCACTGTGCAACTATTGAACAGGTGACAGAGGTCATCAATAATCCATGTTTTACCAACCCAAACCATATCATTATACACACAGGTACAAACAATCTGCCAGACCAGCACCAGCAGATCGCAGGACAACTGGCCCAACTAGCAAAGACGGCAAAACTAAAATTCCCAGACAGCAAAATCATTCTGTCATCTCTGCTCCCAACAAAGGACATATCCAGGCAAACCACCCAAAGCATCAATATGGAACTGACAGAAAGGGTCAAGACTGTCCCAAATGTGACCCTGGCACAACACCTTTCCATAAACCACCATCACCTATATGATAATAAGCACCTCAACAAACAAGGGGTCAGCCTCCTGGCCAAAGAGCTGAAAGACATCGTACTAAACAGAGGACCCAGGCCTGGATTCAACAGTAACCAACATCACACCGAAAGACCCCTAACAATAAAAAGACAGAAAACCCCAATCCTATCTCCAGAAGCTGGAAACAAAGCTCTTCACCCAAAATCAGACCATCAGAGGAGGAGACCTCCATGGAGGGGTCCACCGACCCCACACAGATACACGCAGAGCAGAGATATGGATGAGGTAAAGACCCTGCTCAGCGCACTATGCAGGAAACTAATGTGACTGGATGGAACCAAGCACACCTACAAAACAGTCAGAAATACAGTTTGTCCTACACAGCCATACTCATTACAAGGTATATACAAACAAGATAAATAGAAAAAATGACTTCACTTACAATCAGCAGCTGGAATATTCAGGGTCTCAACACCTCGACCTTTGGATGTAAAACAAATGACCCTGACTTTATGCAAAGACTGAAAAATATAGACATCCAGATCCTCCTGGAAACATGCACCAGAGCCGAAAACGAATCCCTGGTGCCCATCGGATACAGGGAAATCTCTGTCCCTGCCCTGAAAAATAAAAACATCAAACAGGGCTGGAGCTCAGGAGGAATACTGATCTGGTATAAAGATGAGCTCCACCAATACATCAAACCGGTGAAGAGAGGAGGTAGCCACATATGGATCAGGATCAGCAACTCCATCCTCACCTCTCAGTCTGATGTCCACCTCTGCGCCACCTATATACCACCGCCAGAGTCCCCCTACTTCAATCCAGAGAGCTTCGAGATCTTACAAAGAGAAGCCGCCCACTATCAGGCCCTGGGCAAAGTTCTCATCTTTGGGGACCTCAATGCAAGAACAGGGAGAGAAAACGACTTCCTGACCACGGATGGGAACATCTACATATTTGGAGCAGAGAATGATGGCCAAGACTCAGTACACACAGAGAGAAACAGCTATGACAGTACAGTCAACAAAAGTGGTAAAAAGCTCCTGAACGTATGTAGAAGTTTAGGACTTCATATTCTTAATGGACGTACCAAAGGAGACTCTTTGGGGAGGTGTACACTAAACTCCCATGTAGGGAGGAGTGTAGTAGATTATGCCATTACAGATATGAACCGGGCAAATATCAGCGCCTTCATAGTCACCCCACAAACGCACCTGTCAGACCACAGCCAACTTCTTCTGTACTTGAAAGCTACAGAGAAACCATCCACTCAAAAGCCACAGCATAGCGGCCTCTTCAACCGGCCTCCATCCTATAAATGGTCCAAAACATCAGCATTAAAGTATAAAGAGGCTCTCAGCAGACCTGAAATACAGCGGATGCTCCACCACTTCTACAACCACGAGTACCAGCCTAACCCAAAGGGAGTGAGTCAAGCTACAAAAGACCTCAACAATATATTCTATGCAATGGCCAGACTGTCCGACCTTAAAAAAGTCGACTACAAGAGACCAAAAGAAAAACAGATCAATGGTTGGTTTGACAGAGAATGTAAAGCCGTACGGAAGACCCTGAGAACAGCCTCAAACAAGAAACACAGAGACCCCAACCACCCTGGTCTGAGGGAAGCCTATGAAACCATACAAAGGCAGTACAAAACCATCCTCAGGAGGAAGAAGCAGAGTTACATCTCTACCAAGCTTAACCAACTCCAAGATGCTCTTCAAGACAATTCCTTCTGGGAACTATGGAACCACATGGGCACAAAAGACAAGAAAAACAACATCCATATCCAAAATGGCAACATCTGGCTCCAGTACTTCAGAGACCTCTATAAAGACATCCCAAAGGAAGAACTAAACCAAGAACAGGAAAACATAATGGCAAAACTAAAAGCAATGGAGGAAAAAGTAAAAAATTTCCAAAACCCCGTGGATACACCTATTACATTACAGGAAGTAGCAGAGAGATTCTCTTCCATAAGATGTAGAAAAGCCGGTGGCCTGGATGGAATCCTACCAGAAATGCTGAAGTACAGCCCACCAGAAATACAGGCTGCAATGGTTAAACTCTTCAATATTGTGCTAAGTGCCGGCTACTTCCTCGTACCTGGAACCAAGGCCTCATCACACCCATCCACAAGAATGGGGACAGGTATGACCCAGCCAACTACAGAGGCATATGTGTCAGCAGCAACCTGGGGAAACTGTTCAACAGCATCCTGAACAAGAGGATCCTCAGTTTCCTCACCGAACATAACGTCTTCAGCAAGAGCCAAGCAGGGTTCATGCCAAACCACCTCACCACTGACCACATCTATACCCTGCACAGCCTCATTCAGAGACATGTCCACAATACAAAGAATGGGAAGATATACGCCTGTTTCGTGGACTTTAACAAGGCCTTCGATTCGGTGTGGCACCCGGGCTTATTCCTGAAACTGCTGGAGAGCAGAATAGGAGGAAAGACCTACGATGTTATCAAAAGCTCCTACACCGAGAACCTCTGCAGTGTGAGTGTGAACGGTAAAAGAACTTCTTATTTCCAGCAGAGCCGTGGAGTCAGACAAGGCTGCAGCCTAAGTCCAACGCTGTTCAACATTTACATCAACGAGCTGGCTACCGCTCTAGAATCTTCCACAGCACCAGGTCCCACCCTCCACGACACCCAGGTGAAATTCCTGCTGTATGCAGATGAACTGCTGCTTCTGTCACCAACCGAGAAAGGCCTCCAAGACAACCTGAAAATCTTAGAGAAATTCAGCTCCACCTGGGCACTACCGGTCAACCTAAAGAAAACCAACATCATGGTGTTCCAGAGGAGAAAGAGAAAATTAGACCAGCACCCTTCATTTGTCCTCAACAACTGCGCCCTTACAGGAACAGACAAATATACCTACCTAGGCCTAGAGATTCACCGGTCAGGAAGCTTCAAACAAGCCATAGAGACCCTGAAAGACAAGGCATGTAAAACCTTCTATGGCATCCGAAGGAAACTCTACCATCTGAAACCACCAGTGAGGGTCTGGTTAAAAATCTTCGACTCTGTCATCGCCCGAATCCTCCTGTATGGCAGTGAAGTCTGGGGTCCTCACACCTACCCAGACTGGTCAAGGTGGGATTCCAGCCCAACAGAAATATTCCACCTCCAACAGTGCCTGCCGGGCCGAGCTGGGCAGATTCCCTCTACACCTAATGGTTCTAAAGAGGGCACTGTCATTCCGGGCTCACCTACATAGGAGCAATCCAAGCTCCCATCACCATAAAGCCCTGACACACGTAGGTGAAACAGAAAAACTAGGACCCTCGGAACAGCTCACCCAAACCCAACCTGACCAGAACACCAATCACAACAACCTGATAAAAGCCGAAATCAGGAAGATGGTAGACGAAGGCCAGGAGAGGTATGTCAGTGACTGGAAGAACGACATCATCAGCTCCCAGAAACTGACCATGTACTGGAGTCTACAGAGAGACTACAGTCTGGCCCCATACCTGGAGAAACTCCCGGACCCCAGAGACCGCAAGATCCTGAGCCGGTATAGACTCAGTGCCCACAGTCTGGCCATCGAATCCGGCCGACACAGGCAGAGCTACAGGCCCAGGGAGGAAAGACTATGCCAACACTGTGACCAGGAGGCCATAGAGGACGAAACCCACTTCCTGCTACACTGCTCCAAATACTCAGCAGTGAGGGACACTCACTTCAGGAGACTGTCATATCTCTTCCCGGATTTCATCACCATGAAGGAGGAAGAGAAAACATATATCTTGCTGGGGAAGAAGAGAGAGCAGCGGAGATAGCAGCGCGGTATGTGAGCGAATGTCATAGACTGCGAGAAAGAGAACTATGATATGCCATGGACTTCTATAGCCCCCCACCCCGGATCTGTCCCCATCCCCCCTCCCTATGCCATGGACTTCTATAGCCCCCACCCCGGACCTGCGCCCCATCACCCCTCCCTATGCCATGGACTTCCATAGCCCCTACCCTAGATCTGCCCCTACCCTACATCCCTATCCCTATTCCCTTTTGTACACTTGCTTTGGCAAAACTAATGTGTATTTAGTCCTGCCAATAAAGCTTCTTTGAATTGAATTGAATATACTGTAATTCCACATGTGTTAATTCATAGTTTTGATGCCTTTAGTGTGAATGTAAAATTTTCATAGTCATGAAAATACAGAAAAATCTTTAAATGAGGTGTGTCCAAACTTTTGGTCTGTACTGTATGTTCTGAAGAACGTCCTTTGGCGCCCTGAAAATGTTACTACTTTTGTAGTATTGGTCTGGAGCCATAAAAAAATAAATCACATATGGTATATACTCGAGTATAAGCCAACCCAAGTATAAGCCGACCCCCTAATTTTGCCACAAAAAACCGGGAAAACTTATCGACTCGAGTATAAGCCTAGGGTGGAAAATGAGATTATGCCCCATATGCTGCCCCATGTATTATGCCCCACAAGATGCTCCATGTATTGTGCCCCATATGCTGCCCCATGTATTATGCCCCACAAGATGCTCCATAGATTGTGCCCCATATGCTGCCCATGTATTGTGCCCCATATGCTGCCCATGTATTGTGCCCCATATGCTGCCCATGTATTGTGCCCCATACATGCTCCATAGATTGTGCCCCATAGATGCTCCATAGATTTTGCCCCCATAGATGCTCCATAGATTGTGCCCCCATAGATGCTCCACAGATTATGCCCCCATAGATGTTCCTTAGATTATGCCCCCATAGATGCCCCATGTATTATGCCCCCATAGATGCTCCTTAGATTATGCCCCCATAGATGCTCCATGTATTATGCCCCCATAGATGCTCCATAGTATAGGTCCCTTATGCTGCCGCAGCTGCTGCAACAGCAAAAAAAAAGACATACTCACCTCTCGTCGCTGGGGGCTAGGTGCCAGTGTCCTGAGCAGGCGGGGACACCGGCGCGCTATGGGGGACAGGTGCCGGTGTCACCGCTCGCTCAGGGCCCCGGCACCTGAGATATTCACCTGTACCCGTTCCACTGCTAAGCGCCGCTGTCTTCCGGGTCCTCCAGCAGTGAATGATCAGGCAGAGGGCGCATTGCGCAGTAACCACGTCATCGCGCCCTCTGCCTGAACATCGCAGCAAGAGGACCCGAGGACACAGCGGCGAGCAGCTGTGGAACGGGACAGGTAAATATCGCTTATACTCACCCTTCCGCCGGTGCGTCTCTGCCCTGCTCTTCTCCCGCGGTCTCGGGCGCCAGTGTTCAGCGGTCACGTGGTACCGCTCATTAAAGTCATGAATATGTGCATATTCATGACTTTAATGAGCGGTACCACCTGACAGCTGAACACTGGCGCCGGAGACCGTGGGAGAAGAGCAGGGGCTGCAGAGACCGCGCCAGCGGAGGGTGAGTATATAGCACAGCTGCGCTCTGCCTCCCCCCTGTATAGAACAGCTGCGCTCCGCCTCCCCCCTGTATATGACTCGAGTATAAGCCGAGAGGGGGACTTTCAGCCCTAAAAAATGGGCTGAAAATCTCGGCTTATACTCGAGTATATACGGTAATTTTGATATTGATTGCAAATTATATTTGTATGTGCTGAGAACATATCCATATTTGTGGTTTGAACACTTGTGTTTTGTGTTACATTGCAGTGACTGATGTGACAAGGCATTGGCGCAGCTGTTGGGACTCATATAGGAGGGAGAGGCAGCTGCGGGCCCGGAGTGGAGCGGCTGCAACCACCAAAAGGAAATACCTCTACTTCGACCGCCTGAATTTCCTCGCTCCGGTGATGGATCTGAGAATGTAAGTGCATGGCTTTAAAAAGGGTGTTTTTGCTTTTGTTGTAAAATAGTAATGTTATGTTTTTTATTTTACACATATATAGCACGGAGTCAAACCTTACAGAGAGGGAGACGGGTTCCGACTCCGAGGTGCAAATTGATCCAGTGGGTGATGGTGCTGAAGAGGCTGCTCCTTCTTCAGCACTTTCAAGATGCACCCAAGCACCACCATCACCAAGATCAGCACCACCACCACCGGAATCTGCAAGCCAGCCAGCACATCCAGAGGACCAGGCAATCAGTAGCAGCCCTACCATGCCTCTGGATGCCTCTCCCCAGGCTTCTGCCATCCCATGGCAAGGGCGGTGCAGGAGAGAAGGAGTAGCTTCTGGAAGAAGGAGGCAGGTGGACAGAGGTGTGTTTGGTTTATTTGTCCACAGCTGCTCATGATGATGGGGAGGAGGCATATGAACACAGTCTGGCACGGTATCACAGGGCTATTCCCTGTGAGTACAGGCGGTGTACCAGAGGGGCTATCCAAATAGTCCTTGACGCCGGCACCCCACCAAATAATCCCAGCACTGTATTTCATTTTTTACAAAGGTGGCAGCTTTCTAATGAAAATCAAATACATATGCCAGGAAGCCATCAAGTGCAGAGTGAATCAGGCTCTCAACCTCCTCCTCCTCCTCTGCCACGGATGCCAACTCCTCCGTCACAGCCAGCAGCATTAACAAATGTGCCTCAACAGGTCCAATATATGGGCCATAGTGCACATTCCCAATATGCCCACTTGAACATACCCAATGTTGTAGGCTGGCCACAACATGGGTATGGTTGACATGGCCATATTGGGGGATATAGTCAAATTGGGCAGCCCTACACTCAGGACTATCCCCAACAATTTCCCAATTACCCCTACCCCAACCCACAACTGGATCCTGGCAGGATCCCACAGAATCCAGGTCTGTCTGCCAGTACACAGAGGTTGTCCAGCAACCTAGCCAAACCACCCAATCTGGACCCCCGCCTTCCCCACCCCCGACCTACCATCACTTGTAGCTTTTCTTTTGTGACACAGTGCGTGCTTTATATTTGTGTCAAATAATATGTTTTTTTCTGTATTATATTTTTTCATACAAATGTGATGCTAACATTAGGCCATATGTGTACAATATGGTTTTATAATTAAAAAAAAAAAAACATACAGAAGAATTAAAATATTTAATTCGCAATGAGTGCTTGTTGTTATGACATGTTATGTAATTTCTTAGGGAAATCTAACAGGAGAGCAGGAACAACACAACAACACCAAAAAGGTCAAGTGTAAATAGTTTATGATAGCAAAATAAACCAACACTACATAGATAAGGCATCCTCTTGCCAGGGAGTAGCACCCTGAGGTGATACAAAATCGTACATCACGTACTTTGAGTCCAGAGAGGGGACGACGGGGAGGGATCACATGTGTCCTAGGCCTACACACATTGCCAGACCCAACTTCAGCAACATCAGGTGAGGAGCAATCATGAATTCGGGTGAAGTTATGTAGGACCACACACGCTTTGATGACCAATGACCACATTTACGTTAGCTTCACTCAGCTGAATGGCTGACTGGAGTACCCGCCATTTGGCACAAGGAATCCAAAAGGCGTGATAGCCGCAAGTTAAATATTCGGCGCCAGTGGTCAAGGTTTGTACGGGGATATGGCCTCATGACATGTCGGGTCAATTGAAAAGCCTCATCTGCTACAAGGACATAAGGCACCGGTTCAAGATTGGAGTCTGGAAGCTGACGTGGTGGTGGTAGGTCCAACTGGTTATTGCGCAGCCGCCCATAATGGAAGAATTGAAGACTCTGGAGTCTCTAGTCCTTCCATAGGCCACAATGTCTAAAATGATAAACCTGTAGTGACCGTCGACCAAGGCCAACAACACTACAGAAAAATAATGTTTATAATTATAGAATTGGGACCCTGAGTTCGGCGGCTTACGCACACGGATGTGCTTCCCATCCAGGGCTCCAATACATTGTGGAAACTGGCACGTGTCCTGAAATCCACGGGATATACGCAACCAGTCTGCCATTTTGGGCTCCAGCATAACCTCTTGATGTAGTCGGCACCAGATTTCTCAACAGGTAGAGCGGACAGTGCCTGATATTGTTGATTTTCCTATTAAAAATTCTAAATGCAGAGCAGCATATGAAAGGCCAGAAGAAAGTAAGCTAAAGCAAAAAAAAACAAAAAATTAGAATACAGGCCAACAAACAGGCTCAGCATTGCTCAAACTTACAATGGCTAACTTATAAAGCATGCATGCACAACATTAAATTACATGCCATGCCTTCTTTGTTTAATACACAAGCAAATAATGTACATGGGTAATTGTGTTTTAAACAATATATTCAGAAATGTAAACTATAAGTAAGGTCCAAGGGCAGGAAAGTAACTATGCTGATTCAAACATCATCAACATATAGTTGTAAGACATACCGTAAGGTAAGGATAAGCCGCTCCTCTGCAGAAATAGCTTTACGCATCCTGGTGTCCAGAAACGTGATCCCAGAGGCACAATCTCCAGTAAAATATCAAAGGTACCAAGGCTCATCCGACAATATTGAAAAAAAATTGTCAGGATGGCTACTCAGAGATGAATAGAGACGGTGGAAATGGCCTTTAGTTATCCTTCACCTCAAAAGTGGATGGACCCACATTCTTCTCCGCCTTCTCGGATCCACAATCACAGGGTATGGCTCCCCAAAACGTCGGGATAAAACCCAATTGAAAAGCACCCGCTCAGTGGTATTAAATGTCAGTCTGTGTGTCATGTTTGTCACAAAGCAGAACTAACACAAACAAAGCAAGGACTCTACTGCAAAGTTGGGAGCCTCACACCTGTTGTAGAGACGATAAATAAGGGTATGGCTGATGATTTAAATTACTTTCAGGCCTAAAAATCGTTATTTGTCCATTTTTCTAGCCGCCGACAAAATCTTGCCAAACGGATGTCAAACAGATGTCACGTCACACG
This sequence comes from Oophaga sylvatica, assembly GCA_033576555.1. Lineage (NCBI taxonomy): Eukaryota > Metazoa > Chordata > Amphibia > Anura > Dendrobatidae > Oophaga > Oophaga sylvatica. The sequence goes on along the minus strand of JARQOD010000001.1, from coordinate 423,715,593 downwards.
GACGCTCAGATGCGAGAAAATCGCATCCTCGCATTCAAATCGGATGACAGACGGATCACTGTTCAGGAAACATTTGTGCGATTCTTGTCCGTCAAAAACAGACCGATTTTTTTTTACACATTGTGTGTGACTGCAGCCTAAGGGTGCACATATCCATTGAGTAGAAATTGAGAAATTACAAAGGTCCTAAAAACTTTCAAATTATGATGTTTCTTCTAAAAAAAAAAAAAAAAACACTCAGCCAAAAGACTCAATGCGCACATAGCCACTGAGCGGAAACTTTACATTTTTTAAAAGTTTTTTTTCAAAGGATTTGGAGAATTTCTTCTCAGTTTCTGCTTTAAAACTTTTGAAACAAACTCTGTGCACATTGTTACTGAGAAGAGACTGTTTTTGAAGAAGATTTGGAGAATTTCTGCTCATTTTCTGCTCCAAAACCTTCTAAAAAAAAACTCTTTGTGCACATATCTACCGAGTGGTAACAACACTTTCGAGGAGTTTTAAGATTTGGAAGTTTACGCTCAGTTTTCACTCATCAGAAAACAACCTTTCAACTCCTTAAAAAAAAAAAAAGGCGCCACTGGGTAGAAGGAACGTAATCTAAACAAGAATAAAATGTGTTATTTGAACGAGTCAGGTTCACTGACAGTTTTACCAGTAAATGGTGACATTACCATTTAAGAGTTTTATTCAGTTAGTATAGTACTGTTTTTACTCACTGACACTAGTACATGGACATGATTGACAGTCCCTACATTGCTGTTCCTGCTCCTTCATAGTTTGCACTCGGACCAAGATCAGATCGCAGTGTACGTGTAAGGAGGAACACAGAGCTGCGGGTACCTGCACAATGCAGGGTCCAGAACTGTTGATGCTCCATCCAATGTTGCCGGGGGAGAAGGAATGGGGAACAGGAAAGGACCCATGACCTGGTGAGAGGGAACGTGGCCAGACCAGGTAGGGAGCAGGAAGAGCGGGAAAAAGGTAGAAGTTTCCCGTCGAGAGAGAGAGAGAGGAAGCGGGGGTGTACCACACTCCACAGTGAGAGAGACTGAGTGGAGTCGTGCCCCAACAGAGCTCACGTGAGAGCCCCTGGGAGTCAGTGCGCACGCAGAGCATCGGGGGCTCAGCTAAGCAGCATGTGGTGTTCGCATTGGGAAGGTGGTTCCAGGTGCAGAAACATGAGGTGTGTACCCCATCTTTCACAGGCATGCAGCGGAGCATGCATTAGACATTGTACAAAGACTTCTGCTCAGCGGGCAGAACCGGTGACCGCTCGTTGCCGCCAGAAGCTGGACCGTGATTTGGTGGGTCACGTCTGACAGTGGCGGATTATAATGAGTTCAATCTGGGCGGTAGCCCAGGGTCCAGTGGTGTGTGGGGGCCCACCAGCCCAGGGTAAATTGCCCCATTATAAAGTGTGACATGACAGACAGACTAATCCGGCCACAGCTGCCGCCCGCCGCACTCTCACAGCGGCGCTACCTACGGCGCTACCGCCCCCCTCTTCCTCCCACATGTCATGACCAGGGGCAGGCTGGGCCGGGTGGCAGGTAGGAAATTGCTCCCCGGGCCGCTTCCCCAGCAGCTGTGCAGGGCCGGCAGCCTGAGGGCCCTGCACAGTAAACTGCGTGCAGCCGTGTCTGCTGTGCTGTGATGAGTCTGGCCATGCACATCACAGTGTTTCAGCCGTGGTCTGCGGCTTATGAGACAGACAGACTGTGTTGTGCACGCAGACAGCGCGATGACGTCATTGTCTTGCGCCGCTCTACAGGCCGGAAGAGAAGATGGAGGCTGCGGTGCCATGAATCAGGATGAGGTGAGTATAAACTTCATTATTTTTTATATGAACTGGCTGTGGGGATATCATACTGTATATATGAACGGGCTGTGGGGCCATCATACTGTATATATGAATGGGCTGTGGGGCCAACATACTGTATATATGGGGGGAAACTGTGGCCATCATACTGTATATATGAATGGGCTGTGGGGCCATCATACTGTATGTATGGGGGAAATTGCGGCCATCATACTGTATATATTGGGGCTCGGGCCATCCTACTATGTATATGGGGTGGAACTGGGACCATCATCATACTGTATATATGGGGGCTGGGGCCATCATACTATATATATGAGTGAACTGAGGCCTTCATACTATATATATTGGGCTGTGGGACCATCATACTTTATATATAAGGGAACTGGGGTCATCCTACTATATATATATATAAGGGAAATGGGGCCATGCCATCATACTATATACGGGGGGGTCTGGGGCTATCATACTATACACAGGGGGTCTGGGGCTATCATGCTATATACATGGGGAACTGGGGCCAACTCACTATATATATGAGGGAACTGGGGTCATCATACTGTATATATGAACGGGCTGTGGGACCATCATAATGTAAATATGGGGGAAACTGCGGCCATCATACTGTATATATGAATGGGCTGTGGGGCCATCATACTGTATATTTGAACGGGCTGTGGGGCCATCATACTGTATATATGAACGGGCTGTGGGGCCATCATACTGTATATATGAACGGGCTGTGGGACCATCATACTGTATATATGGGGGAAAACTGCGGCCATCATACTGTATATATGTGGGCTGGGGCCATCCTACTATGTATATGGGGTGGAACTGGGACCATCATCATACTGTATATATGGGGGCTGGGGCCATCATACTATATCTATGAGTGAACTGGGGCCATCATACTATATATATTGTGCTGTGGGACCATCATACTTTATATAGGAGGGACCTGGGGCTATCATCCTTTATATATAAGGGAACTGGGGTCATCATACTATATATATATATAAGTGAACTGGGGCCATCATACTATATATATTGGGCTGTGAGACCAGCAAACTTTATATATGAGGGAACTGGGGCTATTATCCTTTATATATAAGGGAACTGGGGTCATCCTACTATATATATGAGTTAAATGGGGCCATGCCATCATACTATATACGGGGGGGGGTCTGGGGGCTATCATACTATATACAGGGGGGTCTGGGGCTATCATACTATATACATGGGGGGAACTGGAGCCATTTCACTATATATATGAGGGAACTGGGGTCATCATATATATGGGGTGAGCTGGGGATATCTTACTATATACAGTGCCTACAAGTAGTATTCAACCCCTGCAGATTTAGCTGGTTTGATAAGATGCAAATAAGTTAGAGCCTTCAAACTGCAAACGAGAGTAGGATTTATTAACAGAAGCATAAATCTTACAAAACAAAAAGTTATGTTGCTCAGTTGAATTTTAATAAATTTTAAACATAAAAGTGTGGGTCAATTATTATACAACCCCTATGTTTAATATTTTGTGGAATAACCCTTGTTTGCAATTACAGCTAATAATCGTCTTTTATAAGACCTGATCAGGCCGGCACAGGTCTGTGGAGTTATCTTGGCCCACTCCTCCATGCAGATCTTCTCCAAGTTATCTAGGTTCTTTGGGTGTCTCATGTGGTCTTTAATCTTGAGCTCCTTCCACAAGTTTTCAATTGGGCTAAGGTCAACAGACTGACTAGGCCACTCCAACACCTTGACTTTTTACCTCTTGAAGCAGGCCTTGGTTTTCTTGGCTGTGTGCTTTGGGTCATTGTCTTGTTGGAAGATGAAATTACGACCCATCTTAAGATCCTTGATGGAGGAGCGGAGGTTCTTGGCCAAAATCTCCAGGTAGGCCGTGCTATCCATCCTCCCATGGATGCGGACCAGATGGCCAGGCCCCTTGGCTGAGAAACAGCCCCACAGCATGATGCTGCCACCACCATGCTTGACTGTAGGGATGGTATTCTTGGGGTCATATGCAGTGCCATCCAGTCTCCAAACGTCACGTGTGTGGTTGGCACCAAAGATCTCGATCTTGGTCTCATCAGACCATAGAACCTTGAACCAGTCTGTCTCAGAGTCCTCCAAGTGATCATGAGCAAACTGTAGATGAGCCTTGACATGACGCTTTGAAAGTAAAGGTACCTTACGGGCTCGTCTGGAACGGAGACCATTGCGGTGGAGTACGTTACTTATGGTATTGACTGAAACCAATGTCCCCACTGCCATGAGATCTTCCCGGAGCTCCTTCCTTGTTGTCCTTGGGTTAGCCTTGACTCTTCGGACAAGCCTGGCCTCGGCACGGGAGGAAACTTTCAAAGGCTGTCCAGGCCGTGGAAGGCTAACAGTAGTTCCATAAGCCTTCCACTTACGGATGATGCTCCCAACAGTGGAGACAGGTAGGGCCAACTCCTTGGAAAGGGTTTTGTACCCCTTGCCAGCCTTGTGACCCTCCACGATCTTGTCTCTGATGGCCTTGGAATGCTCCTTTGTCTTTCCCATGTTGACCATGTATGAGTGCTGTTCACCAGTTTGGGGAGGGTCTTAAATAGTCAGAAAAGGCTGGCAAAAGAGATCATTAATCCACACATGTGAAGCTCATTATTCTTGGTGCCTGAACTACTTCTTAATACTTTAGGGGGACCAAACAGAATTCTTGTGGCTTGAGGGGTTGAATAATAAATGACACTCTGAATTAACTTTTAACGTTTTAAAAAAATAAATAAATAAAAATAAAACAAAAATTTTTGCTGCAGTGCATTTCCCACTTCCAGGCTGATCTACAGTGCAAATGTCACAATGCCAAGTTAATTCCGCATGTGTCAACCACACTGCAGGGGGTTGAATACTACTTGTAGGCACTGTATATGGGGAGAACTGGTACCTTCATACTATATATTTGGGGCTGTGGGACCATCCTACTATATACTTGGGGGCAACTGGGGCCTCCAAACTATTTATTTGGTGCAGTGGGGACCTTTATACTATTTATACAGGGCAGTTGGGCCATCATACTATATAGTTGAAACCAGAAGTTTCCATACACTATATAAAAAGACACATATGACCGAAAACAGGAAAGGTATATTTTGATTTCATGTCACATATTGAAAAAAACATGCAGATTTGTATTTTTTTACAGTATATAGTGGATGTAAACTTCTGGTTTCAACTGTATATACATAGATGGCAGTGGGGACTTTCATACTATATATAGGGGGCAGGGGGACCTTCATGCTGTATATAGGGGTAGTGGGGACCATCATACTATATATAGGGGCAATGGGAACATCTTATTTTATATAGGTGATATGTAGCCATTTTACTATATATAGGGAGATCAGGGGTCCTCAATGTATAATAAAGGGCTTTGTGGACCATCATAGTGTTTTGTGGTATGTAGGACCATCATTCTGTATATACAAAGCTTTGTGGGCACTCAGAGTACATTATTTGCTATAAATGGGGACATTATTAGTTTTGATAGGGGCACTCATGTTCCATTATTTTTTTCTTAGGGCTCGGTTCTGCTCCCATATCTCTGTAGTAAGCTTGGTTCTCTTCCCATATATCTCTGCAGTAAGTTCTGTTCTGCTCCTATACTTCTGTAGTAAGCTTGGTTCTGCTCCTATACCTCTGTAGTTAGTCCCGTTTTGCTCCTATACTTCTGTAGTAAGCTCTGTTCTGCTCCCATATCTCTGTAGTAGGCTCGGTTCTGTTTCAGGTATATGATGACCCCATCGCATGACCCAGTCACATGATCCCATCACATGACCCATGGGTCCCACAGAGTCTGAACAGCCCGGGGCCCTGGCTACCCTTAATCCACCCCTGACGTCTGAGGACACCGTGCTGGTCATTGCCGTTATTTCAACTCTCATCAGACTGCATGTGGATGAGGAACAGAGAAGTTACGATAACTGATGCTCAAATATCAGACTGTTGTGTTACACCTTAATTTTCATGGTTATTGTCTATTAACTCCCTGCGAGGAGATCATTCCCACTAGCTTTGTTATAAATTAAACTGCATCACAGCTAAGCATTGTTCTGCAATCCCTGCGTTTCAGCATCCTTGTACCTGCTTACACTTGGTGTAGTCAGCAGGATGCAGTCTACGAACGCAGAGGTCGCAGATCAATGTCATGATTGCCCCAAGGTCCAGCTTGCTGCAGGGGGCCATGCTCAGCAATCTCCCAACATTTACAGGGAGTAGTTTAATGCTGTGGGACTGGACTGAGCGGGTTAAAGGCATCTTGAGGATGCATCCTATGACCCCTGCTATGCAAGCAGAGTTTGCTGTGATGACCCTGGATGGTGAGGCTAGATGTTCTGTAATGTTTCAACCCCCTCATGAACGGGATACTTTGCCCAAGGTATTACAGACTTTCGAAGAGATGCATGGGGATCCCACCAATGTCAGGGTATTGCAGATGCGATTATTCCACCGTGTTCAGAGGGAGGGGGAGTCAGTGACGCAATACATCAATGCGCTGTGACGCAATACATGAATGCGCTACAGGAGGTGCACGCGCATATAGCCAAACAGGATGATGGGGGCAATGGGAGAGGGGCCTCCTGACGTGATATTGAGGGACCAGTTTGTGGCGGGCCTCAGGAACGTGTCGCTTAAGCAAGCTTTGTGGGAGCGCCTGTGTGCTAAGCCGCATATTACCTTCCAAGAAATTGGGCAGAAGCATGCGCAAGAGAGCAGGAGCAGGGGACAGCAGCCTTGGCAGGGATGGTTTGGAGCAATGAGGTACCCGCTTCGCCCGTGGCTGAACCAGAGTGAGCCCGAGAGATCCAGAAGAAAATACGGGAAATGCGGGAAGAGTAGTCCAGCCTCAGAAGAGCCCACACTGTAGCTCCAAATATGCCCAGAGACAGGAGTGACTCCGAGACACGCTTGCTCATTGAACATCGCCAGGGAATGGGACAACCCCGTGCAGAATGGAATCCGACTTGTTTCAAGTGTGGGAATGCCGGACACTATGCCTGAGGGTGTGCGAGACGGGGGCGGTCCCACCTCGGCAGCCGTTAAACTGGTGGGCTCCGTGGCTGGGGGGACACCGCCCAGAGCCTGAGAGACCAAAGAAGAGAGAGAGAGCAGTCCCGAAAGTTTAATTTCTATTAGTCCCTTCATCTGGGCTGAGATGAATGGGCACGAAGTCTGCTGCTTGATTGATACTGGATCGCAAGTGACCACCATGCCGGAAGTGTATTTTAGACGTTATTTCCTGAAGTGACGCGACCGGAGTGGGGCCCGGTGATCAGGCTGATGGCAGCTAATCAGCTACACAACCCGGTCAAAAAGGTGGTCTGGATGGATGGAGATTAAAGTGTGCGGCAAAGATGTGGGTCGGAAAGGAGTCATGTTGGTCGCTGGAGATACTGGCAACGGACCTGCGGTGACTCTAGGGATGAATGTACTGAAAGAAATCGGAACTCTCCTGATCAGTGAGCTGCAAGAGGCTGTTGTGAACGTTTTGGAGACGACTTCGGAGCTGAAGCTCCCTCTGGTGGTTGCTGAGGGTATTGAACCTATCTTGAATACCAAGAGTCCTACACCCGCAGATAACGAGTGGGTGTCAGGTGGTACTGACTGGCCTGATATAAATGAGCTGATCTCCCATGATCCTCGCCGGTGATCAATTGTGCTTCCTGGTTTAGTTTGGAATTCAGCTTGCTTTCCTGCTGTCTCCTGCTTGCGTTCAGATAAGTCTCTTTCAGTTTTTTTTACTGTGGTATTTTTCTGCTGGGTAGCTACGTGTCCACACCAGAGATCTGATATAGGTGGTCGAAACCCTGTGGTCTCAGTGTTTTTGGATTCAGAAGTGTTGGAGTTTTTCCTAGGGTTTTTTTGGGTTCAAGAAAGTTGTAAGGTTCTGTGTACATGTTCCTGAAACTCAGTTTGTTCGTCAGCCATTTTACTTTCTGTCTTGCTGCAGCTATCTTGCCCTCAGTCAAAATGGAGTTTCCAGCTTGCATGTTCCCGCCCTGATTCTCTCCTTTTGCTTCTTAAGCAGCCACAGCTGAGCAATCAGTGCTTCAGAATCTAGCCTGCAGTGAACCTGTGACCTGACTCCTAAAGCCTTGGACCTTGTACTCCAGCTATTCCTACTGAGGAACTCTGAAGCACTTGTGGACTCTGAACCCTGCTCTTTGAAAGACCCACGTTTGCATGGACTTACGGTAACAGAGAAGAAGATCCTGAACCTGTTGTGGAGAGTGATTGCTGAGCTTAGATTACTCTGGCCTGCTGTGTCTCCTGCTTCTGTGTCTGCAAACTGTGTGACTATTTTTGCCAACTTGTATGAAGTAATACAAGACTTTCTATATCAAACCTGTGTCTCATGTATTTTCATCGCACCCAAGCACAAGACGCTATATGAACTGTACTACATACATTACAAAAGTATTCTCTCCTGTGCTATCATATCTAGACAGTTTTGGGCCCCAGCGTTTTCTCTATCTATTTTCTGTCTGTGTTCGTATTTTCATCTTGTCTAACTGCCATTATATGTTGGGGGGCTTCCTACTCTTTTGGGGTCTACTCCGGGGCAGTTAGCTTTCCTCTTTCCATCTTCAGGGATAGCTATCTCTCCGGCTGTGCTGAGGCGTCTAGGACCACCGTAGGTACGCTCCACGGCTGCTTCTAGTTGTGCGGTTAGTTTAGGGGTCTGCAACCTATTAGTTTCCAACCTCTCTGGTGTTAGGCTGCCTATGCGTTTTTTTGCTCCTGCCTCCTCAGCTACCATAACATAACAGAATCACCAGCCATACTGAAAATTCTATGGTACTCAATAGAAGGGAAAAATAGTAAAGGAAAAAAAAAAAGTTGTCAAATTTTTTTTTCCTGTTTGTTGCATTTTTTCCCGCTTTTTCTCTGTGGGCTGAGGAGGAATTTTTTCCCCAATGGAGGTCAAGCATTTGTCCGATCGTGTGGAGCAGCTTGCTGCTGAAGTTCGGAGTATTGTTATCTATCTTGCTGGGTTGCCTGATGTGGAACCTAGGATCCCTCTGCCGGATTTATTTTTGGGGGATCGGTCTAAGTTTTTGAATTTTAAAAATAACTGTAAGTTGTTTTTTGCTTTGAAGTCTAAATCCTCAGGGAACACAACGCAGCAGGTTTAAATTGTCATCTCCCTATTGCGCGGTGACCCTCAGGATTGGGCCTTTTCCCTGACATCTGAGGATCCTGTTTTGAATGATGTTGATGTGTTTTTTCAGGCTCTGGGGTTATTGTACGATGAACCTAATGTTACTGATCAAGCTGAAAAAACCTTGTTGGCATTGAATCAGGGTCATGAAGCCGCTGAGCTGTATTGTCAGAAATTCAGAAAGTGGGCAGTCCTTACTAAATGGAATGATGATGCTCTGGCAGCTTTTTTTCGGAAGGGTCTGGCAGAGACTGTAAAGGATGTTATGGTGGGATTCCCTGTCCCCTCTGGTCTCAATGACTCTATGTCATTAGCTATTTAAGTTGACAGATGTCTGCGCGAGCGTAGAAATATGCGTGAGATTGTGATGCCTTGCGGGCCAGCCCCTGAGCCCATGCAGTGTGATGGAGTGACTTCTGGGGCACAGCGTCATGAATTTCGTAAGCGTAATAAGTTGTGCTACTATTGTGGTGACGCTTCTCATGCTATTTCCGTCTGCCCCAAGCGGGGAAGACGTTTTGCGCGCTCAGTTGTTTTGGGTAGTGTTCAGACTAAATTTCTGTTGACTGTTACCTTGATTTGCTCCATGTCCACATTTTCAGCTCAGGCTTTTGTTGATTCAGGGGCAAATATAAACCTGATGGATTTTGATTTTGCCAAACGTTGTGGTTTTCCTAGGATACCCCTGCGGAAGTCTATTCCTTTGCTGGGCATTGATTCTACCCCTTGGCGGAGAATAAACCCTAGTTTTCTACCCAGGTGATAATGTGGGTTGACCTGGACCATCAAGAGAATTGCAAATTTTTGGTGTTACATAATTTACATGACATTGTTGTACTGGGGTTTCCTTGGTTACAGACTCACAATCCTGTTTTGGCTTGGAAGTCTGTGTCTGTGACCAATTGGGGTTGTCAATGTGTTCGTACTGACACTTCTGTTTTTTCAGCCCCCCCAGTCTCAAGATGTTTTTTCTGCCTCCCCCCAGTCTCAGGATGTTCCTGACTATTTGACTGATTTTTCTGATGTGTTTAGTGAGAGTAAGTCTGCATCCTTACCTCCTCATAGAAGTTATGATTGCGCTATTGATTTAGTACCCAGTTGTAAGTTTCCCAAGGGTCGGCTCTTTAATTTATCTGTACCTGAGCATGAGGCCATGCGATCTTATATCAAAGAGTCTTTAGAGAAGGGTCATATCAGACCATCCTCTTCACCCTTAGGCGTAGGCTTTTTCTTTGTGGCCAAGAAGGATGGCTCATTGAGGCCGTGTATTGATTATCGTCTCCTGAATAAGATCACTGTTAAATATCAATATCCATTACCCTTGATTTCTGACTTATTTTGCAGAGTGAATGGTGCTTGTTGGTTTACCAAGCTTGACCTCAGGGGGGCGTATAATCTTATTCGCATCAAGCACGGAGATGAATGGAAGACGGCGTTTAATACCCCAGAGGGGCATTTTGGGTACCTAGTGATGCCTTTTGGGCTCACTAATGCCCCTTCCATCTTCCAATCCTTTATGAACGATATTTTCCGGGATTTCGTGGATAAATTTCTGATTGTTTATTTGGACGATATCTTGATTTTTTCCAATGACTGCGATTCTCATGTGGAACATGTTCGGACTGTATTCTGGATTTTGAGAGAAAACGCATTGTATGTGAAGGGATCAAAATGTCTTTTTGGCGTACAGAAGGTTTCATTTCTGGGATTCATCTTGTCTCCGTCTGTTATTGAAATGGACCCGGTCAAAGTTCAGGCCATTTGTGATTGGGTTCAACCCACTACATTGAAGGCTCTTCAGAGATTTTTGGGTTTTGCTAATTTTTATCGTAAATTTATAGCTAATTTCTCCGGTATTGTGAAGCCACTGACTGATTTGACCAAGAAGGGTTCTGATATAGTGAATTGGTCTCCTGAGGCAGTTTCTGTGTTTCAGCTTAAGCGGAAATTCACTTCTGCTCCTGTTCTGCGCCAACCTGATATTTCTCTACCATTTCAAGTGGAGGTTGATGCTTCTGAGATTGGTGCAGGAGCCGTTTTGTCCCAGAGGGATCCGGAGACCTCTAAGATTAACCTTTGTGCCTTTTTCTCTCGAAAATTTTCCCCAGCGGAACGTAATTATGATGTGGGTAATCGGGAGTTATTGGCCATGAAGTGGGCTTTTGAAGAGTGGAGACATTGGCTGGAAGGAGCCAAGCATCAGGTAGTGGTCCTCACAGATCATAAGAACCTGGTTTTTCTTGAATCAGCCAATCGACTAAGGCCAGCGTCACACTTGCGAGTGTGATGCGATTAAGTTGCATGACTTTCTCGCATCAACACCCGGCATGGCCGCCCGCTCTCGGACCAGTGGCACACTCGGGTCTGAGAGCGGGCGGCCGTGCCGGGTGTTGATGCGAGAAAGTCATGCGACTTACTCGCATCACACTCGCAAGTGTGACGCCGGCCTTAATCCTAGACAGGCCAGGTGGGCCTTGTTTTTCACACGTTTTAATTTTGTGGTCTCTTTTCTCCCAGGCACTAAAGGGTATGCCACACTAAACAATATCGCTAACGAGATCGCTAAAAAACGTCACTATTTAGCGATCCCGTTAGCGATATTGTTCAGTGCGGCAGCTTCCAGCGACGAGCTTCCTGCTGTGATCTCGCTCGTCGCTGGAATCGCTCCGGACCCTATTTCATCGCTGGCGCTCCGCTGGGTGAGTATCTAATCGCTGTGTGGCACCTTTTCTTAGCGATTTAGCGGTACTTTTGTACCGCTAAAGTCGTTAAGAAGATCGCTAACGGCGATAGCGTCGTTAACTATATCGCTAAATGTGGCCGCATTTAGCGATATAGAAACAATCCCGCTAGCGATCGCATTAGTATGCGTCGTTATCGTGATCGCTAGCGGGATTGTTTAGTGTGCAGTACCTTAAGAATGTTAAGGCAGATGATCTCTCGAGGAGTTTCTTTCTGGATTCTCCTGAGGTAACTGAGTCTGCTGTTATTCTGAAGGAGGGTGTGGTTCTTTCCGCTATCTCGCCCAATTTGAGACTGGCTTTGGAGAAATTTCAGGAGGATAAACCTGAATGTTGCCCTGCTGGGAGATTGTTTGTCCAGACCAGTGGAGGAAGAATGTGATGTCCGAGATTCATTGCTCCATGTTGGTCGGCCATCCTGGTATTTTTGGTACCAGAGATTTGGTGAGTCGGTCCTTTTGGTGGCCCACTTTGTCTCGAGATGTCAGGGACTTTGTGCAGTCCTGTGGAACTTGTTCTCGGTCCAAACCTTGCTCTCGCTCTAGTGGTTTGTTAATGCCATTGCCTGTGCCCAAGAGGCCATGGACCCATATCTCTATGGATTTTATTTCCGACCTCCCTGTCTCTCAGAGAATGACCGTTATTTGGGTAATCTGTGATAGGTTTTCCAAGATGATACATCTTGTGCCACTACCTAAGTTGTCATCCTCCTCCGAGTTGGTGCCCTTGATTTTTCAACAGGTGGTTCGGTTGCATGGCATTCCAGAGAACATTGTGTCTGACAGAGGAGTCCAGTTTGTTTCCAGATTTTGGAGGACATTTTGTTCCAAACTGGGAGTTCAGCTGTCTTTTTCCTCTGCTTTCCACCCTCAGACCAATGGACAAACTGAGAGAACAAACCAGACCTTGGAGACTTATTTGATATGTTTTGTGTCTGCTGATCAAGATGACTGGGTCTCTTTTTTGCCTTTGGCTGAGTTTGCTTTGAATAATAGGGCTAGTTCTGCCACCTTGATGTCTCTATTTTTCTGCAATTTCGGGTTTCATCCTTGATTTTCTTCAGGGCAGGTGGAGGCTTCTGTCTGTCCTGGTGTTGACTCTATTGTGGAGAGAATGCAGCTGATTTGGGATCAAGTAGTGGATAAGCTGTCTCTCTCTCTCAGGAGAAGGCCCAGTTGTTTGCCAACCGACATAGGACTGATGGTCCTCCATTTAAAGTGGGTGACTTGGTTTGGTTATCCTCAAAAAATATCCCTATGAGGGTCGCGTCTCCAAAATTTAAGCCAAGGTTCATTGGACCTTATAAAATCGTGGAGATTATTAATTCCGTTTCCTCCCATTTGCTTCTTCCAGGAACATTCAAGATTCACAACGTATTTCACAAATCTTTATTGAAGAGATTTGTCGAGCCAGTGGTTCCTATGGCTGCACCTCCTGATCCTGTTTTGGTTGAGGGCAATTTGGAGTATGTGGTTGAGAAGATATTGGATTCTCGTTTGGCCAGGCGGAGACTCCAGTACTTGGTGAAGTGGAAAGGCTATGGTCAGGAGGACAAGGAGGACAATTCGTGGGTGTTTGCTTCTGACATTCATGCTGAAAGACTGGTCAGTGCCTATCACCGAGCTCATCCTGATCATCCTGGTGGCACAAGTGAGGGTTCGGTGACCCCTCCTCAAGGGGGGGGTACTGTTGTGAACGTTTTGGAGACGACTTCGGTGCTGGAGCTCCCTCTGGTGGTTGCTGAGGGTATTGAACCTATCTTGAATACCAAAAGTCCTACACCTGCTGATAACGAGTGGGTGTCAGGTGGTACTGACTGGCCTGATATAAGTGAGCTGATCTCCCATGATCCTCGCCGGTGATCAATTGTGCTTCCTGGTTTAGTTTGGAATTCAGCTTGCTTTCCTGCTGTCTCCTGCTTGCGTTCAGATAAGTCTCTTTCAGTTTTTTTTACTGTGGTTTGAATTCTTTGCCTTTTGCTGCATTGCTTTTTGTCTTCAGCCGGGTCCCCTATGGCGGGCTTTGGCTGGTCTCCGTTCGTTTTTTGTATTTGTTCATTTGCTCAGTTCTTGTGATATTTTTCTGCAGGGTAGCTACGTGTCCACACCAGAGATCTGATATAGGTGGTCGAGACCGTGTGGTCTCAGTGTTTTTGGATTCAGAGGTGTTGGAGTTTTTCCTAGGGTTTTTCTGGGTTGCAGAAAGTATTATTTCCTGTGCTGTCCTATCTAGACAGTTTTGGGCCCCAGCATTTGCTCAATCTATTTTCTGTCTGTGTTCGTATTTTCATCTTGTCTAACCGCCATTATATGTTTGGGGGCTTCCTACTCTTTTGGGGTCTACTCCGGGGCAGTTAGCTTTCCTCTTTCCATCTTCAGGGATAGCTATCTCTCCGACTGTGCCGAGGCATCTAGGACCACCGTAGGTACACTCCACGGCTGCTTCTAGTTGTGCGGTTAGTTTAGGGGTCTGCAACCTATTAGTTTCCAACCTCTCTGGTGTTAGGCTGCCTATGCGGTTTTTTGCTCCTGCCTCCTCAGCTACCATAACATAAGAGGCCTTTATGGACCATTGGAGCCCACGAACCCCCCCAGAGGAAGGTATTTCAACAACTGATACGGGCTGCCCAGGCCCAGGAAAGGTCAAGCGAAGGGAAGGTTCTGGTGATAGTCCCTGCAGCTGCTAAACTCATTCTACCACCTAGTCAGACTGTGCTCATGCTGCCAGTACAAGCCTGTACACCTCACGAGGGGGTGGAAGTGCAGATAGAGCCAACCTTGGTGGATCAGGTACCCTCAGAACTCCTCGTCGCTCGGACAATAGCCACAGTCCATGACGGTAACATTGTGGTGCAGTGCGTCAACCTGGGAGAAGATGATCTCACCCTCTCGCCTAAGAGTGAAGTGGCTCAGGTACTGGGAATGCCAGAAGAGTTGGTGCAACCACATGCCATGCAGTTGGCAGCAATGCAAGGAGATCCATGGATCCTAGCCGTTACAATGACACCGGAACATCTGCCTGGGAGCATGAAGATGGGTCGTCGAATTTTGGAGCAGATGCGGGCCAAATTGACGGGACTATCCCCGCAACTGGTGCAACAGGTGGAAGCTGTACTGGCGCACTACCAGGAGGTCTTTACTCGCCATGAAGATGACTTTGGGTGCACTCAGGCTATCACTCACGAGTAGTGTTGAGCATTCCGATACTGCAAATATCGGGTTTCGGCCGATATTAGCTGTATCGGAATTCCGATTCCGAGTTCCGATATTTTCGTCTTATCGGATACCGGAATCGGGATGTCACTGTCAGTGTCCGTCTGTCGGGTCTGTCAGGAGTCAGCGGCACTTACCTGGCAGAAGATCTCCGGCGGTCACATCCCGGACTGCTTCATGGCCGCCATCCTCTTCTCCCCGGCGGTCACATGCAGTTTCTCGCGATAACTGCAGTGACTGCTGGGTAATCCCGGCCGTAAAGCAGTCAGTCCGATGACGTCACCGCCGGGGAAGCAGGTAATCAGCTGTGCTGCGTTGCAATGACAGGCTCTGCCTGTCATTGCGATGTAGCAGAGTTGGATCGTCGTGGGACAATCGTTACTATGGACTGCGTCGGACAGGTGGTATACTGTTGGTTTGTTTTTTTTCTTTTTTTACAGGAGATCGATGGCATCGCAGGAATGAGTGTATAATAAAAGAAATGAAAACTGTGTTGTCTCTTTTATTTCATTAAAAGACTTTTTTCTTGCTTTGTCTTTTTTTTACACATTTAATAACTTTGGGATTAATAATGGATCGGTGTCTTATTGACGCCTCTCCATTATTAACCGGGCTTATTGTCACCGTGCAATCAACGGTGACAATAACCCCTTATTACCCCGCTTGCCACCGCTACAGGGCAAGTGGGAAGAGCCGGGTAAAGTGCCACAATTGGCACATCTTTTGATGCGCCAAATGTGGGGCTGCTGTAGCCTGGTATTATCAGGCTGTTGAGGGCCAAAATCCATGGGCCTTGACAGTCTTTTAATACCAGGCCGCAGCAGTCTGCATTTTACTTGGCTGGTTAACAAAAATAGGGGGGATCCCCACGCCGTTTTTTTTTTCGAGGGGATCCCCTATTTTTGTTAACCAGCCAAGCTAAGCAGACTGCTGTGGCCTGGTATTATCAGGCTTGCAAGGTCCATGGATATTGGATCCTTACCAGCCTGAAAAACCAGGCCTCAGCGGTCTGCTTCATCTGGCTGGTTAACAAAAATAGGGGGGACCCCACGCTAATTTTTTTCGAGGGGATCCCCTATTTTTGTTAATCAGCCAAGATATGCAGACTGCTGTGGCCTGGTATTATCAGGCTGGCAAGGTCCATGGATCTTGGCTCCTTAACAGCCTGAAAATCCAGGCCTCAGCGGTCTGCTTCATCTGGCTGGTTAACAAAAATAGGGGGGACCCCACGCCAATTTTTTTCGAGGGGATCCCCTATTTTTGTTAATCAGCCAAGATATGCAGACTGCTGTGGCCTGGTATTATCAGGCTGGCAAGGTCCATGGATCTTGGCTCCTTAACAGCCTGAAAATCCAGGCCTCAGCGGTCTGCTTCATCTGGCTGGTTAACAAAAATAGGGGGGACCCCACGCCATTTTTTTTTCGAAGGGAACCCTATTTTTGTTAATCAGTTCCCTCTGACGTCACTGATTGTGTCCCTGGCTGACCTGAAGTGAAAGTGGAAAGCAATCAATTAAGCTTTCCACTTAAGGGCCCGTCTCACATAGCGATATCGCTACCGAGATCGCTGCTGAGTCACTAGTTTTGTGACGCAGCAGCGAGCTCACCAGCGATATCGCTGTGTGTGACATTCAGCGACGATCAGCCCCCCTGCCGGGTATCGCTGATCGTCGCTGAAATGTCAGGACCTTTGATCGCTGGTTTCCCGCCTGTCACACGCAGCGATGCGTGCCTGTCAGAGGGAAACCAGCGATCAAAAAAAGGTCCTGACATTTCTGCGACGATCAGCGATACCCGGCAGGGGGGCTGATCGTCGCTGAATGTCACACACAGCGATATCGCTGGTGAGCTCGCTGCTGCGTCACAAAACTAGTGACTCAGCAGTGATCTCGGTAGCGATATCGCTATGTGAGACGGGCCCTTAAGCGATGTTACCCGCAGTGTCGCTGTCCCAGATCGCTGCCTGAGCTGCCTGTTTGGCAGCTCAGCAGCGATCATGTAGCGATACACCAGCGATCCTGACAAGTGCATATCGTTGTCGGGATCGCTGGTGTATCGTTATGTGAGACCCAGCCTTTACTCTCCTGTCAGGCAGGAGAGGAACTCATTCATTTGGGGTTTACTGTGAGGCTGCAGCATTAGCTGCGGTCCCTGCAGTAAACATTAACCCTTTCTGAAGGATTACACCGTGGGACCTGACTGTGCATGGGATAGGTAAGAATAATTTTGCTTTTTTATTTTATTTTTATTACAGGAAATGGTTTTTGCAGTAAAATAAAAGATGGTCAAAACATGTGTCTTTATTTCATTAAAATGATTTTTAATTAAAGTGTGTGTGTTTTATTTTTATTTCATGCAATAGGATTAATAATTGATAGTTGTCTAATTGACAGCTCTCAATTATTAACCTGGCTTAAGGTCACCTTTCAATAGCAAGGTGGCTTTAACCCCATATTAACCCATTCGCCACCGCTACAGGGCAATGGGAATAGACGGGCAAAGTGCCAGAAAGGGCGAATCTAATTATAGATTTGTCTTTCCTGGGGTGTCTGGGGGCAGATGTTAGTAGCCGGGGGGGGGCAAAAATAATGGTCCCTCTCTGGGCTATTATTATCTGCCCCCACTCACTGGCTTTGTCTGTCTGGTTGCGAAAATAGGGCGGGAGCCCACGCATTTTTTTTCAGCAATTTTACACCTCATATATATATATACATGTCATTGAATTTGTGACACATATATATATATATTTATATTTGTAGTTCATACACTTCTACATAGTATAATAGCCGCTAATTCAATTGCCGGCTTTTGTGAAAATGCAGAACCCGACATGAAATGACACTTGGTGTACATAGGGTTAACCATGTCTTTTCATGTCCTTTGCTATCTATTTGCACAAACAATTAAATCAGACTATGTGTGCAAAATTTCACACCTCTAGGGGTTAATTAAAGGTGTAAATTCGTAGCAAAAAAGTCCGTTTTTTTTACAACGAATTTACACCTTTAATTAACCCCTACAGGTGTGAAATTTTGCACACATAGTCTGATTTAATTGTTTGTGCAAATTAGATAGCAAAGGACATGAAAAGAAATGTTTAACCCTATGTACACCAAGTGTCATTTCATGTCGGGTGCTTCTGTCTTTTCACTGAAGCCGGCTTTACCCGGCAATTGAATCAAAGGATATTTTACTATGTAGAAGTGTATAAACTATACATATATGTATATATATATGTCACAATGACATGTATATATATATATATATGTATTCTATGTGTGTATATTTAGTGTTTACAAGGAAAGAATGGGGTTTTTTTAGTTGCGATATTTTGTTCCCATAGACTTACATGGGACTTCCGGTATCGGTATCGGGTATCGCCGATATTTTAGTGATATCGGCGATACCATTCCGATTCCGATACTTTAGCATATCGGAAAGTATCGCTCAACTCTACTCACGAGATTCCCACCGGAAATGCTGCCCCAGTCCGGGAAAGAGATCGACAGATACAGCTTCAGATGTAAAAAGAGGTGAAGGAGTTACTGGCCCACATGTTGCAGAGTGGAGTCATAAGGGAAAGTCAGAGTCCATGGGCAGCTCCCATTGTTTTAGTTCGAAAGATAGACCGGACTCTGCGCTTCTGCATTGATTATAGATGACTGAATGCCTGTACAGTGCAGGACTCCTATCCATTGCCCAGAATTGAGGAATCATTGTCTGCCTTGGGAAAGGTAAAATATTTTTCACCCCTGGATCTGGCCAGCGGGTACTGACAGGTGCCTATGGCTGAACACGACTGGCTGAAGATGGCGTTCATACTGCCCATGGTATTGTTTGCATTTAATAGGATGCCCTTCGGTCTGACTAAAGCTCCCAGGACCTTTCAGCAGTTGATGGAAAGATGCCTGGGGGACTTGAATTTCGAAGCAACACTCATCTATCTGGACGATATTGTCTATGCAGCTACCTTTGAAGAACATCTCCGGCAGCTGGAGCAAGTGTTGAATCGACTGCTGAAGCACGGCTTAAAGGTGAAGCCCCAAATATGTCACCTTTTTCACAAACAAATCGAGTACCTGGGACACATCTGTGACGATGTGTGACAGAGCAGGAAGGGACACCAGGCCGAAGATCAATCCAACGGGATTTATTGAGACAGGGAGCATAGAACATAAAATATCAATAGCGTCTCTTAGAGTCCACATTGAGTCCACACCAAGAGGGAAACAGTTCCCAGTAATCCGACACCAGGAAAAAGACAAAATAATCCTGGGATGAGTTCAATGGATCCAACAGATGAGGGACATAACACCATTCCACGTGGCAGCTTTTAACACTCCACACATGGGCACTAGGATCTCGCCTCAGCGTAAGATCCTAGTCCCTGGCCCGTCAACACCCAACTGCAGTTTTTAGATTCAGTCCTCAAATCCAGTAGGGTGGTGAGACATCACAATTCCATGTGGCAAAATAATCTCAAATCTCCATACATGATACCAGAACCCAGCCGCTGCTGCAGATCCTTGTCCTTCAAAGCACACAGCATCAACTAACTGAACATGTGGCTTATTGTCCTACCACTCTTAGTATCTCTGCCCAACAAAGGAATGTGCATGAGGTGGTTGTTGGTGTTGAGACCGACTTCTCCACTTGATACCTGGGCATGTGACCTGCAGATGCCCGGAATGTCTACATCCGTAACACATGTGTTCTACTCCTTTCTCTCGTCACATTCCAGAGGAAGAGGCAGGACTAGCTGGAAGGTGGGTCACATGGGTATCAACATGAGATGGTGTTCTAGTGGGATAGCAAACTTTAGGGACTGAAGGACAAGAGACCACTGGTGGTGGGGTGCTGGTAGTTGTTACTCTATCCACCAGTAAATTTTTTTCACTGAGGCTTGATGGTGAGAACCTCATTAGCTAAAGCAGCAGCTTGTTCTACTGTGGCTGGTTTCCTCTCACTCACCCATTCACTGATCTCAGCGGGGCATTTGGCATAAAACTGCTCTTTTAGTATGACCTGGAGGAAAGTATCCCAAGTTAAGGCCCCCTCTCCCTCCAGACAGCGATGACATACTTGTTTGAGCCTGTGGGCATACTGTACATCTTGAAAGACACCCATCACAGGCTAAGGAGCGGAACTGAGTACTCTAAGTGTCTTGGGTTACGGCATAATGCTCTAGAATGGCCTCTTTTACCTCCCTATACTCACAGTTCCACCGGGGGTCCATAGCTCTATAGGCTTCTGCAGCTCCACCCTCTAAGAGCCCCACTAAATGTCTGACTTGCTCCCTTTATGGGACTTCCATTAATCGACATTGGTGTTCGAAGTCCTGGAAGAAGCCCTCAATGTCGCCTTCAGCCTCGTTCAATGGCTTAAAGTCCTTACGGGACACCCTTGGGAATTTCCTCATGGTGGGTGTTGTGGTTACAGTTAGTGTTGAGCGATACTGGTCGATATCTAAAAATATCGGATCGGAATGGTATCGCCGATATCACTAAATATCGGCGATATCGATTCCGATACCGGAAGTCCCATGTAAGTCTATGGGAACAAAATATCGCAACTAAAAAAAACCTTTATTTCCTTGTAAACACTAAATATACACACATAGAATACATATATATATATACATGTCATTGTGACATATATATATACATATATGTATAGTTTATACACTTCTACATAGTAAAATATCCTCTGATTCAATTGCCGGGTAAAGCCGGCTTCTGTGAAAAGACAGAAGCACCCGACATGAAATGACACTTGGTGTACATAGGGTTAACCATGTCTTTTCATGTCCTTTGCTATCTGATTTGCACAAACAATTACATCAGTCTATGTGTGCAAAATTTCACACCTGTAGGGGTTAATTAAAGGTGTAAATTCGTTGTAAAAAAACGGACTTTTTTGCTACGAATTTACACCTTTAATTAACCCCTACAGGTGTAAATTTTGCACACATAGACTGATGTAATTGTTTGTGCAAATCAGATAGCAAAGGACATGAAAAGACATGGTTAACCCTATGTACACCAAGTGTCATTTCATGTCGGGTTCTGCATTTTCACAAAAGCCTGCAATTGAATTAGCGGCTATTATACTATGTAGAAGTGTATGAACTATAAATATAAATATATATATATGTGTCACAAATTCAATGACATGTATATATATATATATATATATATATATATATATATATATATATATATATATATATATATGAGGTGTAAAATTGTTTAAAAAAAATGCGTGGGCTCCCGCCCTATTTTCGCAACCAGACAGACAAAGCCAGCGAATGGGGGCAGATAATAATAGCCCAGAGAGGGACCATTATTTTTGGCCCCACCTGGCTACTAACATCTGCCCCCAGACACCCCAGAAAAGACAAATCTATAATTAGATTCGCCCTTTCTGGCACTTTGCCCGTCTATTCCCATTGCCCTGTAGCGGTGGCGAATGGGTTAATATGGGGTTAAAGCCACATTGCAATTGAAAGGTGACCTTAAGCCAGGTTAATAATTGAGAGCTGTCAATTAGACAACTATCAATTATTAATCCTATTGCATGAAATAAAAATAAAACACACACTTTAATTAAAAATCATTTTAATGAAATAAAGACACATGTTTTTGACCATCTTTTATTTGACTGCAAAAACCATTTCCTGTAATAAAAATAAAATAAAAAAGCAAAATTATTCTTACCTATCCCATGCACAGTCAGGTCCCACGGTGTAATCCTTCAGAAAGGGTTAATGTTTACTGCAGGGACCGCAGCTAATGCTGCAGCCTCACAGTAAACCCCCAAATGAATAAGTTCCTCTCCTGGCTGACAGGAGAGGAAGTGGAAAGCTTAATTGATTGCTTTCCACTTTCACTTCAGGTCAGCCAGGGACACAATCAGTGACGTCAGAGGGAACTGATTAACAAAAATAGGGGTTCCCTTCGAATAAAAAATGGCGTGGGGTCCCCCCTATTTTTGTTAACCAGCCAGATGAAGCAGACCGCTGAGGCCTGGATTTTCAGGCTGTTAAGGAGCCAAGATCCATGGACCTTGCCAGCCTGATAATACCAGGCCACAGCAGTCTGCATATCTTGGCTGATTAACAAAAATAGGGGATCCCCTCGAAAAAAATTGGCGTGGGGTCCCCCCTATTTTTGTTAACCAGCCAGATGAAGCAGACTGCTGAGGCCTGGTTTTTCAGACTGGTAAGGATCCAATATCCATGGACCTTGCAAGCCTGATAATACCAGGCCACAGCAGTCTGCTTAGCTTGGCTGGTTAACAAAAATAGGGGATCCCCTCGAAAAAAAAACGGCGTAGGGGTCCCCCTATTTTTGTTAACCAGCCAAGTAAAATGCAGACTGCTGCGGCCTGGTATTAAAAGACTGTCAAGGCCCATGGATTTTGGCCCTCAACAGCCTGATAATACCAGGCTACAGCAGCCCCACATTTGGCGCATCAAAAGATGTGCCAATTGTGGCACTTTACCCGGCTCTTCCCACTTGCCCTGTAGCGGTGGCAAGCGGGGTAATAAGGGGTTAATGTCACCGTTGATTGCACGGTGACAATAAGCCCGGTTAATAATGGATAGGCGTCAATAAGACACCGATCCATTATTAATCCCAAAGTTATTAAATGCATAAAAAAAGACAAAGCAAGAAAAAAGTATTTTAATGAAATAAAAGAGACAACACAGTTTTCATTTCTTTTATTGTACTCTCATTCCTGCGACGCCATCGATCTCCTGTAAAAAAAGAAAAAAAACAAACCAACAGTATACCACCTGTCCGAAGCAGTCCATAATAACGACTGTCCCACGACGATCCAGCTCTGCTACATCGCAATGACAGGCAGAGCCTGTCATCGCGACGCAGCACAGCTGATTACCAGCTTCCCCGGCGGTGACGTCATCGGACTGACTGCTTTACGGCCGGGATTACCCAGCAGTCACTGCAGTTATCGCGAGAAACTGCATGTGACCGCCGGGGAAAGATGATGGCGGCCATGAAGCAGTCCAGGCCGTGACCGCCGGAGATCTTCTGCCAGGTAAGTGCCGCTGACTCCTGACAGACCCGACCGACCGACACTGACAGTGACAGACCCGACCGACGGACACAGACAGTGACAGTGACAATCCCGATTCCGGTATCCGATATGACGACAATATCGGTACTCGGAATCGAAAGCCCGATACAGCTAATATCGGCCGATACCCGATATTTGCAGTATCGTATCGCTCAACACTAGTTACAGTCTGTCTGGAGCTTCTAGCTGCTTCCACCATGTGCTGCCTCTCCTTAACTGTGCGAATGGCCTCCCTCTTATCCTCTATGGTGGTCTCATCCCAAGCAATGCCATCTCCTCCTCATACCACACAACCCACTGACTTTATTGGCTATTTACCTCCAGCTCCAGTCTTTCCTCCCCTTGCTGTGGAAATCCTTCCTCTGTGCCATCTTGCAGGCAAGCTTCTTCCAGAGCCTCAACCAATTGCTCCTTCGACAGCCCTTTGTAGCCGACTCCTAATTCACTGACCTTTGTTTGTAATCTCAACACAGTCCAGTTCCTGTATCCTGAGGTTCTGGTTCCCGATGTTAATGGGATGCTGTCCTCTATTCCTTCTGCTCTGATCCCACCGCTGCCAACCAGTTTGTGACGGTGTGTGCGACAGAGCAGGAAGGGACACCAAGCCGAAGATCAATCCAACGGAATTTATTGAGACAGGGAGCATAGAACATAAAATATCAATAGCATCTCTTAGAGTCCACAATGAGTCTACACCAAGAGGGAAACAGATCCGGGGGCGCCACCGGTAATCCGACGCCAGGGAAAAGACAAAATAATCCTGGGATGAGTTCAATGGATCCAACAGATGAGGGACATAACACCATTCTACGTGGCAGGTTTTAACACTCCACACACGAGCACTAGAATCTCGCCTCAGCATAAGTTCCTAGTCCCTGGCCCGTCCCTGGCAGTCTTTAGATTCAGCCCTCAAATCCAGTAGGGTGGTGAGACATCACAATTCCATGTGGCAAAATAATCTCAAATCTCCATACATGATACCAGGATCCAGCCGCTGCTGTAGATCCTTGTCTTTCAAAGCACACAGCATCAACTAACTGAACATGCGGCTTATTGTCCTACCACTCTTAGTATCTCTGCCCAACAAAGGGGCTGAACCCAACACCCACCCCCTGAAACATAGCTCCAAGGACTAAGAACATTCCAGAAACCCTGTCTGAAGGTCTTTAGAGATATCAGGTCATCCAGAGACATAGGAACGTCCTGACCTGCTAGCTCATCCTTTATTCTTCCAGACAGGCCCTCCCAGAAGGCAGCCACCAAGGCCTCATCATTCCAGGATAACTCAGAGGAGAGGGTGTGGAACCGAACTGCATACTGAGCCACCATGAGACCCTCCTGGCATAGATGAAGAGAGGAAGTTGTCAAAGTACTATGGCCCGGCTCGTCAAAGGTCGTGTGGAATGTCCCAAGTTAGGACTGGAGATCATTGACCAGAGGATCCCCTCTCTTCCATATCGGATTCAGCCAAGCGAGAGCCTCTCCAGCAAGATGTGACATAATGAAGGCTACGATCCGATACAAACAGATGGCCTAGGAATTCAAAGTGCAGTGTACACTGATTAATGAACCCCCGACACTGGGCAGGATCGCCGTCGAACCGGGTGGGAGCCGCCAGACAAGGTCCTTTACCTGACGTATAACTGGGAACCTGTAAACCAGCAGCAGAGGTGG
>JARQOD010000001.1:423653204-423690732 GCA_033576555.1 Oophaga sylvatica | reverse complement strand
TTTTTGTGTCGACCCGCCACCACAATTGTGGGTTACCAGGGCAATGGGGTACTCAGAGCCGACCCGTAGAAGTCTATGGGGATTGTCACAGGTAGCTGTGGCTCGGTCTGTGGCCCTGGCGGTCTGGCGTATGTTGGGGATATATTTACAGGGGATTGATTTATATACAGTTCGTGACGCCACCTGTAGTATTCTGGTAATTAGTACCAGCGCTGCT
The DNA here is from genome assembly GCA_033576555.1 of Oophaga sylvatica. NCBI lineage: Eukaryota > Metazoa > Chordata > Amphibia > Anura > Dendrobatidae > Oophaga > Oophaga sylvatica. Next base: position 423,690,515 of record JARQOD010000001.1, on the reverse strand, counting down.
GTAGATCTCTGAGGGGATGGTGAGGCAGCTAGATGTCGGGTCCCCTACAGGTGGGACTCTTCCCTCAGGTCGGTAGTTAGTAGGGATTGTGCAGGCATGCAATAATAACTCAGTCTCACACGGTCAGCGTCTTTCCATACCTTTACTTGTAAGATGTTCAAGCAGGTCCCAGGGAGGCTGATGGGGTTGATGGAGGATGAGCTTTGAGGCAACAGCTAAGCAAGTTAGGGGCCTCCTTTACTGTCCAATGAAGATGAGTACGACCAGCCTGAAGCGTAGTCCCCTCTATGATTCCAGCTAATCCAAAGCTGTATTTCCCAGTCAGGTTTGTGGTGGAGCCTTTCTGTGAGGGAGCTGAATTCTTATTTTGTCCTGCAGAGACTCAAAGTCTTCACTTCCCCTGACCCCAGTTACGTACTGACTATAAGGGGTTGTTTGCCGCGACCTAGGGTCCGGTAAATCTCTGGTTTTCTCTTCACTATGCTTGTAGCTAATAGTGATCCTTCGGTCCCCAGTGACCGGTAGCAATGTGCAGGACTTTTCCAAGCCAAACGCACTTTTCCAATAATCTTCCTTCCACTTTGCCCTTCGATTTGCTCGACTCTTAATAGATAGTCCAGTCTTTCTTCCAGTGGGGCACAGCTCTGACTAGACTAAGGTGAATTAGACCACCTGTACCAGCCTCCACGTTCTGAACTGATGACAGGCTCAAACTGGACACGTCTACTCTGTCCAAGGACAGGAAACTGACTGACTAGAAATCACTCCCTTCCACACCCCTGCTGGTGTGTCAGAAGTGTACATGATGTCATGAAGAGACCTTAACTGTTACCTCTCCACTCATCCTCCTGGTATTGTGTACCAGGGCTACACATTGGGGTGCTATGCCAGATGACCTGGCCACCAGACATGAACCCAATCGAGATGGTTTGGAGTGAGCTGGACCACTCACCGCTTCAATTTTGAATAATCCCCAACAGTGTCAACAGCAAAGCACCCCCACACCATCACACCACCTCCTCCATGCTTCACAGTGGGAACCAGGCATGTAGTGTCCATCCGTTCACCTTTTCTGCATGCAAAGCAGTAATCAAAGCAAAAGGTGGCTACTTTGAAGAACCTAGAATATAAGACATATTTTCAGTAGTTTCACACTTTTTGTAAAGTGTAATGTATAATTCCACATGTGTTAATTCATAGTTTTGATGCCTTCAGTGTGATTCTACAAATTTTCACAGTCATGAAAATACAGAAGAATCTTTGAATAAGAAGGTGTGTCCAAACTTTTGGTCTGTACTGTATACAGACAGTAAAGGCTTGGAAATCCTAAGGCTAGCAGATTCCCACTTTATGTTGCCAAATACTGACACCTGCTGGTGTTCTATAGATTGCAAAATAGACCTGGGTAATGGCAACAGGGAGAGTTACAAATGAAAGGGCCTAGTCACATGTCAGCGTTTGTCATAGGTGTGCTGTCCGTTTTTGTTTTTTTTTATCACAGACTGAACAAAGACACATTCTTTTCACATTTCAATTTAAATAGGACAAGTCCCTTACCTACTGTACCACCATTCCTATCACAAAGATTATCCAGGACCCACTTTATCACACTTTAAAAAAAATAAAAGTATTAGTTACACCCTTGAGTAAATACAGAATACAGATGAGACTACCCTGACTAATACAACTCAAGACCAGCCCCCTCAGGCCTAGGCAAATAAAGACCACACACCAAACCCCCTAAAATACATGCCTCAAACCCTCTAAATAAATCCAGACTGACCCCTTTATACAGACCTGACTAGATAAACAAAGACCCCTTTAATATACAGTCATGGCCGAAAGTGTTGACACCCTTGAAATTGTTTCAGAACCCATGAATACAGCCCCCACACACACTCCCCACTAACAGAACAGCAAGTATTGTGGACCTGCCCAACACCATTGCATGCACAAGGGAGATGCAATGGGTTACTCAATATACCCCCCAAAATCTAAGCACTTATATTCCATGAACAGTGACATTTAAGGAGTTAAACAACAGCTATCGTAGTTATCTCAGCTGCAACAGTAGAGTCAGGTGCTAGAACCCAATATGTGATGTTCTGTACATGTATGCAGCATTGAGAATGGGTTATTGAAGACCAGATAGGATGAAATTCTATGCACATTTGTTGGAAGGTGTTAAATAAACATTAAATACGGAGGCTGGGGTGACCTAGCATTGATACCGCTTTGGTGTTGAATCCCTGTGTGCATAATAGCTTCCCTATATTAAAAGAAAGCTGGCTATATTCTGTCACCTCTTGAAAATAGTGACCTTATAAAATCAATAGACAAAAGACAAAAAAACCTGACTGGCACATCCAGACTAATGTGAACTAGGTGCAAACCAAGGGAAGCTACCCCCATGTAAAACATACAAAAAAAGGCTGCACTCAAGCATACTAAAGCATGACAACATGGAATACATGAAATTTAGAATAGCAATATGGCTTTGGAATATAAGGAAAAATTTGAGACACTTAGTATAAACATTTGGCCAAACATTTTAAAGCCCACCAACCATCGTCAAGGTGGTCTCAATTCTGGTGAGTCCCTGACCTAATGTGAACATACCTCTATTAGGCTGATATCTGAATTTCTGGGTGAATATGCACCTCTGTCAGTAATGCCTGCATTTATGGGTAAAGTAGGGACCTGGTGTAATTAAAATCACCACCTGTTGGGGGCGGAGTGCTCGGTCAGCAAGCTAACATTCAAAAGACAAAAAAACCTGACTGGCACATCCAGTAGGTATGTTCACATTAAGTCAGGGACTCACCAGAATTGAGATCACCTTGACGATGGTTGGTGGGCTTTAAAATGTTTGGCCAAATGTTTATACTAAGCGTCTCAAATTTTTCCTTATATTCCAAAGCCATATTGCTATTCTAAATTTCATGTATTCCATGTTGTCATGCTTTAGTATGCTTGAGTGCAGCCTTTTTTTGTATGTTTTACATGGGGGTAGCTTCCTTGGTTTGCACCTAGTTCACATTAGTCTGGATAGGTATGTTCACATTAGGTCAGGGACTCACCAGAATTGTGACCACCTTGACGATGGTTGGTGGGCTTTAAAATGTTTGGCCAAATGTTTATACTAAACGTCTCAAATTTTTCCTTATATTCCAAAGCCATATTGCTATTCTAAATTTCATGTATTCCATGTTGTCATGCTTTAGTATGCTTGAGTGCAGCCTTTTTTTGTATGTTTTACATGGGGGTAGCTTCCCTTGGTTTGCACCTAGTTCACATTAGTCTGGATGTGCCAGTCAGGTTTTTTTGTCTTTTGAATGTTAGCTTGCTGACCGAGCACTCCGCCCCCACCAGGTGGTGATTTTAATTACACCAGGTCCCTACTTTACCCATAAATGCAGGCATTACTGACAGAGGTGCATATTCACCCAGAAATTCAGATATCAGCCTAATAGAGGTATGTTCACATTAGGTCAGGGACTCACCAGAATTGAGACCACCTTGACGATGGTTGGTGGGCTTTAAAATGTTTGGCCAAATGTTTATACTAAGCGTCTCAAATTTTTCCTTATATTCCAAAGCCATATTGCTATTCTAAATTTCATGTATTCCATGTTGTCATGCTTTAGTATGCTTGAGTGCAGCCTTTTTTTGTATGTTTTACATGGGGGTAGCTTCCCTTGGTTTGCACCTAGTTCACATTAGTCTGGATGTGCCAGTCAGGTTTTTTTGTCTTTTGTATGTTAGCTTGCTGACGAGCACTCGGCCCCCACCAGGTGGTGATTTTAATTACACCAGGTCCCTACTTTACCCATAAATGCAGGCATTACTGACAGATGTGCATATTCACCCAGAAATTCAGATATCAGCCTAATAGAGGTATGTTCACATTAGGTCAGGGACTCACCAGAATTGAGACCACCTTGACTATGGTTGGTGGGCTTTAAAATGTTTGGCCAAATGTTTATACTAAGCGTCTCAAATTTTTCCTTATATTCCAAAGCCATATTGCTATTCTAAATTTCATGTATTCCATGTTGTCATGCTTTAGTATGCTTGAGTGCAGCCTTTTTTTGTATGGCTTATAAAATCAATGTCTGACCTGTTAGGGAGCATTTCAACATGAAAACCAGAGTCCCCTCCAAGAGGTAAACACATACATCTACAGACAGTTCTGATGATGTTCTATCAATAAGGCCGGCTTCACACATCCTGATATTATTGATACCGGAAAAACATTACCAGAGATATCAGTGTTTGTAATACTTGTGAGACATGTGTGGCAACTGTGTGCCACATCTGTACCATACATACCAGTGCCTGGGAAGCAGCGGTACATATAGCATATACATATATACATATACATATAGGTGCTGAAGACCGCTCTCATCATTCTCCCCTGCTCTGATGGTGATCAGCGCAAGCAGGGGAGAATAATGAGAGTTGTATTCAAGTGAGTAAAATGAGAGCAGGCTGCCCTGATGGGACTACTACTCCCACCAGCCTACACTTAATGCTGCTAATAAAAGTGAGAGCAGGCGCCAACTGATGAGAGTATTCATCAGCCACCGCCTATGCAATAAAAAAAAGGCGTATGTTCCCTTGCATTTTTTATAACCAGTCAGGCAAAACTGATAGCTGCGACCATCTAGGCTGAGAACCACTGGGGAATGAGCTGCTGACTAGCGGTGATGTCATCAAGGTTACTGCAGGTCAGCGAGGCTGCGTTCCAAGCCGGGCTGAACGGCGGTGACCATGAGAAAAAGTCAGTGAGTTCACCGCAGATTTCTCATGGTGATCTGTGGTGAACTCAGTGACTTTTTCTCACGGTACTGAGGTCACCCCAGTTCAGCCCCGGCTGGAAATGCAAAATTGATCAATACTAAAATAATCAAATACTTATCTCTCCCTCTTTCCCCTCTGCTCCAAGCACCGTTGCTCCGGTCGCCTCAGCATCTTATGACTCCCTGCAGTGCTCACCACAGAGGGCGCGCTGTAGCGACGTCATTGCACCCTCTGCTCGGAGACGTGAGAGTCATGGACACTGGAGCTGCAGAGGAACAGGGAGTGGTATTTCAGTTACCATTCCTGTAGAATGTAAGCCCGAAAGGGCAGGGTCCTCTCCCCTCTGTATCAGTCTGTCATTGTTAGTTTGTTTACTGTAAGTGATACCTGTAATTTGTATGTAACCCTTCTCATGTACAGCACCATGGAATCAATGGTGCTATAGAAATAAATATTAATAATAATAATAATAATTCATAGCGTGCTGGTGTCCCCGATGGCGAGTGAGCCCCGACACTTACTGGGTGGTGACACCAGCCCTGCCTGCAAGTGCACCTTCACCATCAGGCCCCAATGCAGATGATGTCCATCCACATCATCTAATAGCCATAATTTTATTTTGTCGTAGACATAGCCATAGGGTAGACTTGTTTGTGCACGCTGACTTGTTGCTTGGAACGGCACTATTTAATTTACAATGTAATGCAATACCACATAATTATATTGGATATGGTGTAAAAATTCTTTGCTGAGTGTTATTTATATAAATAAAAACCTTCATTGTGCGGTAAAAACAAGTTTTTATTAAAAAAGTTGTTTAAAAGTAAAATAAAACAGGATTTTTGTACTTACCGTAAAATCTGTTTCTCGGAGCGCTCATTGGGGGACACAGAAACCATGGGTGTATGCTGCAGCCACTAGGAGGCTGACACTATGCATATGCAAAAAAGGTTGGCTCCTCCTCTGCAGTGTACACCCCACCGACTGGCACCAAGCTAATCAGTTAGTGAGAAAGCAGTAGGAGAAGAATGCAAACAACAAACAAACAACTCAATTTAACAAAAACAATCGAAAGAAAGAACAAGAGTTGTAAACATATGGGAGGGTGCTGTGTCCCCCAATGAGCGCTCCGAGAAACAGATTTTACTGTAAGTACAAAAATCCTGTTTTCTCTATCGCTTCATTGGGGGACACAGAAACCATGGGACGTTCCAAAGCAGTCCCTGGGGCGGGAGAAAAATGGCAAGAGACTCCATTCAGGCCGCCAAAGGCTCCAATGCCGCCTGCAAGATCCTTCTGCCTAGGCTGGCGTCCGCCGAAGCATAGGTGTGGACCCTGTAAAATTTGGCAAACGTGTGGATGGAAGACCAGGTTGCCGCCTTGCAAAGTTGTAGGGCGGAAGCCCCATGGTGAACCGCCCAGGAGGCGCCTACCGCCCGGGTGGAGTGAGCCCTGACCCCAGTAGGAGGCACTCTATTTTTAACCCGGTAAGCCTCCAATATTTCGGTCCTAATCCAACGCGCAATTGTAGCCTTGGAAGCAGGCAGGCCTCTTCGCGCTCCGTCCGGAATGATGAATAGGAGATCAGACTTCCTGAAGGAAGCCGTCCTATCCAGGTAGGTCCTTATTGCCCGTACCAGTTCTAGCTTGTTCAACGAGCGCTCCAAAGGATGAGTCAGAGCCGGACAGAAGGAAGGTAGAACAATGTCTTCATTCAAGTGGAAAGTGGATACCACCTTGGGAAGAAAGGAAGGCGGAGGCCGCAATACTACCTTATCCTGGTGGAGAACCAGGAAAGGGGGGCGACAAGACAGAGCCGCCAACTCTGAAACTCGCCTGATGGAAGTGATCGCAACGAGAAAGGCCACCTTCCAGGACAAAACCGACAGGGGAACCTCTGTGAGAGGTTCAAAGGGAGCGCACCTCATAACCTCCAATACGAGATTGAGGTCCCAAGGGTCCACAGGATTCCGATACGGGGAAGCCATATGCGCCACTCCCTGAAGGAAAGTTTTAACTTGAACCCAAGAAGCCAAGGATTCCTGGAAGAGGATAGAAAGGGCTGAAATCTGTCCCTTAAGAGTAGCGAGAGAGAGACCAGAGTCCAGCCCCGCTTGGAGGAAAGCCAAGATGGCTGGGAGCGACAACTTCATTGGCGGGATGACGTTGGACTCACACCAGCGAAAATAGGCCTTCCAGGTTCGATAGTAGACCCTGGAAGACGACGGTTTCCTGGCCTGGATCATGGTGCGAATCACCCGATCTGAGAACCCGGACTCTCTCAGTACCGCGGTCTTAACCACCACGCCGTCAAATTGAGCGACCGAGAACCCTGGTGGCAGAACGGACCCTGTGATAGAAGATCTGGCCTGTCTGGGAGTCTCCAGGGGGCGTCCGCCAAGAGATTGTCGATGTCTGCGAACCAGGACTTCCTGGGCCAATCTGGGGCGATCAGAATGACCGGCACCCCTTCCGCCTTGATCTTCTTCAGCAATCTGGGAAGAAGGGGAAGCGGAGGAAACACGTATGGGAGAGTGAACTGTGACCAAGGAATCGCCAGGGCGTCCACGTCCAATGCTAGAGGATCGCGGGACCTGGAGACGAACAGCGGAACTTTCCTGTTTTGCCGAGACGCCATGAGGTCCACATCCGGGGTCCCCCATCGTAGGCAGATCTGATGGAAGACGTCTGGATGTAGGGACCATTCTCCTGCTGCGAAACCCTCGCGGCTGAGGAAGTCGGCGGCCCAGTTGTCCACGCCGGGGATATACACCGCGGATATTGCCGGAACCGTCGCCTCCGCCCAAAAGAGGATCCTGGATACTTCGGCCATCGCCCGAGAACTCCTGGTCCCCCCTTGGTGATTGACGTATGCTACAGCCGTGGCATTGTCTGTCTGAATTCTGACTTGCAGACCCTGAGAAGAGATTCCCAGTGACGGAGCGAGAGAAAGATGGCCCTGATTTCGAGGATATTGATCGGCAGGGAAGATTCCTGTGCCGACCAACGACCCTGAGCTGTCAGATGCCGAAAAAACTGCCCCCCAGCCCAGAAGACTCGCATCCGTCGTTAAGACTTGCCAGTGGTCTGGCAGGAAGGACGGCCCTGGAAGATGAGGGGGGATGACAGCCACCAGCTGAGAGACTGCCTGACCCTGAGAGGGAGACGAAGCGGACGATCCAACGATCTGACGGACCTGTCCCACTGAGACAGAATAGCCTGCTGAAGAGGTCTCAAGTGGAACAGAGCAAAGTCGCAACCATTCTGCCCAGCACCCTCATCGCTGACCGGAAGGAAGGAAGCTGAGGGCTCTGCAGAGACCGAACACCCTGCTGGAGGATTGCTCTCTTCTCCTTGGGGAGAAAGACCTTCGCCTGTCGGGTATCAAACAGCATGCCCAAGAAGATCAGGCGCTGAGAGGGAACAAGGCAGGACTTCTTTGTTGATGATCCATCCGAACCGGGCCAGGGTGTCGAGAACGATGGACAGGCTTTCTTGAGCCTGAGGGAGGGACGGAGCCTTCATGAGAATATCGTCGAGGTAAGGAATGAGCACCAGTCCTCGAACCCTCAAGGTGGCCACCAAAGCCGCCATGATCTTGGTAAAGACCCTGGGAGCGGTCACAAGGCCGAAGGGCAAGGTGACAAACTGAAAATGGTTCTGCCGAACTGCGAAACGCAGGAACCTCTGATGGGCTGGGTAAATCGGGACGTGGAGGTATGCATCTTGGATGTCTATGGAACACAGAAATTCCTGTGATTCCATTGTCGATATTACTGCACGAAGAGACTCCATCCTGAAGTGACGCAGGCGAACCCTCCTGTTCAGTAACCTGAGGTCCAGGATAGGCCGAACCTTGCCGCCTTTCTTCGGCACAACAAACAGGTTTTAATAAAAACCTGTGAAACGTTCATGCTCTGGAACAGGAACGATAACTCCAGCACTGAGAAGGGAATCGATGGATGCAAAGAAACCCGTTACCAAGGAAGGATCTCCTGGGGGGCGGGATTCGAAGAACCGATCTCTTGGGCGGGAAGTGAACTCTATTTTGTATCCTGAGGATACAACCTCCCTGACCCAAGCGTCCTCCACCAAGTCGAGCCACACGTCCTTGAACAGCAAGAGACGACCGCCGAGCTTGGGATGAACGCTGGGCTCCGGGGTCCAGTCATGCCGAAAAAGATCGACCAGGTCTTGACCTGGTGGATCTACCCTGGGAGTAATTGGAACGCCAGGAGGGGGTAGGCCGAAAGGAAGCCTTCCTCTTAACCTGGCGATTCTGCGGCCTACGTTGACTGGAGGAATCTTCCGATACCTGAAAACGGCAGAAAGGCCGAAAGGAGCGAAACTGTCTCCTTTGGATGGGTTTGTGAGGCTTTGACTGAGGGAGGAGGGAACTCGTGCCCCCCATTGCGTCCTTAATGATCTGATCCAACCTGTCTCCGAACAGATGTTCTCCCTGAAAAGGGAGACCTGTGAGCGACTTCTTTGATGAAAGATCAGCCTGCCATGCTTTGAGCCAGATGTTCCTCCGGAAAGCCACAATATTGCTGGATGCCTGCGCCGCGCAGGAAGCAGAATCCAGGGAGGCAGAGACTACATATTGCCCAGCCTGAGAGATCTGGTCTGCGAGCTCCGCCAGCTCTCTGGAAGGTGCTCCGGCCAAGATGCCCTTACGGAGCTGTCTGGACCATCTGGCTATCGCCTTTGAGACCCAAGTAGACGCAAAGGCCGGGCATAGAACAGAAGTGGCTGCCTCAAAGGCTGACTTTGCCAGTGATTCTAGAATCCTATCGTTGGCGTCCTTTAGGGAAGCAGCGCTAGCCAGAGGAAGGACCGTGTTGGTGGACAGTCTGGAGACCGGTGGGTCCGCTGAAGGAGAAATTGTCCAGTTAGATGTAAGCTCCAGGGAAAACGGGTATAGTATGCCGAGGCGCTTCCCTCTTTGAAAGCGTCTGGTCGGATTCTCCCTCTCCCTCTTGAGTATGTCCGTGAACTCAGTGTGAGGGGCAAAAACCTTGGAAGGTGGTTTGGACCGTCTGAACGAAACCGCCTGTTCTGCGGATTCCGTAGAGGTATCCCTGATGCCTAAGGTCTGATTGACAGCCACAATCAGACTCTGCACCATATCGTTCATGTCGGAGGCCTGATCTGAATCCAGGTCCGACTCATCTTCCGAAAACGCCTCCGGAGACGCCTCGCCAGATTCCTGGGAGGAGGGCGCTAGGGAGGGATAACCCTGAGCAGGGTCTTCCGGAGATATGGAGCGAGAAGAGGACCTAGAACTGTGTTCCAGTCTGGGTCTCTTACGGCTTGGGTTGGACGGACCGGGAAGGGAGTCTTGAGACCCGCTGGCGACTGCAGGTGCTGAAAGGGGCAATCTGTCCAAAACGGATACTAGGGTCTGTGATACCCTGGTGAGATCCGCAACAGATTGTGACAAAGACGCTGCCCACTGGGGGGTATGGGTCTCAGGATCACCTGGATCAGAAGGGGGCTCCTGGGTGGGTCCCGTGGGGTCGCTGCAGGCCTGGCAGAGGGGAGAAGACTGACCTGAAGGGAGTCTGCCATTACAAGAAGAACATACAAAGTATCTAACCAGCGTGGCGGAGGAAGAGGAAGATGGGGGACGAGTAGACTCTCCCTTTTGTTTAGGCATGGCTGAGCAATCCCACTAACCAGTGTCAGAAGGTTGGGGGACAGAGAAGGGCAGAGGAGAGTGTCAGCTCTGCAGGACAGAGCTTACTTACGGTTCCTGCGTGCTGCCGAGATGTTCCTCCCTGATGTGATGCTGTGACTGGAGCCCGTGCTCAGAGACCGCGGAGGTAGCTGAGGAGCCGCTTGCTACCACTTGAAGAACGCAGGATTGACAGACGCAGGGCCTGTAGAGTGCACTCTGCGTCTGCTACAGCTCTCAGGAACGCTGAGAGCGGTGTGCGGAGCCAGGACAGGCAGAGAAAGAAACCCGCCCGGAAGTGTGACAGGCGGGGGGCGGAGCCAGGACAGTCAGAGAAAGAAGCCCGCCCGGAAGTGTGACAGGCGGGGGGCGGAGCCAGGACAGTCAGAGAAAGAAGCCCGCCCGGAAGTGTGACAGGCGGGGGGCGGAGCCAGAGCTGGAGTAGGCCCAGAATGAAGCCGGGACCTAAATTTTGGTCTGCGGCCGTCGGGAAGGGGGATTGGAGCGGAGGACACCGCTGCTTAAGAAAAACAGGCCCCGAAATGAATCGCCGCAGCCAGCGGCAGGAAAAGTAGGTAGACAGGCGGCGCAATGCGAACGAGCACCGCACTGATAAAAAACCCGGGCTCCAGCTCCTAGAGAAAGACAGGGGGGCCCCGAGAAATCCACGGCGCCGCGAGGTACCCGGAGCAGCCCCATCTCTAAAGGCCTTAGGGGATTAGAATAATGTACCAGGCTCTCCTGTAACCTGCATCCTCTTTTTTCTCTTTTTTTTTTTTTTTCCCTCTTATTTCTTCCTGTCTTCTTTCTTCTGTCCTGCTGAGAAAGAGGGACAATACCTCAGACCAAAGGTCGGACGTCTGGATCAGTTGTGGGGACGTCCGCATCTCCTCATCCGACAGGCTCTGGTGGGCGAGTGGGTAGGAGACATAGGCAGGCCCGGGTCTTTCGCTGCCCCTGATCACCTAAACATCCGTCTGTGCTGGGGATTAGAGTGGGGGGTCCTGCCGAGACAGACATATGAGGATACGGGGTGGCAGTACACGCCGTACTCATAGTCTCTGTGTGGGACTACAGTAGTGACTTTTCACACTGTATCCCTCTGGAAGGTACCTGAAAAGGAACGACGCACAATAGGTAGATATGGGTCTCCAGAGAGACCCGTGTCCACCTCCTACTGACACTAAGCTAAAACTGATTAGCTTGGTGCCAGTTGGTGGGGTGTACACTGCAGAGGAGGAGCCAATCTTTTTTGCATATGCATAGTGTCAGCCTCCTAGTGGCAGCAGCATACACCCATGGTTTCTGTGTCCCCCAATGAAGCGATAGAGAAAACTTAATTTGTATCAGCATTATCAGATGCCTAATTTTATTTTTATTATTATTTTTCCATCCACAGGTTTGTGGGAGAGTTGTTTTTTTGGGGATTGGGCGCAAGGTACACAGTTTTATTTATTAAAGTTTGGGGGACATATTTCTTGCATTTTTTTGAGCTGGGGTTGATTGGAGAGTATCAATATTGTCCAGCTGTGCATGACTTGTTGCACTATTAGTCTCTGGATTCAGCGCACCTTTTGAACTTATACCCGGTCATGTCACACATTGGAATGGGGTTGAATCTTGATTTGTGGTACATGTTTAAAGCTGAACCAGGAGAGTCCACAAAACATTCCAGAAACATCATTTAATTAATTTGATGAACATTTGCAAGAACCCCACCTTCTCCAGTTTTTTTTCCCAGTAGCTATTGATCTTTTTTTCTCATGTTTGGATTCCTACTGGAAGTTGTCATCACCCAGGTTCTTCTTTTGTAGTTTTGGGTTTAAGGGGTAATTTTCTCCTTGTGGAGAGTGACAAGCCAAGCCTGGCATGCCAGAGTGAGGCAACTTATAAGCCGTGCATGCTCCTCCAGGAAATTAAACATGCAAATTGTCTCTTCAGAGAGGAAGAAAAGTCAATATCAACTCTTAACGAGCCTTGCAATATGAGTTTAGAATGCATTCTGAAAGGGCAATGTAGTGTTTTTGGTGATTTTCTCTCTCTTGGTGACTGTTGTGTCTCTTGAACATCTCTTCCTGCCTACAATGTAGCTTTTTTGTTTGACATTCACTATTTTCCACAGAAAAGAATAGGGAACCTGACAGGAAATTCATGCTTCCTGAACCACGGGCATGAATCAGGCATTGGCTCTGTTGTTGCAGCCATATAGGTTAAACTCTTCAAGAAGCCATCCGGGGACTATCTGACTCATATGACTAGTCCAAGAGGCAGGTCAGCAGCGGCTGCTCCCCGCCTTGCTCCCCTAGACCAGCAGGTCTCTCCCTGTGTGTCTGCATGCCGCAGCATTCCTAAGTAAAAATTACACGGCTGAAATAATGTAGCCAGTGTGATTAATGCTGCTCATGGTTTGAGCAGTATGGATCAGCTGACAGGTTCCATTTAAGTGTTTTTTACTCGAAGTACCATTTTCTTCACACCAAGCACCAACTGGGCACTAATTAAATCGTTTCATCTCTTGATTCCTAAAAGGTTTCTAACATTAGAAGAAGCATAGACAATGTGTACGAAAGATGCTATGAAAGACCGCCACTTGTTAGACATATATACCCCCCTCATTGTATGATAAATAATCCTTGCGTTCCAATCTTTTTGTGGCTTACAATAAATAAAAAAAAAAAAAAAAAGATGAAAGATCCCGGCACATCCATCCATTTAAATCCGTAAACTTTGATTAAATTTGACTGGGAATTTAAATAAAGTTTACGGATTTTATCGGATAGATGTCCAAGTTTTTAAGAGAGTCTTTATGAAAGCCGGTGGTCCTCTTTAGGGTATGTTTCCATGTTCAGTAAACGCTGGAGATTGGACGCTGCGTACAGCTGCAGCGTCCAACCCGCAGTGGACAGATACAGCATAGTGGATGGGATTTTATGAAATCCCATCTCCACTACGCGTGCAGGGACGTCTCCGGCAGCCCTGCGTATACGCACATGCGGTGCGTCTTTCTAGACCGCAACATGTGTTTATCTTGCGGAGACGCTCCGTCTCTGCAAGATACATATCGCAGTCCTATATATAGGGTGCGGTGATTCTGCATTCAATGAACACATGCAGAATCACCGCGCGTAGAAAAGCCGGCAGCGCTTTGGACATGTGTTGCGTCCAAAGCGCTGCCGGTACGGACCGTGGAAACATAGCCTTATACTTTTTGTACTTACAGGAAACCTCTGATGATAGGTACAGCCTTTTTCACCCTAAACTTAGTTACTGCTATGGACAGGTAAACACATAGTAATTTGGTGAACATATTCTTATCCCACAACACCTATATAGTTTACTTTAGTCAAATGTATTTTACAGCAGAAAATAAAAAAAAAATAGCAGGAGACAATTGATGTAAAATAGATATTTATTCTTAAAGAGCAGTATTAGCTTTTGGTAATGTTACATTTGACGTCAGTCTGTGGTGTTTCCGTTTCCAAACACCATAAACATAAAACAGTCTGTAAACATGCCGATACACCAAACGATTGTCTCTGTTCAAAATGATCTACGTCAACATGGTAGAAAACAATATTTAATTCAGCGTCAAAGCACAGCAAGTACAAATGACATGTTAATAAGACTAATAAAGGGAAAACATTTATGTACAATACAGACCACAAATACTGTAATGTTTTGTAAAAGCCTTTGTCAGTACTGGAATTTGGCCATGTGTAATGCAGATGACTTTTTAACCCCAGATACTAAACTTAAAACAAATATATATATAAAAAAAATTCAATTATTCTTTTCTTCATTTTTTGGAGGTGAAAATACATTTGTTATACTTATTTTTAAGTGACACTTCTTGGCCATGGAGAGGAACAAAAGGACATCAACACATTGGTGTGCTGAGAATTTTCAATATTTTCTAAACAGGTTATATTTGTTTAATATATTACATATTGGTCTTATCCAGCAGGGCTGATGCTCAGCATTTCCAGTTTCCTTATCAATAACCATATGGGAACTCCCATGAAAAGACATTATGGCTTCTCCCATGGCGTTCATTGCATAAACCTGGACGGTCCTTGTTACAGCTGGGTCTGTTATTATAGCTAGTGATGAGCGAGTGAACATGCTCACATAATGTGTTATCCGACCATGCTCTTGTGCCAAAGTCACTCTGTTATCACACGAGCATGTTCGGATAACTCCTTATCAGAGCACATTCGCTTATCACAACTTTAGATTTGGATACCACATTTGCATTTCATTTCTGAGCCTTTGGGCAGGTGCAGACTCTGTAATCTCTCATCCAAGATAATTGGGTCGCATAGGTCAGCACAGTGTGATCTGACTTCTCGGGTGAGGAGAAGATGGAGAAAACAAGGTCTCCATCTTCCCCACTCAGTCTATGGAAATCTGACTGCACTCAGATGTCATCCCTGTACAGTTCGATGATTTCCACAGACTCCTTGACTTGCATGGCAAGTGTGATCTAAATATTGTATCAAACTCGTGCAAGCAGAGATTTATTTTCCCTGGACCAGTGTGCTCAGAGGAACAAATCTGACATGTGCACGACTCCATAAAACATTGGTCCAAGTGCAACCTGATGCCTTCTCGGATCGCACTTGGACCAAAAATAAAGCCATGTGCACAAGGCCTTAAGCTCAACTACCTTCCACCATTAGGATGGCTTACAGTACTTGATCTGTATTTAGCTATTATTGTTGTCTCTATCTCCAGCATTTGGTCCCTGTATGATCCATTATTGAGCCAACATATTATGGTTGTTTGTTCCACGATACTGGTCCATACTATGTTTTAAAAGCTAACCCTTCAAATGCTTTTATGTGTGAATGCAAATATACATGTGGTCAAAATTGTTGGTACCCCTCGTTTAATGACAGAAAAAAACACAATGGTGACAGAAATAACTTGAATCTGACAAAAGTAATAATAAATCAAAAATCTATGAAAATGAACAAATGAAAGTCAGATATTGCTTTTCAGAATTTAAAAAAAAAATAAAACTCATGAAATAGGCCTGTACATAAATGATGGTACCCCTGAAAATAATGTGACAAAAGGGACATGTTAAATCAAGGTATGTCCACTAATTAGCATCACATGTGTATACAATCTTGGAATCAGTGAGTAGGCCTGTATAGAGGACTACATATACTCACTGTGCTGTTTGAGTGTGATACACACCATGTCACCAATCAACATGGACCAGAGAAAGCGAAGGAAAGAGTTGTCTCAGGAGATTAAAAGGAAAAAACATGTTAAAGGTAAAAGTTATAAGACCATCTCCAAGCAGCTTGATGCACCTGTGACTACAGTTGCACATATTATTCAGAAATTTAAGCTCCATGGGACTGTAGCCAACCTCCCTGGATGTGACGAAGAAGGTAAACTGATGACAAATCAAAGTGACGGATAAAATGAATGGTAACAAAAGAGCCAGAAAAACAGATTAAAGGTGAACTTCAAACTCAAGGAACATCAGTGTCAGATCGCACCATCCGTCACTGTATGAGCCAAAGTGGACTTCATGGGAGACAACCAAAGAGGACACCATTGTTGAAGAAAAAAATCATAAAAAAGCCAAACTGGAATTTGGCAAACTACATGTTGACAATCCACAAAGCTTCAGGGAGAATTTCCTATGGACAGATGAGACAAAACTTTTTGGCAAGGCACATCAGCTCTATGTTCATAGATGGAAAAATGAAGCATATCAAAAAAAGAACACTGTCCTACTGTAAAACATGGAGGAGGCTCTGTTATGTTCTGGGGCTGCTTTGCTGCATCTGGCACAGGGTGTCTAGAATCTGTGCAGAGTACAATGAAATATCAAGAATATCAAGGGATTCTAGAGAGAAATGTGCTGCCCAGTGTCAGAAATCTTGGTCTCAGTCGCAGGTCATGGGTCTTGCAACAGGATAATTACCCAAAACACACAGCTAAAAACACCCTAAGAATGGCTAAGAGGAAAACATTGGACTATTCTGAAGTGGCCTTCTATGAGCCCTGACCTAAATCCTATTGAGCATCTTTGGAAAGAGCTGAAACTTGCCGTCTGGAAAAGGCAACCTTCAAACACGAGACAACTGGAGCAGTTTGTTCTTGATGAGTGGGCCAAAATACCTGTCGAGAGGTGCAGAAGACTCATTGACAGTTACAGGAATTGTTTGATTGCAGTGATTGCCTCAAAAGGTTGTGCAACAAAATATTAAGTTAAGGGTACCATCATTTCTGTCCAGGCTATTTCATGAGTTTTATTTTTTTTTAAATTCTGTGGAAGCATGGTTGAAAAGCAATGTCTGACTTTCATTTGTTCATTTTCATAGATTTTTGATTTATTATTACTTTTCAAAAAGATTAAGGTTTGCACCATAACTTACCAAGAATGATTACTCTAAAGCA
The DNA here is from genome assembly GCA_033576555.1 of Oophaga sylvatica. Classification (NCBI taxonomy): domain Eukaryota; kingdom Metazoa; phylum Chordata; class Amphibia; order Anura; family Dendrobatidae; genus Oophaga; species Oophaga sylvatica. Next base: position 423,673,615 of record JARQOD010000001.1, on the reverse strand, counting down.
TAAGAATTGCATTGCTGCCATAGAAAATGGGAGAAAATAAATTGAAAAAAGCGCTATATAGTGTATATATGAAATATGTATTTGTGCGCTAAGAGCCTTCCTTTTTTCATAGCAATTTTTGCAGATACATATTTTATATATACCCTATATAGCGCTTTTTTTCTTTTTTTTTCTCCCATTTTCTATGGCAGCAATGCAATTCCTATGCTTTAGAGTAATCATTCTTGGTAAGTTATGGTGCAAACCTCAATCTTTTTGACTTGTATGCTTTTTTTGGTTGGCGCCTATTCACACTAGCTTAGATATGCTGGTCCTTCTTACTACTTTTGTCAGATTCAAGTTATTTCTGTCACAATTGTGGGTTTTTCTGCCATTAAATGAGGGGTACCTACAATTTTGACGTGTGTATAATATAATACATACATACACACAAAACACACACACACATGGGGTTTTCCCATAAATAAAGTTAATTTTAATCAACATTTTAATCAATAGATCTTGGAATAATAATAAATTCCACAATTGGATGTGATTAAATAAACTGTTCCTGTGCCGAGATAATCTTATAAATGTGCCGTGCTGTGTACTGTGTAATGGCTGTGTCTTACTGTACAGGAACATGGTTGGTCTGATCATACCACATCTCCTGGGCAGAGGAGGAAGCAAAAGAGAGTATACAGACATGACAGCATGGGATCACAGCTGATTCTTTTTGTGAGGCGAAACATTACACTGCCTGTTTTAAAGCAATATTTTACTTCAAAAAAAGAATCATTTGCGATCCCTTGCTGTCCTTTCTGTATACTCTTTTGCATCCTCCCCTGCCAGGAGATGTGATGTCATCAGATCATATTCCTGCATGGTCAGATACAGCTATTACACAGTACATTGATTTGGTCTGTGGTCTTAAATTAACTGAGAGAAGCTCAGGGTCTGTGCACACGTTGCGGATTCTGCTGCGTTGTACAGTACCATTATAACCTATGTAAAAAAAGAAAACGCTGTGCACATGCTGCGGATTTTTCCGCGTGGATTTGCTGCGCATTTTAATCCGCAGCATGTCAATTCTTTGTGCGGAATCCGCAGCGGTTTTACACCTGCTCCATTATAGAAATCCGCAGGTGTAAATTCGCAGGGGAAATTCGCACAAAAACCGCAGTAAATCCGCACTAAATCCGCAGGTAAAACGCAGGACGTTTAACATGCGGATTTAGCAAAATCCGCAAGTGAATCCGCCACGTGTGCACTCACCCTCAGAAAGACAGATAAAGTTGCAAAGTGTCCTGTCAAACCGTCAGAGTGAGCTGATTGACGAATTCTGCAGACTGCAACAGTCAGCTCAACACAGAGGCTATAGAAGGCAATTGGTGCAACATGTTTAACAAGACACAATTGCAAAAATTATTAAAATTGTCCCCAAAGGTGGACAACGTCAGCTTTTTGTGCCATAATATCCTTCTTGTATGTTAAAGAATGACTATCACATTTTTTTTTATGACATACAGATATACATATACGTAATATATATTATATATATCTTTTTACTTGCATCCATAGTGCTAACCTGCAGATAATGGTAGAAAATTAGCCAAGTGACTGCAGGGAGGATATAACTTAACTGGGGGCTATGATTAGTGATGAGCAAGCATACTCCTTGCTCGGGTTTTCCGAGCATGCTCCAGTGATTTCTGAGTATTTTGGCGTGCTCGGAGATTTAGTGTTTGTCCACGCAGCTGCATGATTTGCGATTGCTGGACAGTCTGTATACATGTGGGGATTGCCTGTTTGTTAGCAATTCCACACATGTATTCATGCTGTCTAACAGCCGCAATCACTAAATCTCCGAGCACGCCAAAATACTCGGAGATCACCCAAGCATGCTCGGGGAAACCCGAGCAGAGCAACAAGTATACTCGCGCATCACTAGCTATGATCAATTAGTGCTTTACACACTGAGAGGGCTATAATGACACCCACTAATCATAGACTAACATTCTGCATAGCATTCACAAACTGCCAAGCAGAATGTCACTTTAAACCAACAGGTATCTAAAGTGTATGGCCATCTTAATTTTCAGGACCGCCTTAATTCAAAACCATGACTGAGTATCCCGATCAGGAACTCCCACCGACATAATCTTTGGCCATGTCTAAACAACAGCACTTAGACTTCAAATGAGAGAATACTGCTCAGGAGCTATTTGGCAAACACAGTTTAATTATTTGACTGTCGACCGAAAACTGGAAATACTGAGCAATACCAGTGATTTGGTAGTTGGGGGACCCACCAATGACTTTGGTGGTTTAAAGAAAAACAAACCCCTTTCTGGATATCTGTATTGGAAATATTGGAATACCTAAACTTAAAGGCTATGGACACATTTGACATGGAAAAAAAAAGTTTTTCATAGGTTAGTGGTTACCTTTAGTTATAAAAGTTGCTTCAAGTTTGAGTCGAGGCTACTTCTCCCTTCACTAGCTCTCATGTACCAGTGCAAATTCATTCTTGGACTGACTTTCCCTTCTACAGCTCAAAGAGTGATGTGCTACCCTTAGTAAGCTTCCTTGTCCAAGAATTTGAATCTTTCTTGCCTCTCTGATGTGCCCTGTTCAACCTCCTCCACTTTCTTCTGCCATCTTTGAGGTCATTTTTCCAAGTCCAATTGTGATGTTTGGACCTGCGGCAAGTCTCCTGACCTGAACTGAAGAGCCTCATATACATATATTAAATTGCTGAGTTTCTCCCTACCGACTGACTTTGATAGGATTTGTAGGAGAGGGTTGTCGACCAAAGGTTTAATATCGGAAATATATAAAATTTTGTGCTCTCCCCAAGAGGGCTGACAAATAAAACATTCATACATGTGCAAATGGGAGTCTATTCTGGGAAAAGAGCACTCACCCAAAAGCTGGCATACTCCTGACCTCCTTCACAGACTGAACCCCTCAATGCCAAAAATGTGTTGGTGCTGTGGCTCTAATGTGGGCACACTTTATCATATTTTCTGATCATGCCCAGAGATTGAGAGTTTTTGGAGGAAAGTGAGATTGTTGAGCCCAATTCCAGTCCTCAAGGCCCACCAACAGGTCATGTTTTCACGATTTCCTTAGTATTGCCCAGGTGATAATTGCATCACCTGTGCAATACAAAGGAAATCCTGAAAACATGACCTGTTGGTGGGCCTTGAGGACTGGAGTTGGGGAACCCTGCTCTAAGGTTCTTTTATGTGGAATAGGGGCTAGACCCGATCATATACCTGTTAAATCTTACCTCTAAAGGGATGGGTAAAAAGTCATCTAAATAGCTTCTACACATTCTCACAGCGGCTAGGTGTCTCATCGCCCTCAACTGGAAGCAGATCTCCCCAGCCTTTACACCTACTATATAGAGTTAATGACATCCGAAGGATGGAATACATGATGGGATTCTAAATGCGAGTGTGGAGAGTTTTGATTCGGTTTGGGCTCCTTGGGATTACTTTTGGGCTCAGAGAGCAAAATAGGCCACTCCTTGTACTCTATGTCCCCCTTTCTATCAGAGCTCACCTTTTCCCCTTCCCTTCCTTGTGGTGTGTGTCTTGTCTTTATGTTTGTATTTTTAAGGTTACAGCTAAGGCTACTTTCACATTTGCGCTCGGGCGACCTGCGCCTATCTGCGCACGGCTGCCGCTAAGCTCCGCCCCCGGTCGCGCCTCCTCCCGGCGGCTCCGCCTATGGGTGCATGACGGCGCATGCGACCTATGTACCCTATCTTTATCATTGGGTACGCAGGCTGTGCGCAGTATGCGATTGACTGCGCATGCGTCCTTTTGACGCTGCGCCGAGCGCACCAAAGCGCACAATGTTGCATTTTAGTGCGCTCGGCGCACCGTCAAAAAGGACGCATGCGCAGTCAATCGCATACTGCGCACGGCCTGCGTACCCAATGATAAAGATAGGGTACACAGGTCGCATGCGCCGTCATGCGCCCATAGGCGGAGCCGCCGGGAGGAGGCGCGGCCGGGGGCGGAGCTTAGCGGCGGCCGTGGCAGATAGGCGCAGGTCGCCCGAGCGCAAATGTGAAAGTAGCCTTAGATAACTTATTTATGCCTTTGCTCTATATTGGTTCGGAGAGTCGAGGTGGCTCTTATTTCTTATTTTCTGTATTGTAAAAGTTTGTCCTGAATTATGTTTGTTAAAAATTGTTAAAACTTTAATATAAATTTACAGTTTAAAAAAAAAATTGCTGAGTTTAAGAAACCTACAGGCGTTCCAGACATAGTGGTGTTTAGTCAGACCATGGATGTTAGATCGACTTTGCAGTGAGAGAAGGAAGGGGAAGAGCAGGGAGACCCATCAATGCCAGGAGCAGGAGCTCTGAGGCCTTTGTCATATTTTGCAGTCCTGCAAACTAGGTAAAAGGACTCTGCTGCAATAAAACGGTAGGAAGTTTTTAATGAAGATTATGTGCCAAATTTTGCATTAAAGAATAAACAATAAAAAGTTATTCAATACAAAAGTGTGCACAGCCTTTAAATATTAACTATCATTTATACTGCTTGCAATAATTTGTTATGAATTTTGAATTTCTGTGCCGCGCTAAAGTAGTTGCATGAATTAAAAGAAAGAAAAAAAAAATGTTCTTTAGAGCACTGATTTCCATGAAGGATTAGTAGAGTCTGGTCTATGAAGACAGACCAGACATATGCTACATGCTCATATACTGGGTATCCCCTTAATACTCTTACGGTCTTCAATTATGGTGCATTTTAATAGTGTTTTGGCATCTAAATATCAAAAAAATACTTATTAGGGCAAATCATATAAAAGCCTGGTCAGTTAACCACAAAGATACCATGGAAATCCAGAGCTCAGCCATATGATGCATTTATGGATATTAATACAAAATTATGGACTATATTAAAGTTTAGGCTTCATTTTTATTTGAAAAACAAATATGTTTTTCTTCCCTTAGAACATTTGGTAAGGAAAGACCAGTGGTATGTGACTTGGAAAAGTCTAAGAAAATAAATGGGTACTTCTCATAATACAATAAGAACATGGAAAAAGAGTGCCCGTCAGCCAGGTAAAAGCCAGCTACTGAAAAATGTTTCCAACTTTCTTTCCCAAATGGATCCAATTATGCAAAGCTTTTAATTGCATCTTGCCCAAGTACAGATAGAAAAAAAAAAGTGTTTCAAATGTTAGTTCTATAAATAATTTTATTTAATATATTGGTGCTAAGTATTAAAGGGATTTTCTGGAAACACCCTTGGACGACGTACTAAAGATCGACCATCGATGTGTGACTTGTGGGGAAAACAGCCCCCAAGTACTCCACCAATCAACAAAATGAAGGGACCTCTTTGTGGTGTCCAGGAGTAGCATCTTCTCCGTACATGCAGATGTGCCTGGTAGTCAAGTACAACATAATGCACCCAATTCTTTCATACTGCTGAAAGGTGGAGGTTCCTGGGTAGGCTGGAAGATTAGTTTAAGTGACAGATTTTGTTTTTACATTAAATATGTTGAAAAAATAACTTGATCAACATGTCAGTTTTTGGTTAAAAAAAAATGCCGCCACAAAAAAAAAAAACATAGAAAAGTCAAATATTTCTCCAAGACCAGGTTCATAAAGCCATAATATTCACCATGTGCTCAAATAGAAATCCTCGGTCAAACTGGTGGGTCTCCTGACCTGAACTAACAGATTCATATACGAGTAGTTAGTTCGGATTAGGAGACCCACGAGTTGTGCCGGGAGTTGCAATCTGAACACAAACATTATATTACAGCCATGTGAACCCAGCCTCCTTAAAACAAGAATATACTACGGTTTCAAGTCAGATTTACAAAATAAGGTAAAATTTTAGGTTTGGGGTGGAAAACTTTTGAATAGAGAGGTGCAGGTCACTTTGTGTAGCCCTGGTCCACAGTAGAGGTCAGTGCTCTCTGGCTGTGGACAGGAGCTGCATTAATCTCCCGAGTCTCCAGGTTCCCTGTGGCTTCATTCAACCAGCCTGGCATGACATAATTTGTGCGGCACATATGTCATATCTTGCCAGCCCGGCTAATCATAAGCCTGGGATCCCAAAGGGTAATGAAGTTTGTGTAGCTCCTGTCCATGGCCAGACAGCACCTGACCTGGACCGTGAATCAGGTTTGCATTACGCGATCCTCTTATTTCTACTTTGAAGATTTTCAAAATGACCTAGTGTAAGAGAAGTTATCACAAAATTGAAAGTGGTGTCCTACCTCTCCATTCATTATTATGGGAGTGCCGTGCCAAAGAACAACCGAGTGCTGAACTCGGCTAGCTCTGGTGGTCCGATTAAGAATTAATGGAGCTAATGTGCTCATAATCGACCACCACTCCATTTACATGGAGCCCTTCAGATTGGTAGGATTCCTAGCGATCAGTAACCCATTGATTGGGAACTTTTCTCCTTTCCCAAGAATAAACTTCCAAACTTGAGATATTCCCTTGTTGTTACATGGTTGTAAAATGCATCAAATTTTCAGAGACAATTCCATATTCTCAAAAAACTTGTCATTCTAGATTGGCAAGTTAGGAGAGACACTTACTGGGAGAAATAAGCAGACCCTTTTTTTTCTAATTACAACTCCTTTAACTGGTTTGCCAGCAAGAAAAATGGGGAGTACTGATCCAAAATTGCTTTGCATATATCCAAGAGGAAAATAGAATTTTTTAAAAAATTCCTTTTAGAAGTAACATATATTTTTTTAAATTAAAGCCAACATGGTATTTTATATACGGTATATATATTTTTAAAGTATTTTTTAGGTTTTCTTAGTAAATTTTTGTTCTTGCATAAGTGTATACCCATTAGTGTCTCTGTAAATTTCATGAACCCTATGTCAACTATTCATGTTATTTAGTTCTGGAAATAGATGTAATTTTCTTTTCTTCATTGCATATGCCCAAAAAATAATAAAAATCTCTAGCCAAAACTGGGGCCATCGTCATTAGTATTCTTGATATCAGCCAACCCCCTCAGCACTTTCAGAATAGAACATCTCAAATGCTCTTTTCTCCGATGAGGTTTTCACCCATATCTCTGTCTCCAGCAGATACAACCTAGCACCAACAGGACTTGGAATTTGCCGTTCCATCAGATTTGCGGCCGTCCTCTTCAAACTCAGCTAGATTCAGTTCATCATTGGATGCAATACGTAAGCCATCTAATTCTTTCTTATGAGCCATTAAGACCAACTCTGTCAGTCGAGTGAAGGACTAAAGAACAAAAAACAGACAAAAATTATTATGGACAGTAAAAAACAATAGTAAACAAAATAGAGCCAGTAAAAACTGAGCTTCCTTCAATCCAGAGTAAAATTATTCAGAGCCCACCCAACAACCATATGAAACATGTGTGCATCCACTTTCCATTGCATCATAAACATCGATATCACACACATCTGTGCACATTCAATGAAATCACAATAGTTTTATTAGTAAAATAGTAGGCAATAAACCAGGCTACATTCATGTTAAAAAGGATTTAAGGGAATCTGTCACCAGGTTTTTCCTACCAGAGACCCTGATTCCAGTGATGTATCACTTACTGATCTGCTTGCTGCTGTTTTAATAAAAATCAGTTTTCGCAGCTGCAGATCTATCAGTTCTCCAATGCTGAGCTGTGCATAACCCCGACACCACCACTGATTGGCAGTATACTGTGCATAGCCAGAAAGCTGCCAATCAGTAATTGGGGGTGGGGTTATTCAGAGCTCATGAATATGGAGGACTACATGGAAGCAAAGGAAAGTAATCTACAAATGAGGTTGACAACTTCTTGACCTTTCGAGTCCTTGATTGTGTCAGGGTCATCTTCTTGGACTTAGCTTGTTCATACGACATGGTGTATTCTGTCTTTTCTACCATAAAACAGGCAACTAGTTGATGGATCACCAATTTGCAGTTACTACAGCCTGTTAGATTATAATTGGAATAATTTTGCAGCTAAAGAAATACATAGATTGGAACTATGTGACATTAAATGGATTTTCTGGAATTTGTTTGCTTTTTTTTTTCTAAAATCGGGCAAAAAAGTAGGTAATATTCAAAAAGATTTAAACATTTACTTACACCCCAAATCCCCCACAGCTCACAGATCTTAGATATTTTTAACCCCTTCATGACCCAGCCTATTTTGACCTAAATGACCTGGCCATTTTTTGCAATTCTGACCAGTGTCCCTTTATGAGGTAATAACTCAGGAACGCTTCAACGGATCATAGCGATTCTGAGACTGTTTTTTCGTGACATATTGGGCTTCATGTTAGTGGTAAATTTAGGTCGATCATTTTTGCGTTTATTTGTTAAAAAAATGGAATTTGGCCAAAATTTTGAAAATTTCGCAATTTTCAAATTTTGAATTTTTATTCTGTTAAACCAGAGAGTTATGTGACACAAAATAGTTAATAAATAACATTTCCCACATGTCTACTTTACATCAGCACAATTTTGGGAACAACATTTTTTTTTTTATAGGAAGTTATAAGGGTTAAAAGTTGACCAGCGGTTTCTCATTTTTACAGCAAAATTTACAAAACTATTTTTTTAGGGACCACCTCACATTTGAAGTCACTTTGAGGGGTCTATATGGCAGAAAATACCCAAAAGTGACACCATTATAAAAACTGCACCCCTCAAGCTACTCAAAACTACATTCAAGAAGATTATTAACCCTTCAGGTGCTTCACAGGAACTAAAGCAACGTGGAAGGAAAAAATGGACATTTTAATTTTTCCAACAAAATTTTTCTTTTAGCATCAATTTTTTCATTTTTGCATGGGCAACAGGATAAAATGGACCCTAAAATTTTTGGGCAATTTATCCTGAGTACACAGATACCTCATTTGTGGTCATAAACCACTGTTTGGGCGCACGGCAGGGCTCAGAAGGGAAGGAGCGCCATTTGACTTTTGAATGGAAAATATGCTGGAATATTTAGAGGTTACCATGTCGCATTTGGAGAGTCCCTGTGTGCCTAAACATTGGAGCTCCCCCACAAGTGACACCATTTTGGAAACTAGATCCCCCAAGGAACTTATCTAGATGCAGAGTGAGCACTTTGAACCCCCAGGTGCTTCACAAATTGATCCGTAAAAAAAAGAAAGTACTTTTTTTTTCACAAAAATTTTCTTTTAGCCTCAGTTTTTTCATTTTTGCATGGGCAACAGGATAAAATGGATCCTAAAATTTGTTGGGCAATTTATCCTGAGTACATCGATATCTCATATGTGGTCATAAACCACTGTTTGGGCGAACGGCAGGGCTCAGAAGGGAAGTAGCGCCATTTGACTTTTTGAATGGAAAAAATGCTGGAATATTTAGCGGTTGCCATGTCGCATTTGGAGAGTCCCTGTGTGCCTAAACATTGGAGCTCCCCACAAGTGACCCCATTTTGGAAACTAGACCCCCCAAGGAACTTATCTAGATGCAGAGTGAGCACTTTGAAACCCCAGGTCCTTCACAAATTGATCCGTAAAAAAAAGAAACTACTTTTTTTTCACAAAAATTTTCTTTTAGCCTCAGTTTTTTCATTTTCACAATGGCAACAGTATAAATTGGATCCTAAAATGTGTTGGGCAATTTCTCCTGAGTACACCGATACCTCATATGTGGTAATAAACCATTGTTTGGGCGCACGGCTGGGCCCAGAAGGGAAGGAGCGCCATTTGACTTTTTGAATGGAAAATTGGCTCCAATCCTTAGCGGACACCATGACGCCTTTGGAGAGCCCCTATGTGCCTAAACAGTGAAAAAAACCTACATGTGACACCATTTTGGAAACTAGACCCCCCAAGGAGCTTATCTAGATGAGTAGTAAGCACTTTGAACCCCCAAGTGCTTCACAGGAGTTTATAAACGCAGAGCAGTGAAAAAAAAAAATCATTTTTGTTTCTCAAAAATCATTTTTTAGCCCATTATTTTTTATTTTCCCAATGGTAACAGGATAATTGGACCCCTAAAGTTGTTGTCCAGTTTTTCCTGAGTATGTTGGTGCCCCATATGTGGGGGGGAACCACTGTTTGGGCGCACGGCAGGACTCAGAAGGGAAGGAGCGCCATTTGACTTTTTGAATGGAAAATTAGCTCCAATCGTTAGCGGACACCATGTCGTGTTTAGAGAGCCCCTGTGTGCCTAAACTTTTGAGCTCCCCCACAAATGACCCCATTTTGGAAACTAGACCCCCTAAGGAACTTATCTAGATGCACAGTGAGCACTTTGAACCCCCAGGTGCTTCACAGAAGTTTATAACGCAGAGCCGTGAAAATAAAAAATCATTTTTTTTCTCAAAAAATGATTATTTAGCCCACTATTTTTTATTTTCACAATGGTTACAGGAGAAATTAGACCCCAAAAGTTGTTGTCCAATTTGTCCTAAGTACGCTAGTACCTCATATGTGGGGGGGAACCACTGTTTGGGCACACGTCAGGGCTCGGAAGGGATGTAGTGACGCTTTGAAATGCCGACTTGATGGAATGGTCTGCGGGCGGGCAGAGCCCCTGATGTGCCTAAACAGTAGAAACCCCCCACAAGTGACCACATTTTGTAAACTAGACCCCTCAAGGAACTTATCTAAATGTGTGGTGAGCACCTTGAACCCCCACGTGCTTCACAGAAGTTTGTAATGCAGAGCCGTGAAAATAAAAAATCATTTTTTCCTCAAAACCTGATTTTTTTTAACCCGCAATTTTTTATTTTCACAAGGGTAACAGGAGAAATTGGACCACAAAAGTTGTTGTACAGTTTGTCCTGAGTACACTGGTACCCCATATGTGGGGGGGAACCACTGTTTTGGCGCATGGGAGAGCTCAGAAGGGAAGGAGCGCCATTTTGGAATGCAGACTTGATGGAATGTTTTGCGGGCGTCATGTTGTGTTTGCAGAGCCCCTGATGTGCCTAAACAGTAGAAACCCCCCTCAAGTGACCCTATTTTGGAAACTAGACCCCCCAAGGAGCTTATCTAGATGTGTAGTGAGCACTTTGAACCGCTAAGGGCTACACAGAAGTTTATAACGCCGGGGCATGAAAATAAAAAAAATCATATTTTTTCCTCAAACATGATCTTTTAGTCCCCAATTTTTTTATTTTCCCAAGGGTAACAGGAGAAATTAGACCTCAAAAGTTGTTGTCCAATTTGTCCTGAGTACGCTGATATCCCATATGTGGGAGAAAACTACTGTATGGGCACACTTCGGGGCTCGGAAGGGAAGTAGTGACGTTTTGAAATGCCGACTTGATGGAATGGTCTGCGGGCGTCATGTTACGTTTGCAGAGTCCCTGATGTGCCTAAACAGTAGAAACTCCTCACATGTGACCCCATTTTGGAAACTAGACCCCTCAAGGAACTTATCTAGATGTGTGGTGAGCACTTTGAACCCCCAAGGGCTACACAGAAGTTTATAACGCCGGGGCATGAAAATAAAAAAATCATATTTTTTCCACAAACATGATCTTTTAGTCCCCAATTTTTTTATTTTCCCAAGGGTAACAGGAGAAATTAGACCCCAGAAGTTGTTGTCAAATTTGTACTAAGTACGCTGATATCCCATATGTAGGAGAAAACTACTGTATGGGCACATGTCGAGGCTCGGAAGGGAAGTAGTGACGTTTTGAAATGCCGAATTGATGGAATGGTCTGCGGGTGTCATGTTACGTTTGCAGAGCCCATGATGTGCCTAAACAGTAGAAACCCCCCCAAGTGACCCCATTTTGGAAACTACATCCCCCAAGGAACTCCTCTAGATGTGTGGTAAGCACTTTGAATTTCCAAGTTCTTCACAGAAGTTTATAACGTAGAGCCGTGAAAATAAAAAAATCATTTTTTTTTTCCACAAAAATAACTTTTTTAGTCCCCAATTTTTTTTTTCCCAACAGTAACAGGAGAAATTTGACCCCCAAAGTTGTTTTGCAATTTTTCCCGAGTACGCTGATACCCCATATGTGGGGGTAAACCACTGTTTGGGCACAAGCCGGGGCTTGGAATAAAGGGAGCACTGTGACTTTTTGAACGCAAAATTTGCAGGAATCAATGGTGGTGCCCAGGGCCGCCATCAGGGCATGACAACCCTTACTGCGGTATGGGGCCCGGTGATTAGGGGGGCCCGCCGCCCGAGCACGCTGGTCCGCGCTCGGGCCCGGGGGCCCCCAACATTTTGAGGCTCCCCTGCACCTCAAGGGGCCCCCAGCTAGCGACACATCACGCAGCCGCTATGGGGGCCCCTGTGTGGCAGGGGGGCCCGCCTGCCCCCAGCGCTGACTCCCCCCGCCGCTGCATTGAACTATACCGGCGTCTGCTGGTACAGTTCAAAGCAATAATGGAGGAGAGAGCGTCAGCTGACGCTCCCTCTCCCATCATTCCCCGCTCTGTCTCTGATACAGCGCGCTCACTGTGTGCCGGGCAGAGCAGAGAACAGGAGCTGGAGCAGCGCTGGCACGAGTATGAGGTGAGGAGTGTTTTTTTTTTTTTTTTTTTTTTATAATCGCGCTCCTGTGTGCGGGCGAGCAGGAGACAGGCTGGGGAGCGTGGCACGAGATGAGTGAGGAGTGTTTTTTATTTTCTTTTTTTTATAATGTCCTGCTGTGGCCATTCTGGGGGGAGAGAGATGAGGGCTGTAAAATGTGGCCCTGCTGTATACTATGGGGGCCCTGCTGTCTACTATAGGGGCCCTGCTATAGCCAATGTGGGCCCTGCAATATACAATGGGGGCCCTGCTGTATACTATGGGGGCCCTGCTGATCTACTATGGGGCCCTGCTATATCCAATGTGGGCCCTGCAATCTACAATGGGGGACCTGCTGTATACCATGGGGCCCTGCAATATACAATGTGGGCCCTGCTGTATACTATGGGGGCCCTGCTGTCTACTATAGGGGCCCTGCTATATCCAATGTGGGCCCTGCAATATACAATGGGGGACCTGCTGTATACTATGGGGCCCTGCAGTCTACTATGTGGGCCCTGCTATATCACATGTGGGCCTTGCATATATCAATGGGGACTGCTATATACAATGTGGGCCCTACTATACTATGTGGGCCCTGCTGTATACTATGGGGGCCCTGCTATATTCTATGTGGGCCCTACTGTATACATGGGGCCCTGCTATATACATGTGGGCCTGCTGTATACTATGGGGGCCCTGCTATATACTATGGGGCCCTGCTATATACAATGTGGGCCCTGCAATATACAATGGGGGACCTCTGTATACCCATGGGGGCCCTGCTATATACAATGTGGGCCTGCTGTATACTATGGGGGCCCTGCTGTTAACTATGGGGCCCTGCTATATCCAATGTGGGCCCTGAATATACAATGGGGGACCTGCTGTATACTATGGGGCCCTGCTGCTACTATAGGGGCCCTGCTATATCATGTGGGCCTTGCAATATACAATGGGGACTGCTTATACATGTGGGCCCTACGTATACTATGTGGGCCCTGCTGTATACTATGGGGGCCCTGCTATATACTATGGGGCACTGCTGTATACTATGTGGGCCCTGCTGTATACTATGTGGGCCCTGCTGTATACTATGGGGGCCCTGCTGTATACTATGTGGGCCCTGCTATATACTATGGGGGCCCTGCTGTATACTATGGGGGCCCTGCTGTATACTATGGGGGCCCTGCTGTATACTATGGGGCCCTGCTGTATACTATGGGGGCCCTGCTGTATACTATGGGGGCCCTGCTGTATACTATGGGGGCCCTGCTATATACTATGTGGGCCCTGCTATATACTATGTGGGCCCTGCGGTATACTATGTGGGCCCTGCTGTATACTATGGGGGCCCTGCTATATACTATGTGGGCCCTGCTGTATACTATGGGGGCCCAGCTATATACTATGTGGGCCATGCTATATACTATGGGGGCCCTGCTATATACTATGTGGGCCCTTCTGTATACTATGGGGGCCCTGTTATATACAATGGGGGCCCTGCTGTATACTATGGGGGCCCCGCTATATACAATGTGGGCCCTGCTGTATACTATGGGGGCCCTACAATATACAATGGGGGCCCTGCGGTATACTATGGGGGCCCCGCTATATACAATGGGGGCCCTGCTGTATACTATGGGGGCCCCGCTATATACAATGGGGGCCCCTCTGTATACTAAGTGGGCCCTGCAATATACAATGTGGGCCCTGCTGTATACAATGGGGGCCCTGCTGTATACTATGGGGGCCCTGCTATATACAATGTGGGCCCTACTATATACTATGTGGGCCCTGCTGTATACTATGTGGGCAGCACTCTATACTAGGTGGGCCCTGTTGTATACTATGTGGGCCCTGTTGTATACTATGTGGGCCCTGCTATATACTATGTGGGCCCTGCTATTTACTATGTGGGCCCTGCTATTTACTATGTGGGCCCTGCTATTTACTATGTGGACCCTGCTATTACTATGTGGACCCTGCTATATACTATGTGGGCCCTGCTTAACTATGTGGGCCCTGCTGTACACTATGTGGGCCCTGCTGTACACTATGTGGGCCCTGCTGTAACTATGTGGGCCCGCTGTACACTATGTGGGCCACGCTGTACACTATGTGGGCCACGCTGTACACTATGTGGGCTGTGTTATATACTATGGAGGGATATATTATATTTTATAGGGTGGCTGTGTTATATAATATGTGGCTGTGTTATATACTTTGTGGCTGTGTTATATACTATGGGGGGCTACGTTATATTCCTTTGGGAAGGCAGGCTGTATGATATTCTATTCGGGATACATTATATTCTATGGGGGGGCTGTATTATATTTATTATATTCTATGAGGGGTGATTGCATCATACTCTATGAGGTGGCTACATTGTATTCTATGGGGGGCTAGATTATATTGTATGGGGGCTTCATTATACTTTGAGGGGCTACATTATATTCTATGGGGGCTGCATTACACTATATGAGTAGGGCTACATTGTATTTTATGGAGGGGCTACATTATACTATATAAGGGGGCTCAATTATATTCTATGGGGGTTTAGATTAAACTCTGTGGGGTGGCTGCATTATACTCTGGGGTGGCTGCATTATGCTCTGTGGGGTGGCTGCATTACGCTCTATAGGGTGACTGCATTATACTATATGTGGGCTGCATTATACTGTATCGAGGACTATGGGGAATACATTATACCATATGAAGAACTATGGGGTGCATTATACTATGGGAAGTGAATTGTACTACATGGATGACTATGGCAGTGCATTATACTATATGGAGCACTATGAGGGTGTATTATACTATATTGATGACTGAATGTATTTTAATATATTGAGGGCTATTAGGAGTGTATTATACTATATGGAGGACTATGGATACATTATATTATATGGAGGACTATGTGGTGTGCACTTTACAATATGGAGGACTGTGGTGCACATTATAATATATGGAGGACTATGGGGTGTATTATACTAAACAAGCAAAGTGCTGCATATTCATCGAGTGATTGGTGTTAGGCTAAGTGCACACGTTGAGGAATGTTTGCAGAATTTTCCTGAGCAAAAACTGACTTTTTCCGCGGTAAACTTTCTAGGTCAATAATATAGCGGGAAAAACGCTAGAATTCCGCAAAATTAATGAACATGTTGGTTCTTTTTCCGAGATGCGTTTTTTTCGCGGAAAAAAACACACCATGTGCACAAAAATTGCGGAATTCATTCTAAATGATAGGATGCTTTAGGGTGAGTTTCCACGGTCAGGAAACGCTGCGTGTTTGGCGCTGTGCGCTGGCGCAGCGCCAAACACGCAGCGTCCAGATGTTACAGCATAGTGGAGGGGATTTCAAGAAATCCCGTCTCCACTATGCGTAACAATACGCAGGTGGCAGACCTGCGTAAACGGACATGCGGCGCGTCTTTTCAGACCGCAGCATGTCCTCGCGTATTGCGGCGACGGTGCGTCGCCGCAACAGAATTAACACAGGGCTATGTAGCCCTGCGCTCTTTCCGGAGGTGTTCCGGAGGTGTCCTGAACACCTCCGGAAAGATCGCGCGTCATAAAGGGGGCGGGGCTTAGACGGAGCGGAATTTCCGCTCCGTCCAAAGCGCTATGGTTCCGGACCGTGGAACCATAGCCTAATTCATGCTTTTTGACGCGTTTTTTCCAGCGAAAAAAACGCAAATAATCCTGAACGTGTGCACATAGCCTAAATGTGTCATTGGTGAGGGCATGGTGCAGAAGTGAAGTTTTTCCATGAAAGGGCGGAGGGATTTTGGAAGGTTTGCATGGTGGAGGAGGAGCTAGGGTGGATGCGGAACTGGGGGTGGAGCCTGGGCGGAGTCTCAAGGGGGGCCCCATAAATTTTGGCAGTATGGGGCCCCGAAATTCCTAGTGGCAGCCCTGGTGGTGCCATGTCGCGTATGGAGACCCCCTGATGTGCGTAAATAGTGGAAACCCCTCAATTATAACTCCAACCCTAACCCCAACACACCCCTAACCCCAACCCTAACCCCTACACACCCCTAACCCTAATACAAACCCTAACCATAACCCTAACCCCAACAAACCCCTAACCCTAATCCCAACTCTAACCATAAACCTAACCACAAGCCTAACCCTAATCCCAACCCTAACCCCAAAACACTCCTAACACTTATCCTAACTCTAACCCTAACCACAAACCTAACCCTAATCCCAACCCTAACCCTAATTCCAACCCTAACCCTAATTCCAACCCTTACCCTAGTTCTAACCCTAACCCTAAGGCTGGGTTCATATTGCGTTTTACCAGCCCGTTCAACACGTAGCGTTGACGGGCTGGTAACGGTATAGCATAACGCGATCGTGTTATGCTATACCCGCTAGTGCAGAGGAATCAGCGATGATTCATCTGTGCTAGCGGTGACGGAACCCAGACGCTGCAGCCTGCGTCCAAGGCTCCGTCACTGAATGACGACACGTCGCGAACGCATGCCGCTTCACGGCATGCGTTGCGATGCGCACACAAATGGGGTGAATGGCAGCATTAATGGACTGCGTTACACCGCGGTGTAACGCAGTCCATCTAACGGACTGCCATAAGCATATGAACCCAGCCTAACCCTGAGGCCCCGTGCACACGTTGCGGATTCACTTGCGGATTTTTCTAAAATCCGCAGGTAAAATGACCTGCGTTTTACCTGCGTATTTAGTGCCGATTTACTATGGTTTTGGTGCGTTTTTTCCCTGCGGTTTTACACCTATAATGGAGTAGGTGTAAAATCGCTGCGGAATCCGCACAAAGAATTGACATGCTGCGGATTTAAAACCGCAGCAAATCCGCGCTGAAAAATCTGCAGCATGTGCACAGCGTTTTTTTTTTACCATTTATTTGCATTGTACTGTACATGGTTTCTGGATCTGCTGTGGATCCGCAACGCGAAATCCGCTGCTGATCCGCAGCAAAATCCGCTGCTGATCCGCAGCAAAATCCGCTGCGCATCCGCAGCAAAATCCGCTGCTGATCCGCAGCAAAATCCACTGCTGATCCGCAGCAAAATCTGCAACGTGTGCACTGGGCCTAATAGGGAAAAAAAAAAATTCTTTATTTTATTATTTGACCCTACCTATGACAGGGGGGTTCACTTACTTTTTTTTTATTTTGATCACTGTGACAGTTTATCACAGTGATCAAAATAAATTTCTGGACTCTTCAGGGCGCACTGCGCATGCACCGGCCGGCGGGCGCACTGCGCATGCGCCCACCATTTTCCAAAATGGCGGCGCCCATGAAGAATCCCGGGCAGCCGCCGGGACTGATCCAGGGACATCGGTGGACCGGGAGAGGTGAGTATGGGGGTCGGAGGGTGAGGGGGGGATCGGAAGGTGGGGGCAGCGGAGGCCAGGACGAGGGGAGCTGTTAGTGAGGCGGTGACCGATCACCGCCATCTTTCGGTGGCGGCGGCCGATCACCGCCGTGACATGGTGTGGGGGGGGGGGTCGGTTCTCGGTCTCCAGCCATGGCAGATGCTATTGCAGCATCGGCCATGGCTGGATTGTAATATTTCACCAATTTCATTGGTGAAATATTACAGATTGCTCTGATTGGCTGTTTCACTTTTAACAGCCAATCAGAGCGATCGTGGCCACGGGGGGGTTAAGCCAACCCCCCTGTGATGAAGCACAAAGGGTCTTGTGCCTGCGGGTCGGTGACCTTTCAGTGACCCCGGTCACCCGACCCGCTGGAACGCGATCCTTTCATGACGCCACATAGGCGTCACAGGTCGGATTGGCACTGACTTTCATGACGCCTACGTGGCGTCACAGGTCGGGAAGGGGTTAAAATGGAAAAGATTCAGGATTGTTCAAAGAAAAACTTTTTAACGCCGAATGTGGTTGGCGCGTTATTGATGGGGCCAATTTTTACAATTCTGACCACTGTCAATTTATGAGGTAATAACTCTGGAACGCCTTAACGGATCCTGGTGATTCTGAGATTGTTTTTTTTTACATATTGTACTTCATGATAGTGGTAAAATTTCTTCATTATGACTTGCGTTTATTTGTGGAAAAAAACAAATCGGAAAATTGGCGAAAATTTTGCAATTTTCAAACTTTGATTTTTCATGCCCTTAAATCTCAGAGATATGTCACAAAATAGTTATTAAATAACATTTCCCACATGTATACTTTACATCAGCACAATTTTTACAAAACCATTTTTTTTTCTATAGGGACTACATCACATTTGAAGTCACTTTGAGGGGGTCTATGTAATAGAACATACTAAAAGTGACTAACTCTGGAAAGCTTCAACGGATCTTAGCGATTTTGAGAATGTTTTCTCATGACATTTGCACTTCATGTTAGTGGTAAAATTTCTTCTATATAACTTGCGTTTATTTATGAAAAAAATGGAAATATGGTGAAAATGTTGAAAATTTCGCAATTTTCAAATTTTGCATTTTTATGCCCTGTGAGACAGTGAAGGGGTGCGTACTGGACGGGGTGTATATCTCCCCCAGGTTTCTTAGCTGGGGCGCATAAAAAGTAGGTTGTCAGTGCGGTGTTCACATCCATTCCCATCTGGGACAGGTTTGCAGTTCAGCCCAGAGTGAACACAGCTGCTTAATTAGACAGCCATAAGTACCTGCTTGGAAGTTCAGAGGGGGCTCTCTCTCTCAGTCTGGATCTGACTTCAGACGCCATTGGAGCCTCATGTGAGCTGCACGCTGGTAACTACTGAACATATGTGTTGTTTTGGGAACAGACTATTAGAGTCGGTACCCGGATAGAAAGGGAAATCTATCTAAGTGTAATTAGTGGCTGGTGTCATGTGTGCATCGCCACGAAGATCGTCGCGGTTGCACATTCTGACTTCTCACAGCTGAGTTGCTGTTTCTTTGTGTTTGGCAGTTAGGGAGTTAATTCTGTCTGTGCTCAGTTCTGGGACTGGGTGCAGTTTCTCCGGCTGCAATTAATTATTTGTTGATTGGTTTCCTTTAAATCTCTGGTTGTCTGTGTTGGGAGTTGCCAGTGAAATTCTTCATGCAGACCACAGATAGGATTGTATCTGTATAGAACTTAAGTTAAAGAGCTCCTTAGTTGTTTTAAAGCTCACCTTTCTTAGAGTTTAATATCCCAGATCATTTATGTTCCTTCTGTGTTTGAGTGTGTATGCAAGTCTGTGTTTTCTCCAGTCTGTCTTATATGTCTAATCTGTGTATTTAGCAGAGATCAGCCCATATCCCTTTGGTGGTAATCAGTATCCTTCTTAGGACTGATTACAGGGTTCAGGGACTGATAGGAGACAGGGTTAGGCTGGAGACTTGGACCTCTGAACCATTATCAGTACCTCCAAGGTGAGGGATTAGTTAGGACCCCAGTTTAGGGTCAGGTTAGACCCCCAGTCCTCCTCTTTCCTGTGACAGTGTATCAAGTCCTCAAGATTAACCCTGAGTTCAACGGATATCGTGTCAGGTAAATCTATTCTATATTTACATGCTGATGTTGCTAATCTATATGTTGTATAGAGTGTTGTTCTTTTAAGAATAGTTTACTGACATCGTACACATATCATAAGACCGCGTGACATTTTCACTGGCCCATAAAATTATTCCCAGTTGCCATGGATCCAGTAGCCCAGCTGGCTCTGCAGTTGCAGGGATTATCCATGGAGCTGACGGACATTAAGTCCAAAGTTTTGTCTCCCTCGGAGCAAACCAGATTTGAACCTAAAGTAGCTCTCCCGGACAGGTTCACTGGTGGGCGAGACAAATTTTTTACCTTCAGGGAAGCATGTAAATTGTATTTTCGGCTTCGGCCTCGATCATCAGGGAGTGAAGAGCAGAGAGTGGGAATTGTTATCTCGCTCCTACAAGGGGACCCTCAAATCCTGGGCCTTCTCCCTTCCTCCGGGATCCCCGGCTCTACAGTCATAGATCGATTTTTT
>JARQOD010000001.1:423488734-423653104 GCA_033576555.1 Oophaga sylvatica | reverse complement strand
GCTAAAAAGGAAGAAAGAAATGAATATCAAATGAAAAGAGGGAGGCATAACTAAAGAAGAATATAATGATGTCTGCAGAACCTGCAGGGCAAGAATCAGATTAGCTAAAGCTGACAATGAATTAAGGCTTGCAAGAGATGTCAAAATCAATAAAAAAGGATTTTGGGGATATGTCAAAAGTAAAAGAAAAGTCAAAGATGCTATAGGATTTTTACAGGATGAAAATTATGAAATGGTAAGAAAGGATGTTGAAAAGGCCGAACTTTTAAATTCCTATTTTGCATCTGTTTTCTCTCAGAAAGGAAATGTAACATCATCTGATCTTCACTGTCCTATTAAGGGAATAGAAGAATCCAGGATATCTATAAACAGAAAAATAGTGAGGAAACACTTAGCTAACATAAATGAATTCAAGTCTCCAGGTCCAGATGAATTACACCCCAGAGTACTGAAGGAGATAGCAGAAGAAATTTTTGAACCACTCTCCATAATCTTTGAAAATTCTTGGAGAACAGAAAGTCCCAGAAGACTGGAGAAGAGCAAATGTTGTTCCTGTCTTCAAAAAGGGGAAGAAGGTGGACCCAGGGAACTATAGGCCGGTGAGTCTGACATTTATACCAGGAAAGATCTTTGAACAAATTATTAAACAACATGTATGTAAGTACCTGGACAAGAATGAAGTGATTAACCAGAGTCAGCATGGGTTTGTAACTAATAAGTCATGTCAGACTAATTTAATTTCCTTCTATGACAGAATCACTGACTGAGTGGATCAGGGAAATGCTGTAGATATATTATATCTTGACTTCAGCAAAGCATTTGACAAAGTATCTCACACAATCCTTATTGAAAAAATGACTAAGTATGGAATGGACAAGGCAACTGTTAGGTGGATACATAACTGGCTTATTGATAGGACCCAAAGAGTGGTAGTAAATGGCTGCACATCGAGTTGGAAGAATGTATCAAGTGGGGTACCACAGGGCTCTGTCTTGGGCCCTGTATTGTTCAACATCTTTATCAATGATTTAGATGAAGGAATTGAGGGTAAACTGGTTAAATTTGCTGATGACACAAAGCTAGGAGGGATAGCTAATACTAGAGAAGAGAGAGAGAGGATTCAAAAAGATATAAATAAACTGGAGCAGTGGGCTGCAACTAACAGAATGGTTTTTAACATGGAAAAATGCAAAGTACTTCATCTGGGAAATAAAAATGAAAAAAGCGAATACAGAATGGGAGGAATAAGGCTAAGCAACAGCACATGTGAAAAAGACTTGGGTATACTAATAGATCACAGACTGAACATGAGTCAACAGTGTGATGCAGCAGCAAAAAAGGCAAATACAATTCTGGGATGTATTAACAGAAGCATACAGTCTAGATCACGTGAAGTCATTATTGCCCTCTACTCCTCTTTGGTCAGACCTCATCTGGAATACTGTGTCCAGTTTTGGGCACCACATTTTAAAAAAGACATCAACAAACTGGAGCAAGTTCAGAGAAGAGCGACCAGAATGGTGTTCGGTCTGCAAACCATGTCCTATGAGGAATGGTTACAGGATTTGGGAATGTTTAGCTTGCAAAAAAGAAGACTGAGAGGTGACTTAATAGCTGTATACAAATATCTCAAGGGCTGTCACATTGTAGAAGGATTATCTTTATTCTCATTTGCACACGGAAAGACTAGAAGCAATGGGATGAAACTGAATGGGAGGAGACACAGATTAGATATTAGAAAAAACTTTTTGACAGTTAGAGTGATCAATGAGTGGAACAGGCTGCCACGAGAGGTGGTGAGTTCTCCTTCAATGGAAGTCTTCAAACAGAGGCTGGACATACATCTCTCTGGGATGATTTAGTGAATCCTGCTTTGAGCAGGGGGTTGGACCAGATGACCCAGGATGTCCCTTCCAACTCTACCATTCTATGATTCTATGCCACGTCCCTCATCCTCGATCTGCGTTTCGTCCACACGTCTTCAGGGGGACCTAGGGCTTTTAAGCCCATATCTATTATGAGTTATAGCCAACGCTGGTATTCATATTATTCACTCCCTGATAATAGCTTAATCCATTCAACATGATGATATGTGGCTTTATCCTCCATTTTGTTTGAATGCATATGCCCAATAGGGTGCTGTATCTCACAAGGAGAATCCGTATTTAGCTTCCTAATTAGTTTTTTGCCTATATTCATTATATATACTATTAGCTTGCACTTTATATTTTCTCCTCTTTGGACAGTTGTCTTATGAATATATGCAATTAAACACCATCTCAATTTTAGCATGATTACGGTAACTTTAGCAGTGAGATTTATTATACTTAACCAGCCATGGATGTTTAATAGGGTCCTTAGCCTTATGTGTCCCTCGCATTAGAGGCATCTGTTTTATTCTATATATATTTTTTTAGTAAATTTGTGTAAACAATAAAGATAGTCAATATATTTCTATTACGGTTTCTTTTTGTCCTTTTTCCGGTCACTTTGGATCCCTCCCTACATTTAAGGGACTTGGTGACTTGGATGGGTTTGTTATGCTGAATTTTAATGCCCAATCCCTTTATACTCAGGGGAAAAAAGTCACCAGGTTGTATGCACATGTTGCAGATTCAATGCAAATTTTCCGCTGTATATCTGTAGCGCTTCCACACCAAAACTTGCACGTGTTACAAGCAGATTTTGTTGAGACTTTCACCCTATGCATTGCAAGAAGGAACACTGCATTACAATCCTCACAAAGAAAATAGGTAAATTTATGTGCTAAAAATGTCTGTAACGTGTAGATGAGGTTTTTAAGGGAACAGGTTGTTAGAACCCTCTTGTTAGGTTTTGTTTCAGTTTGCTGGTCACAAGACCTTTTTACCTTATTTAGTCTGGCTCCGCTCTTCTGGCTTTGCTGGACTTCATTGTATTATCTACTCTTAAGCTAGCCGGGTGCTTAGGTGCCTTACTCTGTCAGTTTTGCTTGATCTGAGGATCTCTTAGTATTTGTTTTCTGTTTTATTTTCCCTGCTACACTTTCTGTTAGGAGGTGTCCACCTTTTCACCCAGTCCCTAGATCTTGCAGGGATTCCTCCCTCGCAACTATAGGTCTTCGTTCAGACTAGCTGAGGACTTTAGCGGGTCTGGTCGCAGGATCAGGTTCCCCGTTACATCGTAGGGATCCATCTCAGTCCTATTGTAGGGACAGAATTCCCACCTTTCCTTAGTGCTTGTAGCAGATCATAACAGTAAGTCCAGCCAAGAAAAAAAAAAAAATCTCTAAGGAAAGATTTTCTGTTTCCATCATGGTCTCGTTCAGGATTTGGTTCAACGCCTGCAGGGACTGCAGGTGGCTGAGATAAAGCAACACGTGAGTAGTTGTTCTGGAGCACATTTCGTGGAGCCTAAGGTACGTTTGCCTGATTTATTTTTTGGTGAACAACAAGATTTTTTTTCTTTTAAAAATGCTTGCTTGTTGTATTTCCGTTTGAGATCCAGATCCTCTGGTGATGAATCACAGCGCATAGGGTTCATAATGTCACTTTTGCGCAAAGAACCTCAGGACTGGGCCTTTTCTCTGCAGCCTAGTGACCATGCTTTAGATCTGTGGATAGTTTTTTTTCTGCTTTGGGCTCATTATATGACGATCCTGATCGTGTTTCATCAGCTGAGACAGAATTGAGACGTTTGAGACAGGGATCAGGTAATGTGGAAAAATATTGTACTCATTTCCAAAGGTGGTCCACTCAGGTGGGCTGAACGATTCAGCTTTGAAAAGTTTATTTCTTGCAGAGTTAAGTGAAAGGGTTAAAGATTTGCTGATTGCTTATCCCATACCTGGTAACTTGCAAGAGGCTATGCAATTAGCCATACGGGTGGATAGGAGACTGCGTGCAAGGGTTAATGAGAGTAAATCTGCCTTGTCAGCTCCAGGTTTGAAGAAGGAATGTACTGACATTGGAGAGCCGATGGAAATTGGAGCAATGACACCTCACTCTCGGGAAAAAGAACGCAGATTTGCTAAGGGCTTGTGTTTCTATTGTGGCAAATCTGAGCATTTTATTAAGAACTGTGCGCTTCGAATGAATAAAGAGAAAAAAAAAATGAGGTCAGTTTCGCCCGCATAGCTTGTTTAAACAATAAAGGTGTCTTTCTTTCTGCTACCACTGCTGTTGAGGAGGAATTAATGGAGTTTCGGGTATTTGTGGATTGTGGTTCAACTCTCAATGTGATTGATGGGAAATTTTTGGAAAAACTAAAATTAAAACCCAAACTTCTGTCTTCCCCTATTAATGTGGTGTCTGTGGATGGTTCTCACTTGAAAAATGTTACTCACCATATCTGTGAATTTCCTCTTACTATTAATGGTGTTCATCAAGAGAATTTGGATTTGGTAGTTTTGAATAATTTGCCCTCACCGGTGATTTTGGGGTTACCCAGGTTAAAATTGCACAATCCGGTACTGGATTGGTCTACCAATGAAATTAAGTCCTGGAGTCCCAATTGTTATGACAAGTGTTGTAACGGGCGTATTGCTGCTGTAGTTAAGGGGGAGTTACCTGTACCTATTCAGGATTTTTGGAAAGTTTTTTCTGATAAGGAATCGCAGGTATTGCCTCCTCATAGAGATTATGATTGTGCAATTGAATTTGTCCCTGGAGCGACTCTTCCTAAAAGTCATTTATTTAATTTGACTATTCCCGAGAGAAAGGCTTTGGAGGAATACATACAGACAAGCTTGGCCGCCGGTCACATTAGGCCTTCCAAATCTCCTGTGGCGGTTGGATTTTTTTTTGTTAAAAAAAGGACGGCGGTTTACGGCATTGTCTAGACTTTCGTGAGATTAATAAGATTACTGTACGCAATCCTTACCCACTGCCATTGATTCCTGATTTGTTTAATCAGTTAGTGGGGGCCAAGTGGTTCTCGAAAATTGATCTTCGGGGGCATACAATTTGTTGCGCATGAAGGAGGGGGATGAATGGAAGACTGCGTTTAACACTACACTGGGTCATTTTGAGAATCTGGTCATGCCCTTTGGACTTTCCAGTGCTCTGGCATTTTTTCAGAATCTTATTAATGACATCCTTAGACCTTTGATCGGCAGAAGTGTGGTTGTGTATTTAGATGACATTTTGATTTATTCACCGGATTTGGAGTCTCATTGGAGGAGTGTGCGTGAAGTATTACAGTTACTGAGTGATAATTCACTTTTTGCCAAACTAGAAAAATGTGAGTTCGCTGTACAGAGACTTAGTTTTTTGGGCTACATTGTCTCCAGTGAAGGTTTTGAGATGGACCCGGTGAAAGTGCAAGCTGTGCAGGATTGGCCTAGGCCTATTGGTGTGAAATCAATACAGAGGTTTTTGGGGTTCGCCAATTATTATAGAAAATTCATAAAAAATGTTTCTATGATTGCCAAACCTCTGACCGATCTCACCAGGAAAGGTGCTGATGCGATTCAGTGGACTACTGAGGCCATTGAGGCTTTTGTGTTGCTAAAGGAGAGGTTCAGCTCTGCTCCCATCCTTACGCAGCCTGATGTGACTAAACCATTTTTGGTTGAGGTTGATGCTTCTTCTGTGGGGGTCGGCGCGGTGTTGTCTCAGGCAAAGACGGATGGAGTACATCCCTGTGCTTTTTTTTCAAAAAAATTTTCTGAGTCTGAACTAAATTATGATATCGGTAATCGGGAATTGTTGGCAATTAAACTCGCATTTGAACACTGGCGTCATTTTTTGGAGGGAGCGGAATTTCCCATTCAAGTCTTCACCGATCATAAAAATCTAATCTACCTGATGCTGCCAAACGCTTGAATGCCCGTCAGGCTAGGTGGGCACTGTTTTTCTCACGGTTTAATTTTACCGTTACTTACATCCCAGGTACTAAAAATGTTAAAGCTAATGCTTTGTCTCGCAGCTTTTCTCCTATGGTGGGTACTGAGGAGGAGGAGGAAAACATCTTGCAAGAGGGGGTTGTTATTGCTGTTTTGGACTCCGTGTTGGAAGATGAGATTCTTAAAGCACAGGAGAATGCCCCATCTAACACGCCGCATGGGAGGTTGTTTGTGCCTGGTACCCTGAGGAGAGATTTGTTTGTTGAATGTCATGACTCTCGGTTGGCAGGTCATCCTGGAATCTCTGAGACCAAGAGACTTGTGGGTCGCAGCTTTTGGTGGCCAGGATGGCAGAAGGAAGTAATTAAGTGGGTGCGTCAATGCACTGTGTGTGCTAGATCTAAGTCTTCTCATACTCCTGCTGCGGGGTTGCTTTGCCCTCTGGAGGTCCCTAGTGCACCTTGGACACATTTGGCTATGGACTTTATTACTGACCTTCCCCCCTCTGAGGGTTTCACTGTCATCTGGGTGGTCGTGGACCGCTTTAGCAAGATGTGTCACTTGGTTCCTTTCATCAAACTGCCCTGCGCTAAGACTCTCGCTAAGGCCTTTGTCAAGGAAATAGTCAGACTGCATGGTGTTCCTACTGACATTGTTTCTGATAGGGGACCTCAGTTTGTGGCTCGTTTTTGGCGCGCTTTTTGTGACAGGTTGGGAGTTCATTTGTCGTTTTCATCCGGATATCATCCTGAGTCTAATGGCCAGACAGAAAGGAAAAACCAGGATGTTGAGCAGTTCTTGCGTTGTTTTGTGACTGATAATCAAGAGGGGTGGTCTGAGTTTCTGCCACTTGCTGAGTTTGCTCTTAACAACCATACATCCGCTTCTGCTGGTTGTTCGCCGTTTTTTGTTGTACTGGGAGACATCCGTCATTTGGTTCATTTTCCAAGTTGGGATCGGCTGTACCTGAAGAGGAGAATTTTTCTGGTGTTTTGGAGAGAGTTTGGACTGATGTGCGTGGTAATCTTCAGGAGGCTAACAAAAGATCCAAAGTGTATTTTGATAGAAAACGACAAGAGGTTTTGTTTGCTATTGGTGACATGGTCTGGTTGTCCTCTAAGAATCTGCGCTTGAGGATTCCGTCTAAGAAATTGGGTCCCAAGTTTATAGGGCCCTTTAAGGTGCTTCAGGTTATTAACCAATCTGCTGTTAAGTTGGAGCTTCCTACCTCCTGGAAGATTAATCCGGTGTTTCATGTTTCTCTCTTGAAAAAAGCTGAGGTCTCAGAGGGAGACGTGTTGGCCACTGTTCCCCTGGTGGTGGAGGACGGGCAATATGAGATTTCCCGCATCCTAAATTCTAGACGGTATAGAGGAGGTTTGCAGTACCTCGTCGCTTGGAAGGGTTATGGACCCGAGGATAACTCATGGGTGAGGGCGGATGATGTTTCTGCGTCTAGACTTGTCAGAGCGTTTCACAAGAGATTTCCGGATAAGCCTAAGTCCTAGGGGATCCGGAGGATCCTCTTAGAAGGGAGGGTACTGTTAGAACCCTCTTGTTAGGTTTTGTTTCAGTTTGCTGGTCACATGACCTTTTTACCCTATTTAGTCTGGCTCCGCCCTTCTGGCTTTGCTGGACTTCATTGTATTATCTACTCTTAAGCTATCCGGGTGCTTAGGTGCCTTACTCTGTCAGTTTTGCTTGATCTGAGGATCTCTTAGTATTTGTTTTCTGTTTTATTTTCCCTGCTACACTTTCTGTTAGGAGGTGTCCACCTTTTCACCCAGTCCCTAGATCTTGTAGGGATTCCTCCCTCGCAACTATAGGTCTTCGTTCAGACTAGCTGAGGACTTTAGCGGGTCTGGTCGCAGGATCAGGTTCCCCGTTACATCGTAGGGATCCAGCTCAGTCCTATTGTAGGGACAGAATTCCCACCTTTCCTTAGTGCTTGTAGCAGATCATAACACAGGTCATGTGTAAAAAGAAAAAAAAATGCTATTAACCTGAAGATGTGGGGTAAATCAGCAGGTTAATAATGTTCTAAACCTGCCTGGCACTTAGACATCCGCTGCCGGGAGGAAATGAACTTTATTCCTTTATCATTGTTCTGTCTCCAGTCATTAGTGGTGGCGCCGGCGCAGGTTGAGTAACCGCCCAGTCTATAGAGAGCGATGGCTATAACCGTGCCCCCAGCACTGACAGCTGCTCAGCATTAGAGCCGCAGTATAGGTTCTCGTGATGAAGAAGTTGATCCAACTTCGAAACGCATTGAGAAGAAACCACATGGTCATTTCTGTACAACATCTTCTGGATTTCTTGATTTTATCATCATCAGCACAGACAAACACTCCAATCCTACTTCTTATTTCACACCGTGGGATTTCCCACCCTGAGGGTACTGCAGCAGCTGATTCCTCAGTTGATGGCTAAACAACCCCAAAAGGTGAGTAGTTACCATACTTCTCACCTTAACTATTTTGTCCATCGGATAAGACCCTATTGCTCTTGGTCTTCCCCTGTCTCTCTAGAAATTCCTATTGACACATTGCCTGAATCTCTGAAGTTTTTATGTTTTAGTTTAGTTTGTGTATATTTTATTATGTCATTCTCTGGTTGTAGACTATTCCCCCAGAGAAAAGAAAACAATTTAGTTGTCACAGTAAACCATACATTTCTGGGCTTATAATAAATAAATCATGCATAAAATACAATAAAATAAAAATACACTTTCAAGTTAATACATACTTATCTGCAGTACATACATTTTCTCCTTAGTTCATGGTCCACTGAAAATGCTGTTCAATGTTTGAACACTGCCTGTAAAATAAAATACAGGATTAATATATATCTACGTGCACCAGAAACTTCTTAGTGTTCAAAATATTGGTTTCTCACAAATGGAGTCTAGGAGAGAGTGGTGGGTCTGAAATGGGATTACCTGCCTCAACCTATAAAAGAAGACTCAAGTGTCTCCAGAAATTTAATATTGATAACAGATTTGCAAGATAAACTCGGCACACTAATGTTTCAAAGCAGATGCATGATTGGTTTTACCCCCCAAGAACCAATTTTATTTTTGGCTTGAGAAAAACATTTTTTACAAAAAATTACAATTTTATAGTAATATTTATGATGAGGTTGGGCTGTTTGGACTAGCGGGTTTATTTAGGACTATATGAAGGTTGGCGGCGATCTATAGGAAAAGAAGAAATGTAGGGATCTGACCCACACTTGATCTTCTAGCACAGTCATATATAGAAGAAGTGTATGTGCAGGTATGTGACCTTCTGTAAAGTCTAAGAGAGGTAAAACGCATCTACAGTCATGGCCAAAAGTTTTGAGAATGACACAAATATTAATTTTTACAAAGTCTACTGCTTCACTTTTTCTAATGGCAATTTGCATATACTCCAGAATGTTATAAAGAGTGATCAGCTTAACAGCAATTACTTGCAAAGTCAATATTTGGCTAGAAAATGAACTTTATCCCCCAAAACACATTTCAACATCATTGCAGCCCTGCCTTAAAAGGACCAGCTAACCTCTTTTCAGTGATTGCTCCATTAACACAGGTGTGGGTGTTGATGAGGACATGGTTGGAGATCAATCTGTCATGATTAAGTAAGAATGACACCACTGGACACTTTAAAAGGAGGCTGGTGCTTGGCATCATTGTTTCTCTTCTGTTAACCATGGTTATCTCTAAAGAAACACGTGCAGTCATCATTGCAATGCACAAAAATGGCCTAACAGGGAAGAGTATCGCAGCTAGAAAGATTGCACCTCAGTCAACAATCTATCGCATCATCAAGAACTTCAAGGAGAGAGGTTCCATTGTTGCCAAAAAGGCTCCAGGGCGCCCAAGAAAGACCAGCAAGCGCCAGGACCGTCTCTTAAAAGTGTTTCAGCTGCGGGATCGGGCTACCAGCAGTGCAGAGCTTGCTCAGGAATGGCAGCAGGCAGGTGTGAGTGCATCTGCACGCACTGTGAGGCGGAGACTCTTGGAGCAAGGCCTGGTCTCAAGGAGGGCAGCAAAAAAGCCACTTCTCTCCAGAAAAAACATCATGGACAGACTGATATTCTGCAAAAGGTACAGGCAGTGGACTGCTGAGGACTGGGGTAAAGTTATTTTCTCTGATGAATCCCCTTTTCGATTGTTTGGGACATCAGGAAAACGCCTCATTCGGAGAAGACAAGGTGAGCGCTACCACCAGTCTTGTCTCATGCCAACTGTTAAGCATCCTGAAACCATTCATGTGTGGGGTTGATTCTCAGCCAAGGGAATCGGCTCTCTCACAGTCTTGCCTAAAAACACAGCCATGAATAAAGAATGGTACCAGAATGTCCTCCAAGAGCAACTTCTCCCAACCCTCCAAGAGCAGTTTTGCGATGAACAATGCCTTTTCCAGCATGATGGAGCACCTTGCCATAAAGCAAAGGTGATAACTAAATGGCTCAGGGAACAAAACATAGAGATTTTGGGTCCATGGCCTGGAAACTCCCCAGATCTTAATCCCATTGAGAACTTGTGGTCAATCATCAAGAGGCGGGTGGACAAACAAAAACCTAAAAATTCTGACAAAATGAAAGCATTGATTGTGCAAGAATGGACTGCTATCAGTCAGGATTTGGTCCAGAAGTTAATTGAGAGCATGCCAGGGAGAATTGCAGAGGTCTTTGAAAAAGAAGGGTCAACACTGCAAATATTGACTTGCTGCATTAACTCATTCTAACTGTCAATATAAGCTTTTGTTACTCATATGTTTGCAATTATTATATTTCTGTCTGTGATAAAAACATCTGTCAAACACACATAAAAACCAGAGGGCAGCAGATCATGTGAAAATATAATATTTGTGTCATTCTCAAAACTTTTGACCATGACTGTATAGTCACCTCTCTGTGGCAGGAGAGTATCAGTAGGGCTACTGCTGGCCAAAGAAGAAAAGTAGTAGAGGCCCCCCCTAGGTGTACATTATAATGGACCCATAATGTGTGCCCTCCTCTTAATCTAGCCTCAGGCAATATATTTGTCATATCTTACTCCAGTAGACTTTTGCTACTCATGATGACTCCAAACCCCACAATGGTGCAACAGCATGAATCAGAGCTTTGCTGCACAATTATAGCCAAATAGGTTTTTCTGTGAACCTTTCCGGCATTCCAGGGACAACATAGTTCGACAGGTCTCTAATCACCTGGCGCAATGCGGGAAAAAGTCAGCCAAGGGTGGCGCCGGTCTAGTCTCTGGCTATAGTCCCCAGATGTTTCTTCAAACTGTGTTTTCTCTGAAAAGCGGGAGCAAAAACGGAAAAGCTGGCTACAATCACGCAGTCAGGTTCGGAATCCTGTTGCATGTGGTTTGGGCAGCTTGGATCTACTGAGAGGATCTCTGTATCAGGACTAGATCCTTTCATGTCCTTAGCTCTAACTGTTGCTTTCTTTGAGCTAAGATACAGCTCTCTAAAATCCTTCCTGTTCTCTTCAAGTCGTCAGCGAGGCAATGGATTGTGCAGTAACACACTGGTCAGGAGAACTACATGGCTATTAAGCTTTAGGGTGTGTGCACATAGCATCTTAAAATAGGCCAATTCCTCCTTGAACCTGGATGAAAAAGTGCTCAAAAAACTTTAAAAATTATAAACCTATGCATAGCAATGTCAAAACGACTTGCTGTTTATGTTTTGTTTTTTTTTAACTTAATTTAACAGCTTAGAACGCCAAGAAGTGGCTAAAATGAGTGACCTGATCATTCTTCAGAAGGTTTCCACTTGGATGTCAACTCTTTTAAATGTATAAGATTTAAAGCCATAAAAAAAATGACTAAAGAGATGACAAAGAAGATGCCTCAGGAAAAAAAAAACGCCAGCATTTTCCTAAAGTGTCTACTGTTTCAAAAACTATGCTGGTATTCCAGCGTCTATAAGACGCCATGTGCATTGGGTGGGCATACCATTGGTGCAAGGGGCCCAAAAGAGGGTTCATTTCCACAGCAGGTGTTATTTTGTATTAAGATGTGCTTTTGGTCTGCAAAGAGCCCATATCTTGCCCTTGCACTCTTCTGTCTGTGTCCACTCCTGCTGTGCAAATACCCTTAAGCTCGCAATGCACATTAGGCTTATGCTGGCCAAACCTGAAATCGACAGGTTTGGCCAACAGTCTAATGTGTTTGGGGGTGCCAGCCGAGTGATGTTCGGTAGAGATCATGTCCAATTGCAGAATGCCGATCGCAGTGTTCTCCCTGAGATAAGCCGCCGGCCAACATGTCAGACGGCCACTTTCTCATGGAGAACACAGGCATGCTCAGCTGAATGAGTGCACCTGTGTTTGGAGTGAGTTGGCAGAGATAGCCGCTGGCCAAACGATCTCTTGGCTTACAGACATCTAAGATGTAACTCCGGCTTTACTGTCCGTAATGTGACTGTAGAGACTATTACTTTCAACTAAGGCCTCTTTCACACATCATTTTTTTACAATCAGTCACAATCCGTCAAAGTTGGGAAAAAACGGATCTTGTGCAGATTGTAAAAAACTGATGCGACGGATCAGTTTTTTTGCTGGATCCGACTGCCCTACCTGGTAATAATAATTGGAGCATGCTCAGTTTAAAAAAACGGAATCCGTCGCTGGATTCCGTCATTTGACGGACAGCGACGGATCCTGCGCCCGTAGGCTCCCGTTATAGCCAACGACGGACGGCGCTGGATCCGTCGCTGTTCGACTTTCCGACGGAGACAAAAACACACGACGGACAAACGTGAGGCCATCCGTCACAATCCGTCGCTAATACAAGTCCATGAGAAAAAAACGGATCCAGCAAAATCATTTGCTGGATCCGTTTTTTTTCACAAAACGATGGATTCTGACTGAAGCAAAAAAACTGATGTGTGAAAGAGGCCTAAGTCTACTCAAGGATTATATTGAATGGCGCTGGTCAGCATGATTATAAGTAGTCTAAGAACCTCCCTTTCTTAACTTTTAACTTTACAAAGTTTTGATAAGAAAAAAATACACTTATTATATGACTCGCTAATTATTTCATTATTATGCAGTCTTATCAGAATTTAAAGAAAACCCCCGTTCCAAAGATCAATATTTGAAAAACATGAAAACCACATGGTAAATGTTGGTAAACCTCAGGTAATGGGAAAAGCATCAGCTTTAACGTATTCTTGAGCCCTATGACTCAGTGTGGCCGGTCAAAACAAGAAATGATCCACTCTTATGTCACTTTTTCTTGTAAAAAGTTGAGAACACTTATCATAAGTTTCTATCAACTATTCAGATGACTTAATTTTCTAAAAAGTCTCATGTACATGGAAAAACAAAGGAGACTGCACATAGCACAGGTCAGCACGGTGGGGGGGTACAATAGCCCTGAGCATAATGACAATTAATGTCTGGATTCTGCTTATTTGCTATAAGCAATAGTTCTTCACGTGTGCTAATTTTGATAAGTAAACGCTTACCAAAAACACATCTATGTAGAAAAATGAGTAATTGGTGCAAATCTGTTATTAATATCCAAGATATTCCTTTATACACCAAATACTACATTTTGTAATATCTGGAGCAAACAATGACAACAAATAAGTTTATTTCTATAAAATGAATAATATTTTATATGGGGAATTTCTATTTTGAACACCAAGATGCATCTCAAGTAGATATATATTGCTTTTCCCCTATTTTATTTTACAGACAGACTTTATAAACTAACAGAATTGAAAATGACACCACAAGCACAAAAATACACTTCACAATTTTTCTTTTCAACAACAAAAAAATAATTAATTACAGACTGAACCTTTATAATCTAGAAGTTTTCATTCATAGGATCATTTGTTGACATTTATGTTGCTTGTTTGTAACTTACCTTGAATTGAGTAATTGATTTTATTCCATTCAAGTTGCTAAAATACAACACCGACAGCATCACCCCTTACCTGAACTGGGGAGTTCTTACAAATCCTATTATCTGCCCAACTAGGATCTCCAAACAGAGCAAAACAATCTACACACTATCGACTGAGTATTCGGACACCTACAGGAGCTTTAATGACATCCCATTTCTCACCTATAGGTATTAATATGAAGTTGGTCCCATTTTCAGATACAACAGCTTCCACTCCTCTGGGAAGGTTTTGTGCTATTCCTCCAGAAGAGTATTTTTGATGCCTGAAACATATGTTAGAAGAGATGGTCGGGCTAAACCCTTCATTCTAGTTTATCCCAAAAGGTGTTGGATGAGGTTGTGGTCATGTTCTTCCACACCAAAATCCCTCAACCAGGTCTGTATGGACCTTGCTTTGTGCACTGGGCACTTTTATGGGGTACAGAAAAAGTCTTTTCCCACAAAGATGGGAATGTCTTATGCTAAAGAATTACTGGAACTAAGCAACCTAGGCTGACCCCTGAGACACAAGCCCATCGCATTATTCCTCCTCCATCCAACCTTACAGCAGGCATGATGCAATCAGGTGGTAACGTTGTCTTGATATTCACCAAACCCAGACTCATCCTTCAGATGCCACATAAAGAAGTGTATCCTACACTCCACAGAACACATTTCTACCGATTCAGAATTCAGTGCATTTGTGCTTTACACCACTTCATCCAATGCTTGGCAATGTAGGATTTGTATGCAGTTTCTCAGCCATAGGATGAAGCTCCTGGTGCAAAGTTTTGGTGCTGATATCACTGTCAGAGGAGGTTTGGACTGTGCAGAGCAGTGGTGATCTATATGCCCTCTACTCCTCAGCACTTGGTGACCCCAATCTGTAACTTCACGTGATCTCCACTATGTGGCTGATTTGCTAGGTTTCCTTCCAGTTTCATTAATACCACTCATAAGTGATGGTGGACTTGTTACACTGGCGATTTCCTATTAAAGGACCATGCTCTATAGAACGAGCCATTCTGTTGCATGTTCGTGAAGGCAGACTACATGGCGTGGGGCCAGATTTTTTACACTGGGGGCAATGGGACTGAATAAAAAACCTAAACTCAATGTTTAAGAGGTGTGTCCCAACACAGTGCCCATATAGTGTATATACTGCCTGCATGTACTGCCTATTTAACCCCTTCATGACCTTGCCATTTTTTGAAATTCTGACCAGTGTCCCTTTATGAGGTAATAACTCAGGAACGCTTCAACAGATCCTAGCGATTCTGAGAATGTTTTTTCGTGACATATTGGGCTTCATGTTAGTGGTAAATTTAGGTCGATAATTTTTGCGTTTATTTGTGAAAAAAATGGAAATTTGGCAAAAATTTTGAAAATTTCGCAATTTTCAAATTTTTAATTTTTATTCTGTTAAACCAGAGAGTTATGTGACACAAAATAGTTAATAAATAACATTTTCCACTTGTCTTCTTTACATCAGCACAATTTTGGAAGCAAAATTTTTTTTGTTAGGAAGTTATAAGGGTTAAAAGTTGACCAGCGATTTCTCATTTTTACAGCAAAATTTACAAAACAATTTTTTACGGACCACCTCACATTTGAAGTCACTTTGAGGGGTCTATATGGTAGAAAATAACCAAAAGTGACACCATTATAAAAACTGCACCCCTCAAGCTACTCAAAACTACATTCAAGAAGATTATTAACCCTTCAGATGCTTCACAGGAACTAAAGCAACGTGGAAGGAAAAAATGGACATTTTAATTTTTCCAACAAAAATTTTATTTTAGCATCAATTTTTTCATTTTTGCATGGGCAACAGGATAAATTGTATACTAAAATTTGTTGGGCAATTTCTCCTGAGTACACAGATACCTCATATGTGGTCATAAACCACTGTTTGGGCGCACGGCAGGGCTCAGAAGGGAAGGAGCGTCATTTGACTTTTTGAATGGAAAATTAGCTCCAATCGTTAGCGGACACCATGACGCGTTTGGAGAGCCCCTGTGTGCCTAAACAGTGAAAAAACCCAACATGTGACACCATTTTGGAAACTAGACCTCTTATGGAACTTATCTAGATGTGTTGTGACCACTCTGAACCCCCAAGTGCTTCACAGAAGTTTATAACGCAGAGCAGTGAAAATAAAAAAATCATTTTTTTCCTCAAAAATGATTTTTTAGCCCGCTATTTTATTTTCACAAGGGTAACAGGAGAAATTGGACCACAAAAGTTGTTGTGCAATTTGTCCTGAGTACACCAATACCCCATATGTGGGAGGGAACCATTGTTTTGGCGCATGGGAGAGCTCAAAAGGGAAGGAGCGCCATTTTGGAATGCAGACTTGATGGAATGTTCTGCGGGCGTCATGTTGCGTTTGCAGAGCCCCTGAGGTGCCTAAACAGTAGAAACCCCCCACAAGTGACCCCATTTTGGGAACTAGACCCCCCAAGGAGCTTATCTAGATGTGTAGAGAGCACTTTGAACCCCCAAGTGCTTCACAGAAGTTTATAAACGCAGAGCAGTGAAAATAAATCATTTTTGTTTCTCAAAATTGATTTTTTAGCCTATTTTTTATTTTCCCAAGGGTAACAGGATAAATTGGAGCCAAAAGTTGTTGTCCAGTTTTTCCTGAGTACGCTGGTGCCCCATATGTGGGGGGAACCACTGTTTGGGCGCACAGCAGGGCTCAGAAGGGAAGGAGCACCATTTGACTTTAATGGAAAATTTCTCCAATCGTTAGCGGACACCATGTCATGTTTTGCAGAGCCCCTGTGTGCCTAAACTTTGGAGCTCCCCCACAAATGACCCCATTTTGGAAACAAGACCCCCTAAGAAACTTATTTAGATGCACAGTGAGCACTTTGAACCCCCAGGTGCTATACAGAAGTTTATAACACACAGCCCTGAAAATAAAAAATCATTTTTTTTTCTCAAAAAATGATTTTTTTAGCCCCCTATTTTTTATTTTCACAATGGTTACAGGAGAAATTGGACCCCAAAAGTTGTTGTCCAGTTTGTCCTGAGTATGCTAGCACCCCATATGTGGTCGGTAACCACTGTTTGGGCACACGTCAGTGCTCGGAAGGGATGTAGTGACGCTTTGAAATGCCGACTTGATGGAGTGGTCTGCGGGCGTCATGTTACCTTTGCAGAGCCCATGATGCGACTAAACAGTAGAAACCCCCCCCAAATGACCCCATTTCGGAAACTAGATCCTCCAAGGAACTCCTCTAGATGTGTGGTGAGCACTTTGAATCTCCAAGTTCTTCACAGAAGTTTATAACGCAGAGCTGTGAAAATAAAAAATCATTTTTTTTCCACAAAAATCATTTTTTTAGTCCCCAATTTTTTTTCCCAAGGGTAACAGGAGAAATTAGACCCCCAAAGTTGTTGTGCAATTTTTACTGAGTACGCTGATACCCCATATGTGGGGGTAAACCACTGTTTGGGCACACGTTTGGGCACACGTCGGGGCTCGGAATAAAGGGAGCACTGTTTCACTTTTAAAAGCCAATCAGAGCGATCGTAGCCACGTGGGGGTTAAACCAACCCCCCTGTGGTGAAGCATAAAGGGTCTTGTGCCTGCATGTTGGGTGACCTTTCAGTGACCCCGGTCACCTGACCCGCAGGAACGCGATCCTTTCATGACACATACGCTGTGTCACAGATCAGGAAGGGGTTAAATTGTAGTACATTACAATTATCCCTAAAGCTTCAGGAACTTGCAGGAGATGTTTGTACATGATGTGGATGATCACTTAGGATCAAAAATGTTATTTCAATTTTATATAAACCCAATGGTTCTGAAAGAGGAGCTCTGACTCCAACTTAGAACTGGGAATTCAATTTATGGCCAGTGAGAATTTAAAAAAAAAAAAAAAATTACACAGGGTGTGATTTCCAACAATCTCTAAAAAGGCTTCATGAATATGGACGTTCCATTTATAAATTTAGGTAGCTTCTTACAGGTTAGCAAACAGCAGAAATGATAGCTGAATAATAGGTAAAGACCCTCCCAGTGACCACCCAGATTAGTCACATCCCACAGAAAGTCTTTGTTTCAGTGCGTTAGAAAATAACCACACCACAGGATATTTGGCAAGCCTGAAGACATTAGCCCTTTCCTAACGCAAACAGTTCCTTATTATATTTTCGCTGCTCATTGGGGAGAATGTGATTTCCCTACTACGCCTGACTAGTGATATCTGAGCATGCTCGGGTGTTAACTGAGAATCTTCGGCGCGCTTGAATAATATGTTTGAGTCCTCGTGGCTGCATGTCTCGCGGCTGTTAAGCAATCCCTGCATGTCTCGCAGTTGTCTAAAAGCTGTGAGACATGCAGGTGCAGGGACCAAAACATATTTTTCAAGGAGGCCGAAGACACTCGGGTTAGCACACGAGCACGTGCGGATAATGCCTTGTCCGAGCACGTTCACTCATCACTACTCCTGACAGCCATAAAACGTGCCGTGAACTTACAGCACATTTTATTCCCTTTGAGAGATGAGTATTTGTTGCCATGGGAACAGTATCCACTAATACAGGGATTTCAAGGCCACTTTTGGAGCACCATTGCCACACAGGTTAACCATTTTGCTACTTAAAACGGTTATTGGTGTCTGTGCTAGAAGTGTCACCATCAAACTTGGTGAAGGATTTCAAGATAATCTGCCATGATTATTTGCTTTTAAGAATTGGGGTACCAACCCTTCATAAATATAGCTTTGTCTGAACACCATATTTTCTTTTAATGTCCCTACACCAGAAAACTTGCATAAATACATTAATAAATCAGATTTTTTTAAATTAACTTCTAGGTATAAAGTGGACACCATGTGATCCATTATTACCATCCTCTGGATTTTGTTCTGACAAGTGAGCATAAACAAGGAAAGAGCACGGCTGGAAAGATTGCAAACCGCACTTTAGATTGATAACCTAAATTATATAGACAAATCATTGCAGCCTGGGTGGGGGACAAAAAAATATCTTAGGTGTGCAAAATTACAAGACAGTAACAGTGGTGTCACTAGTGCCAAAGATCCCCAGTCAAGTGCCATTTTGAACTTTATTGGCAATAACATGACGCCCGTACAGTTGGGTCCTGTGGTAGAGAAGAGAGCCATAGGTCAGTGCTTTGCCACTCTCCATCATGTAAGCTAGGGCCTCCTGGTGCAGGTGGCACAATGACCGCCTGTGTCGGCCCCTCTTCGTCTTGGATTCAGCAAGTAAAAATATTATTTATGGAGGAAGGGGGCATTATTACTTTTTGAAGTGGGCATGAATTATATTAAAGGTGCACTCCTGAGGCATTATACTTGTGTTAGGGGGTGTAATACTTGCCTTTCCCCAAGCTATGCCATAGTAGGGAGAGGTATGCTAATGTGAGGCATGGAAATATCCATTATTCTGGTAATTGTACGAGTAATGTATACCCTTTCTTGCTGTTCCAGTGGTTGACATTTTACATATATTTTACTCAGAACATACCTTCATCCCCTGGTGCTTCCCAACTTGCCTTTTTGTTCTTCGTCAGCTTTGTTTCCAATCAATATTTTTCTGGACGCCATCAGGTGCATACTAAAAGAAAAGTGAATTTTATTACCTTGAACATGATAACAATAATAGAATAGATACAAGATCACAAGCATGTTTTATTCAATGCAAAAAATGCTTGATGGTGATATATGGGGATATACTCCTATAGTACACTAGTGCATTCTAACTAACCTCAAAACATTGTATGGGGAATCGGTCATGAATTTCAATTTCTGAACTGTATAATCCTACAGCTAGGGTTGATCTCATACATTGTTTTTACAAAAGGTTTATACAGCTATTCTGACATGGACATTCAAAGCAAGTACAACAGATTCATCAGGCTTGAAAAAAAACTATTTAATAATGTATGCAGTATGTATTGTGAAATCTGGTGACCGATCACCTTTAACTTAATGCTAAATTCCAAATTTCATGCATGTAATATGCATGCATGTAGCATGGAGTAATTTTATTTATATTTTTTCCATAACTCAAAATTAGATCTGGAAATAACAAACTTTGTAAAATTTCTTCTTAAAGAAATAGAATTCCTTCTCCTCCTGGACTGATCATTCTGAATTCATGGGTAAAATCTGTTTCCAGTGAATACAGAGCTCCTCGAGCCCAAAAGAAATCTAAGACAGTGCCCAGCCCGACATCCGACATGTCCGTCTGGACCACAAACTCCTTGGAGAAATTGGGTGCTACCAGCACCAGCTGTTTGCACAGGGCCAGCTTCAGTTCCTGGAAGGCTTTCTCAGCTTCTGGAGACTACTTAGCCATAGGCGACTTCGTCCCTTTAAGGAGTTCTGTCAGAGAGGCAGCTACCATAGCGAAGTTTGGGATAAACCAGCGGTAATAACCTACAATGCCCAGGAACGCCCTAACTTGCTTCTTTGAGAGGACTTTATTTCGCCCCAGCCTACAACATAGCCCAATTATCTCGCTTCCTCCATTTCCAAGGCACACTTCTTCGGGTTTGTAGAAAACAGCAATAGAGCATCAAATAACGCCTGGACCTTGCTCAGATGGCTTTCCCAATCTTGGCTGAAGATCACAATATCATTCAGGTAGGCCGCTGCATACCTCTTGTGGGGAGCTAGGATCCGGTCCATGGGTCTCTGGAACGTTGCTGGAGCTCCCTGCAACCCAAACGGCATCCTTGTGTATTTGAAGCATCCATTGGAGGTTGAGAACGCAGTCTTCTCTTTGGCGCCTTTGGACATGGGGATTTGACAATACCCTTTTGTGAGGTCAAAGGTAGTAATGTACCAAGCCGGCCCTAGCCTCTCAATTAATTCATTGGATTTAGAAACCTCATTCAGCTTCCGATAGTTATTGCAAAAATCGCCATTCGCGATCTGGTTTCGGCACTAGGAATATCGGACTGTACCAGCCACTCTTGGATTCCTCGATGACTCCCAGGCTCAGCATCCGCTTCACCTCCTTTCTTCCCCAAGGACCTCTCGACCACTTGGTACCTCTCCACCAGCCTCAATAGGTCATCGGCATTATGGGGATCTCCCTGGGCAACCAAGGATTGCATCGGCCTTGGTAGGGAGTGTATTAACCTGTCCATGACAACCTTCTCCACCTTCTGTGCTGGGAGGAGAATTTAGGTTGCAACCATTTTTTTTACCAGGTGTAGGAGATTGAACATTTAAAACGGAAGGTTTTTAACTGCGATACTTTCACTTGTGCACCAGTTGAGCCCTCCCAGTCAGAGTCACTCCTAAGCGTGACAAGATCTCAGCCTCCAACTTGGCGTATTCTTTTGCATCCTGCAACGCCAAGTCATAATATGCCTTCTGAGGTTCACCTGTCAAATATGGCGACAGAACCTCCGCCCACTGCTCCGAAGGCATTTTCTCCCGCTCCGCCACCCTTTCAAACACCACCAGGAAAGACTCGAAGTCATCACCTGGGATCATCTTTTGCAAGGCTCTTCTTACAGTCTTCCTCACATGAAAGTCATCACGTGGATTTGAGGTTGGGGCGGTTGCCCTGCCATGGATTGCCTTGGCTAGGAGTTTCATCTGCTGCCTGTACTGTTGTATCTGTTGCTGCTGTTGCCACTGCCACATCTGTTGCTACTGGAGATTAGCCTGCACCAGTTGCTTTATCACCACTGGTGCAAGTTGTTTTTGATCATGCAGCCGCTTTTGCCCAGGACATGCGATATCTGTGCGACAGTCACACTGCCCCTTGGGATTCGTTGCCCGCATTGTCCACCAAATGTAGGGGGATATACTCATTCAGCTGCTCTTGAGGTAGGCACAGGAGGCGGTTTTCTTGCAAAGTCCAGGCAACTTTATTTAACTTCATAAACCGCTCGAGAAGGCAAAACAAAACCGAGCCTTTTCTGGCATAAAGTGAAAACAAACTGAAAACAAAATATTCCGTATGGTATTATATTGGTATTGGAATGGCCAAAAACTCTCTCAGCACTGTATGTGTTGGGGCATGCTTCCGAGCTCACATCACCGCAGCTAACAGCCGTGATAATGTAAGGAGGTCAAGTGTATTTACTCTAGAAATGGTTCTATGCTTCTATGTGAGGTAATGTATGCATTTTATGTACTGTATGATGTCATTCTTCGGTGCTATGTCTGACTAGTGGTGCATATAGATATAGATAGACAGTGCATCCTTGGGGACAATAGGGGAGGGCACTTGTAGTGTAATATATATATATATACTATATATTAATCTCCTGGATTATGGTGGAGGAAACCATTTATTATTTGAAAATATTATTTATAAATACTTATGTTATTTTTTTCTCTCTCTGACATTTATTTGGTCTCACAAAAAATAATGGAACAATATTGTTAAATCCTATATCCAACAGTTTCTGAATAAATTTGCTTATTGAAATGGTTGCGTTAAGTGCTTGTCTAAAGGAGTGAATAGCCAGGGAACAAGCGACTGCGCCTTAGTGACATGAGGGTTGAGGGATCTGTGCCATTAGGTTCAGAGTACCTCCCCTTCTGATCATCAGTAATGGGAGGTTACCCCCACAAGGGAATTGTCCCATGTACCGGGGTGGCATAAAAGCTTTGAAGTCCCTTATGGCACACACTCCATACTATATATACTCAGACTAGGTTACCCATAATATTAATAATTTCTCTAAAACAGATATTGGGTATATTGAGGTCAGATGGACTTAGTATAAGCAGCACTAATTAGATCGCAACCCAAACAAAAAGATTTGAGGTGGCTTTGAAGCTTTCCTATAGACACAACTAAATACTATGGTTTGCCACAGCCAAGATGGAGGAACTTTATGGATAACTATGTACTGCGCATGCGCGCACGATATGATGCCACACATCGACCAGGATTGGTCGAGAATGCGAGATCACATGATAGTATACTCTGGACATGCGCAATAGTATCTGTGTATGCCCCGGAAAGCGTTCATGGCGTCCTCCATGAGGTGCATCGCTCAGTCCCCACAGTGAGTATTTAATGATGATTAATATTCATATGGCAGTCGCAGCTGCAGTTAATGTTCATTTGAGCACCAATTATCTGAATATATGGAATATCGATATTGGAATATTATGAATAAGCGCATCATTAGTGATTTATCAGAGCTCAATGTAATGCTCATCTGTCCTTACTATTTCTATATGAATTTGACTCATGACAAGTGAATGAGACATGTAAATATGTGAATTGGATGTAAAGTGTTTGTTATATGATAAGACTATAAATACCCACACCTGTGTTTTTGACACTGCTGGAGGAAGGCTCACTTGAGCCGAAACGTTGCCCTGAGATGTGGGTCTAAAAAAAAAAAATCCACAACTACTACTAATCTAAGGAGTGCTGCCTGTTTTTGAAATATACTATATATTAGATATAGTTTTGAGAGGGATCACTTATTGGGGGCATGTTAGAGATCCTGTTTGGAAGTTATAAAATAAGTCAATGCAGTACCTGGGTAGGACTTTAGATGAGGGCACTGAGCACATCCAGTCCAGTATGGACAAATGGTTAGGGACTTTTTTCAGGGAAAGATTTCCTCGTAGCGGAGGTCTGTCGGGAAACTTTCCTCATAGCGGAAGTCAGTCGGGGGTGGACCTTGCTAGAGTAAGGACATCCACTTTCCTGGGCCCTGAAGCAGAGACAAATAGAGTGGAAGGTACCAGCAACCTGAGAGCAGCCGGTGAAGAATTCACCGTGGGAATGTGAGCCCAAAGTCTGGGGGCTGACGTAGCAGAGGCCAGTGGAAGATCCACTGTGGGAACGCTCAGCAGAAGTGTGCGTGCATGAGCGTAGTAGCGAGTGGGCCACCAGCGAATATCCGGGCAGGATAACCAGAAGGGGTGGACGACCTAGTAGATGTGTATTTCTATACTGAATTGAAGTGTCTCCAGGGAAAGAGATCGAAGTGTCGTTTTCACCAGGCTCCTCGTTACGTAAATACTTTGTGGTCCATTCTGGTGTAGTAGAAAAGAAGAAGCGGAGTTGTGGAAAATTTATTGCTGGTACCGTATAATACATGCTAATGGTGTCTTGGATGTGCTGTGTCCTGAGGAAAATAAAGCAGAACTGTTTGACGTGATACTAGACTCTGATTCTAATTATTCCGTGTACTCTGTCACGGGGGAAGAACACCCCAGGAAAATAGAGGTAACCGGAGTGAAGAATGCAGCTTCCCCCAGTAAAGTTCACCCCTCGGCCAACCCTTTACAATGATACACATCTCCTCTCAAGATTTCATCCGGCGGCCATCTTACACTCCTCTAGTGAATAGTGTCTTCTTGACAAATGGGCCATTTTTATTTTGTTTTCAAAACACTGGGGATGTGTGTGTGAGTGGTGCTTTTACACATGTATTGTGTGGGGCTTGTGAAGGGTACTATTTTTTATAAAAAAAAAAATAGAAAGAAAAAGGGGAAAAAAAGAAAAACAGTTAGAAGAAACACTTAGAAAAAAATGAAAAGAAAAATCAGTATAAAATATTTATGTTAATCCCTCTGCCATAATGACAGTTCTGCTTCACGTCACATGTCTTACCTATTGCATTATTCCTGTGTCCTGTTGTGTATAAATATGTGATTCTTCAGCTTTTGTTTTAGTCTTTGCCTGATGAAGAGACCTGCGTAGT
Organism: Oophaga sylvatica; assembly: GCA_033576555.1. Lineage (NCBI taxonomy): Eukaryota > Metazoa > Chordata > Amphibia > Anura > Dendrobatidae > Oophaga > Oophaga sylvatica. The sequence goes on along the minus strand of JARQOD010000001.1, from coordinate 423,628,708 downwards.
CTCGAAAGCTTGCAATTTGTTACCATCTTTTCAGTTAGCCATTAAAAGGTATCAACCACTGAGGACTCTCAAGTCTAAATATTTTTATAAAATAGTGAAAATTTTATATATATATATATATATATATATATATATATATATATAATATATATATGTATATATATATATAATATATATATATATATATATACATACATATATATATATATATATATGTATACACACATATACATATATATACACACACACACACAAACACTAATGCCCTACCTATATCGTTACTCCGCACTGGCTATTCTTTATTTTTTGCAAAAGAAAAACAGACGTCACTATCACGTACGCGCCCGTAATGCACTAGCTAAGAAATTACCCGGTGATTTTTTTTTTTTGCAAAAGAAAAATGACTAATTGTTAACCTGTGTTAGGCCGGGGACACACTTGCAACTGCAATGCGAGAAACTCGCCTCAATACCTGGCACTGCCGCTGGCACTCGAGACCGAAGTGTGCGGCTGCACGTATTTCTATGCAGCTGAACACTCCGATCCGAACCGCCTGCGGCAGTGCCAGGTATTGAGGCGAGTTTCTCGCATTGCAGTTGCAAGTGTGACCCTGGCCTTACAGTCACATCGCTGTGATTAACTGGTTGGAATTTTTCAGCCAATCACAGCGATAGCGGATGTGGGGGGGTGGGGCATGTGCAGGGATAGCCATCTTAACTGTCACCGAACAATGACTAGAAATAGCTGCACCGTATGGGATCGCTTCTTGATTTTTCCCAATGGTTGAGATGTCGAAGTGGATAAATGGATCGGGCAGTTCTAATTTCAACACCTGATACTTTTGTTTAACAGAGATAAATCACTGCAAGGGTAGTGTAGTAGCGGCTTTCACCACTCTGGACATGGAAAATACATATACGTATGCTCAGGTAAACAGGGAAGTCGGAAGAGATAGCGGACTGTTGAATCCACGATCAGCCAGCAGCTATTTTATTTTTATGGCCAGCTTAACCCCTTCATGATATGGCGATTTTCAATTTTTATTTTTTTTAAGTTTTTTTCCTACCCTACCCCTTTTTCCGTGCACATAGCCATATGAGGGTTTGTTTTTTGCAGGACAAGTTGTACATTTGAATGGCACCATTCATTCTACCAGATAGTGTACGGAAAAAAAGTTCCATGTTTGTTGAAACTGCAAAAAAAGTGCAATTGCACAATTGTTTGTTTTTTATTATTTACAGTGTTCACTATATGGTAAAACTGACCTGACAATAGGAATCTCCAGGTCAGTACGAGTACTCAGATACCAAACATGTATAGTTTGTTTTTGGTTTAAGTGGTGAAAAATTCAGAAATTTGTACCTAAAAAATAAAAAATTAGCTTTTGTCGCCATTTTCTGAGATCTTTAACATTTTCATATTTCAGGATATGGTGCTGTGTGAAAGTGTTTGCGCCCTGAGCTGACATTTTTACTGTTACTATGATGGGGTAGGTAAAATGTTATGACCACCTGTTATTGCAATGTTGCGGTGGCAAGAAAAAAATCATTATTTTATAATTTAGATTTTTTTTTCTCATTACGCCATTTACCGATCTGATTAATTAACTCTTATATTTTGATAGCTTGAACTTTTACGAATGCATCAATACCAAATGTGTATTTTTTATGGGACAAAAGGGGCGATTTGAACTTTTGTTTGTTTTCATTTTTTTTAAAAAACTTTTTACTGCACCTGTTAGACCCCTTTGGAGACTTGAAGCTATGATTTGATCGCTTGTACTATACATAGCAGGGCTTCGGCACTGCTACGTATAAGAAAATCACGATCTCCAATGAACGCCAGCTAAACCCTGGTTGTCACAGGAGTATCTGAATGACAAGCATGGAAATCTCCAGTAGACCCCCAGCTGTCATGACATCCCTTCCGCCACGCGATCAAGTCTCAGGTGCGCCAATAGAAGCATGAAACAACGCGCCCCCCACTGCCGGCATGCATTAAATGCCACTGTCAGAATTTGACAATGGGATTTAACTCATTAAAAGCCGCTGGCTCCGCTCCACCAGCGGCTGTTAAAGGCATATGATGGCTGATTAAGAGAGAATCGGTTGCTATATGCAAAATGACCCTCAGCTCAAACTCTGTTGCGAGCGTGAGCCAAGTGTCATTTTATTGTGATCCAATTATTTCTTGTGCAAGAATTTTATCACAGGTGCAGAGAAGATGGAAAACTTAAATTTCTTCATTGTGTGAGTCGGCATATATCGTACTGCACTCTGACGGTTATTCTTTAAGTGTGTGCTGCAGTCTGCTGTCTATAAATGTATAAGCATTCAGACACGCCAGAGCTGGTATGTCACTCTCCACAAGGAGTAACCTTACCCCCCAGACCCCAGTCCAGAGCCTCTCATCTAGCCAAATCAGATCTCTCCTACTTTGCACTGACAAGGACCAATAGTCCGAAACACCGTGTCTGCAAATGGAGATTCTGATTTGGCTTTTATCCTAAGTCATATTACAAGACTCGTTAAAGGGTTGATTGTGACTTGTAGGATCGCTACTTCCAATAGGTGGCACTATAGAGTACAAGTCCTCTTTGTTTGAAGAGGCAATTTTCATATAAGCATTCAGAGTGACACTTCACTTGCTGTTGGGAAAATCCGGGGTGGAAATTACAGATCTGATATCCGCACCATGTTGATTTATGCTATGGAAATCACCACGCATTTTACACTTGCAGAGTTTGCTGCAAATTTCCTGCTACAGAATTTATGACCCATGTGAAGAGACCCGTACAGTAATTTTAAGTTATTGCATTTTTAAGTTTTAGAATGTTACGGCAGAAATAAGAGTTAAAATAGACGTACCTCATCTACATCGCTGGCCCACTTCATTATATGCTGATAGGAGCGTTCGCTTGTGATGTCATATACTAGAAATATACCCTTTGGAAATAAAAAAAAAGATGAAATGCAAAAAAAAATGTATTAATATGATATTCTAAATACAAGTTTTGATGTGGAGACTACTGATAATACGTGAAATCCTAATACTTGGTAAAAAAGGCCACTGTGCAAAAAAAAAAAAAATGACATTGGCCCTTAGCGGTCTAGCACAATGCACTATTCCACCAACTTTGAAGGTGGATGTGGACCCTCTATCTCCTGGGTCCTTCTGTGGCTGCACAGGTTGCACCAATGGTGCGTCCACCCCTGCACTGCTTCCGCCTGGCCGCTGACTGTACAGGAACTGCAGCACGGCTACATTCAGCACAGACCCACACACTTAAAAGAAAGCGATGGCATGTCCTAGCGATAAGCCGTCACTTTCTGAGATTTGAAAACCCATCTAAAAGGGGTTGTCCAGTAAGTGGACTACCCTTTCTTAAATAAAACAGTGTCCTATGTTATTAAAAAAAAAAACTTAAAAATAAAAAACACTTTAGGGACAGTTACGTCATGTGAACAACCGCTGATGGGCTGCAGCGCTCACAGTTTTGTCATCGGTTAGTTTGACCAGTACAATTTCATGTTTTTATTTTACATAGAGTATGGTTTTATTTAAGAAGAGGTTGTCCAAGTAGTGGCAAACACCTTTAAAAGGGAATCTATCAGGAGATTAATTTGCTATGTAATCTTACAGCAGCATGATAAGGGGGCTGAGACCCTGATTCCAGCGATTTATCACTTACTAGTCTGCTTGGGGCAGTTTTAATAGAATCTGTTTTCTCTGCTGTAGATGTAGCAGTTCTCTGAATGCTGAGCTGTGTATAACCCTGCCCACACCACTGATTGGCAGCTTCCTGTGTACATGGTCAGCAAGTCCTGTAGTGATAATCTCTGGCTGATAAAATTGAAACTACAGCTCACTGCCTAGTAAGTGACACATCCCCGGAATCAGGCTCTCTTGCTCTATATAATGCTGCTCTCAGATTAAATAGCAAAAACCTGCTATAAGATTCCCTTTAAGTCGTTATGAAACATAAATATATACTTTATTTGGTTTCCTTGCATATGTAACATTTCAGTAAATCTGTTGTAATAGTCACAATGCTTTTGTTTCTGCCTTTTAAACAACTAAAATCATCCAATAGATTGTGTTGTGAATGGACTTAAAATGAGTTCTGAGCAGAGGCTCCCTCTGGTGGTTACAAGCGGTACTGGACTGTCCAGTGAAGATTGTGAGGAGTGGGAATCAGGTGTTACTGACTGGTCTTATATAAGGGAGTCGCCTTCCCATCAGGGTTGCCGGTGATCAATTGTTCTGGTCTCAATCCTTGAGTCCTGTTTCCTTTGTAGCCTGCTGTGTCGTGTCTGCATCTCCTGCTAACAGATAAGACATTTTCTTCTTTTTGTTTTTGTGCTTGATTTTTGCATTTTGTCCTGCACTTCTGTGGGGGCCTTCAGGGTCCCCTCCGGGGGCTTTGCCCTCTCAGTTTAGTTCAGCCACTGATGTTTGTACTTTTGCTTTTTCCAGTTTTTTCAGTGGCTGCTGTTATGTTACGGTAGCTGAGGAGTGCAGGTAAAAAAGGAAATACACCAGAGCAGTTGGAATCTATGAGATTGCAGTACCCTGACTAACCACCGCAACTAGAGGCAGCCGTGGAGCGTTCCTACGTTGGTCCTAGACGCCTCGTCACAGCCTGAGAAACTAACTACACCTAAAGATAGAAATAGGAAAGCTATCTGCCCCGGAGCAGAACCCCAAAGATAATAGAAAGCCCCCAAACATGTAATGGCGGTTAGACAAGAGGAAATACTGACACAGAAAGAAAATAGTATGAGCAAACGCTGGGGCCCAAACTATCTAAATAGAAAAGGATAGGAAGGGTACTTACTGCAATCTCAGAAAACCCTGAAAAAACACCAACTCTACTAATTTCAAAATCACCTGAGATCACACGACCTCTACCACCTAAATTAGTTCTCTGGTGTAACAAAGACAAAACAGCAGCCACTGAAAAAAAACTGGAAAAAGCAAAAGTACAAAACACAGTGGCTGGACTAAACTGAGAGGGCAAAAGCCCCCGGAGGGGACCCTGAAGGCCCCCACAGAAGTGCAGGACAAATATAGCAAAAACACAAAATAAGAAATTGTCTTATCTGATAGCAGGAGATGCAGACACGACACAGCAGGCTACAAGGGAAACTGGAAAGAAGGATTCAGACCAGAACAATTGATCACCGGCAACCCTGATGGGAAAATGACTCCCTTATATAAGACCAATCAGTAACACCTGATTCCCAGTCCTCACAATCCTCACTAGTACCGCTTGTAACCACCAGAGGGAGCCTCTGCTCAGAACTCATCTCAAACCCATTCACAACAGTACCCCTCCCTTGAGGAGGGGTCACCGAACCCTCATTTGAGCAACCAGGTCGGTCAGGATGAGTTCTATGATACGCACGGATAAGTCTCCTAGCATGGATGTCCGAAGCAAACACCAAAGAATTGTCTTCCTGACCATAACCTCTCCATTTAACCAAATACTGGAGTCTTCGTCTAGAAAAACGAGAATCCAATATTTTCTCAACCACATACTCCAGATTGCCCTCAACCAAAACAGGGTCAGGAGGCACAGCAGCAGGAACCACTGGCTCAACAAACCTCTTCAACAAGGACTTGTGGAACACGTTATGGATCTTAAATGTCCCTGGAAGAAGCAAACGAAAAGAAACAGGATTAATAATCTCCATGATCTTATAAGGTCCAATGAACCTAGGCTTAAATTTAGGAGATGCTACTCTCATAGGAATATTCTTTGAGGACAACCAGACCAAGTCCCCCACCCTAAACCGAGGACCATCAGTCCTATGCCGGTTAGCAAATCGCTGGGCCTTCTCCTGAGAGAGGGACAACCTCTCCACTACCTGGTCCCAAATCTGCTGCATACGCTCAACAACAGAGTCAACACCTGGACAGACAGAAGCCTCCGTCTGTCCTGAAGAAAATCGAGGGTGAAACCCAGAATTACAGAAAAACGGAGACATCAAAGTGGCAGAGCTAGCCCTATTATTAAGAGCAAACTCAGCCAAAGGCAAAAAAGAGACCCAGTCATCCTGATCAGCAGACACAAAGCATCTTAGATAAGTCTCCAATGTCTGGTTTGTTCTCTCAGTTTGACCATTGGTCTGAGGATGAAATGCCGAGGAGAAAGACAATTGAACACCCAGTTTAGAACAAAAAGTCCTCCAAAATCTGGAAACAAACTGGACTCCTCTGTCAGACACAATGTTCTCAGGAATGCCGTGTAAACGAACCACGTGCTGAAGGAACAACGGCACCAATTCAGAGGAGGAAGGCAACTTAGGTAATGGCACAAGATGTATCATTTTGGAAAACCTATCACAAATTACCCAGATGGTGGTCATTCTCTGAGAAACAGGAAGATTGGAAATGAAATCCATAGAGATATGGGTCCATGGTCTCTTGGGCACAGGCAATGGCATCAACAAACCACTAGAGCGAGAGCAAGGCTTGGAGCGAGAGCAAGTCCCGCAGGACTGCACAAATTCCCTGACATCGCGAGACAAGGTAGGCCACCAAAAGTACCGACTAACCAAGTCTCTGGTACCAAAAATTCCGGGATGCCCAGCCAATGCGGAACAATGAATCTCAGACATCACACTCTTTTTCCATTGGTCCGGGACAAACAATTTTCCAACAGGGCAGCGCTCGGGTCTATCCTCCTGACACCCCTCCAGAGCAAGTCTCAAATTGGGCGAGATGGCGGAAAGAACTACACCCTCCTTCAAAATAACAGAGGGATCAGATAGCTCAGGAGAGTCCGCAAGGAAACTCCTCGAGAGGGCATCCGCCTTAACATTCTTAGTGCCAGGAAGAAAGGAAACCACAAAATTAAAACGTGTGAAAAACAAGGCCCACCTGGCCTGTCTAGGATTGAGTCGCTTGGCAGATTCCAGATAGATCAGATTCTTATGGTCCGTAAGGACCACCACCTGATGTTTGGCTCCCTCCAGCCAATGTCTCCACTCTTCAAAAGCCCACTTCATGGCCAATAACTCCCGATTACCCACGTCATAATTACGTTCAGTAGGAGAAAATTTTCGAGAGAAAAAAGCACAATTGTTACTTTTAGAGGTCTCTGGATCTTTTTGGGACAAAACGGCACCTGCCCCAATTTCAGAGGCATCAACCTCCACCTGAAATGGCAGAGAAACATCAGGCTGCCGTAGAACAGGAGCAGAAGTGAATCTCTGCTTAAGTTCCTGAAACGCAGAGACTGCCTCAGGAGGCCAATTCACCACATCAGAACCCTTTCTGGTCAAATCAGTTAATGGTTTAACAATAACCGAGAAATTACCAATAAATTTACGATAAAAATTGGCAAAACCCAAAAATCTCTGAAGAGCCTTTAATGAAGTAGGTTGGATCCAATCACAGATGGCCTGAACCTTGACCGGGTCCATTTCAATAACAGATGGGGACAAAATGAATCCCAGAAATGAGATCTTCTGTAGCCAAAAAGACACTTTGATCCCTTCACATACAGAGCATTCTCTCTCAAAATCTGGAATACAGTTCGAACATGTTTCACATGAGAGTCCCAGTCATTAGAAAAAATCAAGATATCATCCAAATAAACAATCAGAAACTTGTCCACAAAATCCCTGAAAATGTCATTCATGAAGGACTGGAAGACGGAAGGAGCATTAGTGAGCCCAAAGGGCATCACAAGGTACTCAAAATGCCCTTCAGGGGTGTTAAATGCCGTCTTCCATTCATCCCGTGCTTAATGCGAATAAGGTTATACGCCCCCCTGAGGTCAAGCTTGGTAAACCAAGTAGCGTTTTTCACCCTGGAAAACAGGTCAGAAATCAAGGGTAACGGGTATTGATATTTCACAGTAATATTGTTCAAGAGACGATAATCAATACACAGCCTTAATGAACCATCTTTTTTGGCCACAAAGAAAAAACCGGCACCTAAGGGTGAAGAGGATGGTCTGATATGACCCTTCTCCAATGATTCCTTGATATAAGACCGCATAGCGTCATGTTCAGGTACAGACAAGTTAAAAAGGCGACCTTTAGGGAATTTACTACCTGGCACTAATTCAATAGCGCAGTCATAGCTCCTATGGGGAGGTAAGGATGCAGATTTACTTTCGCTAAACACATCAGAAAAATCAAACAAAAAGTCAGGAACATCCTCAGCCTGGGGGGAGGCAGAAAAAACAGGAGTGTTGGTATTAACACATTGGCAGCCCCAACTGGTTACAGACACAGATTTCCAATCCAAAACAGGATTATGAGACTGTAACCAAGGGAAACCCAGCACTATAATGTCATGCAGATTATATAGAACCAAAAATTTGCAGCACTCCTGGTGATCAGGTTCAACCCTCATTATCACCTGAGTAGAAAACTGGGGTTTATTCTCAGCCAAAGGGGTAGAATCGATCCCCAGTAAAGGAATAGACTTCTGTAGGGGTATCAAGGGAAACCCACAACGTTTAGCAAAATCATAATCCATCAGGTTAATAGCTGCTCCAGAATCAACGAAAGCCTGAGCAGAAAATGAGGACAGAGAGCATATCAGAGTGACAGTTAATAAAAACTTAGTCTGAACACTACCCAAGACAACTGAGCGTGCAAAATGTCTTCCCCGCTTAGGGCAGACTGAAATAGCATGAGAGGCATCACCACAGTAGAAACATAACCCATTGCGCTTTCGAAACTCATGACGCTGTGCCCCAGACACCACTCCATCACACTGCATGGGCTCAGCAGCTGGCTCACAAGGCAACACCACTCCACGCATACCTCTCCACTCACGCAAACGTCTGTCAATTTGAATCGCTAATGACATAGAATCATTGAGACCAGAGGGGACAGGGAATCCCACCATAACATCCTTTACATTATCCGACAGACCCTTCCGGAAAAGGGCCGCCAAAGCGTCGTCATTCCACTTGGTCAGGACTGCCCACCTACGGAATCTCTGACAGTATAACTCAGCGTCATCAAGCCCCTGATTTAATGCCAACAAGGCTTTTTCAGCTTGATCAGTGACATTAGGCTCATCGTACAATAACCCCAAAGCCTGAAAAAATGCATCAACATCACTCAAAACAGGATCCCCAGGTATCAGGGAAAAAGCCCAATCCTGAGGATCGCCGCGCAGGAGAGAGATGATAATTTGAACCTGCTGCGCTGCGTTTCCTGAGGACTTAGATTTTAAGGCAAGAAACAATTTACAATTATTTTTGAAATTCTGAAACTTAGCTCGATCCCCTAAAAACAAATCTGGCATGGGGATCCTAGGTTCCACAACAGGCAACCTAGCAAGATATGCAGCAATACTCTGAACCTCAGTGGCAAGCTGATCCACACGGCCAGACAACTGTGCAAACTCCATTGGGAGAAAAGATCCTCCCCAGCACCCAGAGATACAGAGGGAAAAAAAAAAAAAATGCAACAAACAAAAAAAATCTCTGACAACTTTTCTTCCTTCAAAATATTTTTTCCCTTCTGTGAGTACCATACAATTTTTATGGCCGGTGATACTGTTATGTTACGGTAGCTGAGGAGTGCAGGTAAAAAAGGAAATACACCAGAGCAGTTGGAATCTATGAGATTGCAGTACCCTGACTAACCACCGCAACTAGAGGCAGCCGTGGAGCGTTCCTACGTTGGTCCTAGACGCCTCGTCACAGTCTGAGAAACTAACTACACCTAAAGATAGAAATAGGAAAGCTATCTGCCCCGGAGCAGAACCCCAAAGATAATAGAAAGCCCCCAAACATGTAATGGCGGTTAGACAAGAGGAAATACTGACACAGAAAGAAAATAGTATGAGCAAACGCTGGGCCCAAACTATCTAAATAGAAAAGGATAGGAAGGGTACTTATTGCAATCTCAGAAAACCCTGAAAAAACACCAACTCTACTAATTTCAAAATCACCTGAGATCACACGACCTCTACCACCTAAATTAGTTCTCTGGTGTAACAAAGACAAAACAGCAGCCACTGAAAAAAAACTGGAAAAAGCAAAAGTACAAAACACAGTGGCTGGACTAAACTGAGAGGGCAAAAGCCCCCGGAGGGGACCCTGAAGGCCCCCACAGAAGTGCAGGACAAAATGCAAAAATATAGCAAAAACACAAAATAAGAAATTGTCTTATCTGATAGCAGGAGATGCAGACACGACACAGCAGGCTACAAGGGAAACTGGAAAGAAGGATTCAGACCAGAACAATTGATCACCGGCAACCCTGATGGGAAAATGACTCCCTTATATAAGACCAATCAGTAACACCTGATTCCCAGTCCTCACAATCCTCACTAGTACCGCTTGTAACCACCAGAGGGAGCCTCTGCTCAGAACTCATCTCAAACCCATTCACAACAGGCTGCTGTTTTGATTTTGTTACACCAGAGAACTAATTTAGGTGGTAGAGGTCGTGTGATCTCAGGTGTTTTTGAAATTAGTAGAGTTAGTGCTTTTCAGGGTTTTCTGGGATTACAGTAAGTGCCCTTCCTATCCTTTTCTATTTAGGTAGTTTGGGCCCCAACGTTTGCTCATACTATTTTCTGTCTGTGTCAGTATTTCATCTTGTCTAACCGCCATTACATGTTTGGGGGCTTTCTATGTTCTTTGGGGATCTGCTCCGGGGCAGATAGCTTTCCTCTTTCTATCTTTAGGTGTAGTTAGTTTCTCAGGCTGTGACGAGGCGTCTAGGACCAACGTAGGAACGCTCCACGGCTGCCTCTAGTTGTGGTGGTTAGTCAGGGTACTGCAATCTCATAGATTCCAACTTCTCTGGTATATTGCCTTTTTTACCTGCACTCCTCAGCTACCGAAACATAAGATTGGTCCTAAGGCTAGAAAATCAGTCATGTTGGGAATTAGGGGTTAAACCAGTGCAGGCAGCATTGGCTTGTAAGAGACACATAGGAACTCATTGCATTTTATCGGTCATAACAAAAGTTAACATTTATGTACAGCATACCCCATTAAATTAATGGTAATAAATGAAGAATGGGGACAGGTATCATTAAATTACTAATTAAAAACTACCGTATACCATTTCTAATAATGAATGAACACAAAATTTCAGGATATCCAGCAAGTGGATAAAGTAAAATTTATACTAGAATATGTTTCATGGATCAGTAACCAAAATACATGTTTTTCTAAAGGTGTACTGGTAAATAAGTAAAATGTGCGTTTTAAGGTTTAAAAAAACAAAAACATAAAAAGACAATTTATACAGAAAGTCTAGGAATGGTCCATTCGTCAATTCCAGTGAAGTTTGTAAATACAATTTATCTTTGGGGATGGTCTCATAAGGCAATAATGGGAAATTTGCGAACCCTGTACTATTATTAGGTGTACTCCAAAAAGGGTGCACAATGCCATTTATAAAAAAAAAAGTATAGGGTATAATATAGCAACTGAAATCAATTTTTAAAGAGAGTATGTCAGCACAAAATTGACTGTTCAAACCAAGCACAGGAGCTCAGTGCACCTTCCCACCTACTGGTTTTTCATTTGTCTCCACCCTCTTGTTCCTTGATTGACAGCTTTGCCATTACATGATGGCCATAAGAGGGAATCAATAGATGGAAATCAAGTAAGTGGCAAGGTGGACTGAACTGATTGTTCAAGCCATGGGTGCACAGAGAGTCTTTGCTTGGGTTGTACAGTCAATTTATGCTGATAGACACACACACACATGGTCAAAATTGTTGGTACCCCTCGTTTAATGACAGAAAAACCCACAATGGTGACAGAAATAACTTGAATCTGACAAAAGTAATAATAAATCAAAAATCTGTGAAAATGAACAAATCAAAGTCAGACATTGCTTTTCAACCATGCTTCCACAGAATTTAAAAAAAAATAAAACTCATGAAATAGGCCTGGACAGAAATGATGGTACCCTTAACTTAATATTTTGTTGCACAACCTTTTGAGGCAAATCACTGCAATCAAACGATTCCTGTAACTGTCAATGAGACTTCGGCACCTCTTTACAGGTATTTTGACCCAATCCTCAAGAGCAAACTGCTCCAGTTGTCTCGTGTTTGAAGGTTGCCTTTTCCAGACGGCATGTTTCAGCTCTTTCCAAAGATGCTCAATAGGATTTAGGTCAGGGCTCATAGAAGTCCACTTCAGAATAGTCCAATGTTTTCCTCTTAGCCATTCTTGGATGTTTTTAGCTGTGTGTTTTGGGTCATTATCCTGTTGCAAGACTCATGACCTGCGAACGAGACCAAGCTTTCTGACACTGGGCAGCACTTTTCTCTCTAGAATCCCTTGATGGTCTTGAGATTTCATTGTATCCTGCACAGATTCTAGACACCCTGTGCCAGATGCAGCATGTAGCGCCCGCGTCCCTGCCTGCTGCCAGACAGGGACGTCGCTCTCCTCACCTGCGCTCAGCGTCCTAAGTGCTCCCAGCCTCCTCTGCACCTCTGGCATCCTCGGTGCCCTCCTTCCGCCCTGCTGGTCCCGCGCGCTCCTTCCCTGCTACTGGCCTTAGGGCGCGCGCCCGCACCCTCCCCCGCTCTTAAAGGAGCCGCGTGCATTTTCCAAATCAGTCTCCAGCCAATGCTGGAGGACTCCACCCTATATTAAGGGCTTCCTCCTTAATGTAGGTGCCCGAGCAATGTTGTTCCTGTGCAGTCTAACTCTGTTTCAGCCATCAGCTCCTGATTCCAGTTACCTGTCTGTTACCTGTCGGCTTGCCTGTCTTCATCCGTCTGCAGTTCCATCCAGAGGTTCGGACGTCATCTGCAGAGATCCCCGGCTCTTGCCTGCTCACCTAGGAGCGATCATCTGCCATCCGACTGCAGCTCCATCCGGAAGTTCGGACATCATCTGCAGAGATCCCCGGCTCTTGCCTGCTCACCTGGGAGCGATCATCTGCCATCCGACTGCAGCTCCATCCGGAAGTTCGGACATCATCTGCAGAGATCCCCGGCTCCTGCCTGCTCACCTGGGAGCGATCATCTGCCATCCGACTGCAGCCTACCTGGAGGCTCCACCATATCAGGTCGTATATACCTGCCTGTCTAGAGACTGCCTGGTCACTTGCCGTGACAACCTGCCTGTCTAGAGACTGCCTGGTCACTTGCCGTGACAACCTGCCTGTCTAGAGACTGCCTGGTCACTTGCCGTGACAACCTGCCTGTCCAGAGACTGCCTGGTCACTTGCCGTGACAACCTGCCTGTCCCAGAGACTGCCCTGGTCACTTGCCGTGACAACCTGCCTGTCCCAGAGACTGCCTTGGTCACTTGCCGTGACAACCTGCCTGTCCCAGAGACTGCCTTGGTCACTTGCCGTGACAACCTGCCTGTCCAGAGACTGCCTCGGTTACTTACCGTTACAACCTGCCTGCCCAGAGACTTCCTTGGTCACTTGCTGTGACAAACCTGCCTGTCCAGAAACTACCTATATCCCCTGCCGTGATTCCCTGCCCTTTTCCCAGGTGCCACCCGCTCTCTTACAAGTAGACTCTCTTGTATAATAAAGCTTTGTGGTTCCACCAACCTGACCTGTCTCGTCAGTAGTTCCACCCACCAGACCCGTTACAGTTTGCTCGGGCCATGGAACCCGGTGGCACCCAAACCCCTTCACTCCCGGAACTGTGTCATGAGCTGTCTCGCCAGAGGTCTCAACAGGAGGCCATCCTGGGTCACCTGCGGAACGTCAATTCCCGTCTGGACACTATGAATTCTTCACCAGCAACCATCGCTGGAGCCTTGACTCATAATCCGTCAGTCCCGCTGATTCCCAATTCCGTGGTTTCCATTCCCGGACCCCGACTGTCAGCTCCTCCTAGGTTTGGAGGCGATCCTGCTCTGGCTCGGGGTTTCATTAATCTGTGCACCCTGCATTTTGAACTACTGGCACACCAGTTTAACTCTGACCGGGCCAAAGTTGCCTTCATCATGTCCCATCTCACCGGAGAGGCCCTGGCCTGGCTTAACCCTCTCTGGGAGAGAGAGGATCCTCTGGTGTCTGACCTGCCTGCTTTTCTCTCGGCCTTCCGGAAGGTATTCGACGAACCTGGACGGAAGACTTCCTCTGCATCATCTCTGCTGCGTCTCCGTCAGGAGAGTCTCACCGTTGGTCAATATGCCATACGGTTCCGGACTTTAGCCTCAGAACTAGCTTGTGACAATGAAGCTCTAATTTCGGTCTTCTGGGAGGGTCTGTCTGGCCGTATTAAAGACGAACTTGCCGGTCGGGACGTTCCAACCTCTCTAGATGATTTAATAAATCTTGCCAATCGAATTGATCTACGGTTCCAGGAACGAGCCAAAGAGATCACCCGTAAAAAAGAATTTCCTCATCTTGCACCCTCGTGTCAGAGATCTATAACCTCTTCCGTTTCTCCTCAGGTGCACACTGCTGAGCCTATGCAGGTCGACCAGACCAAGATGGTCAAAGCCCGTCAGGACTCACGCCGTGCCGAGAAAAGTTGCTTCTACTGCGGCAGTAAGGAGCACTGGATCCAAACCTGTCCGGAGAAGTCGGGAAACACCTGTGTCTAGGTTCGCTCGGAGAGGTCAATCTAGACAAAAATAAATCCTCTTCATCCCTGCTGCTGTCGGTTTCAATTCTGATCGGTAAGAACCGCCACTTCGAAATGGCCCAACTTGATTCTGGAGCAGCTGGGAATCTCGTGTCACAGGCTCTAGTAGAGAAATATCACATTCCCACCAAACCTCTTGTTGAACCTGTATCTGTTGCTGCTGTGGATGGGGGCCTCCTACCTCGTCCCATCCGACTTATCACCGAAGTCATAACCCTGCAGGTGGGAATGTTGCATTCTGAGAGCATCTCGTTTCATGTTTTACCCGGACTCTCTCATGCTTTCTTACTAGGTCTGCCTTGGCTCCAAAAACATGCACCTGTGCTCGACTGGCAGAATGGAGAGGTTCTTCACTGGGGACAGGACTGTCATAAAACGTGTCTGGTGCCTGTTCATCCTGTCTATTCTTCTCCTACACCTGCTAATCTACCTGGACTCCCGATTCCATATTGGTCATTTGCTGATGTCTTCAATAAAAAGGAAGCAGAGACATTACCCCCGCATAGACCATATGATTGCCCGATTGACCTGTTGCCCGGTACTACGCCTCCCCGTGGGCGTATTTACCCGTTGTCTGCTGCTGAGACCAGGTCGATGTCCGAATATATCGAGGAGAACTTAGCAAAGGGATTCATCCGGAAATCTACTTCCCCAGCGGGAGCAGGTTTCTTCTTCGTTAAAAAGAAAGACGGATCTCTCCGTCCCTGTATTGACTACAGAGGCCTAAATTCGATCACGGTGAAGAATAAGTACCCTCTTCCGCTCATTCCAGAACTGTTTGATCGTCTTAGAGGGGCTAGAGTCTTCACCAAACTAGATCTTCGTGGAGCATACAACCTGGTTCGTATCCGTCGAGGAGATGAATGGAAGACGGCATTCAACACCCGGGACGGCCACTACGAGTACTTGGTGATGCCCTTTGGGCTCTGTAATGCTCCAGCAGTCTTTCAGGAGTTGGTCAACGACATCTTCCGGGACCTCCTCTATTCCTGCGTTGTGGTGTACCTTGACGACATCTTGGTCTTCTCTCCGGATCTTCAGTCTCACCGGAGGGATGTTCGTCAGGTTCTGCTCAGGCTCAGGCAGAATCACCTCTTCGCCAAATATGAGAAGTGCCTCTTTGAGCAGACATCGCTTCCGTTTCTGGGCTACATCATTTCTCAGACAGGCCTACGAATGGATCCGGAGAAATTGTCTGCCATCGAGAAGTGGCCCCGACCGGAGGGGTTGAAGGCCATTCAGCGGTTCCTGGGATTTGCCAACTATTACCGTCTCTTCATACCGCACTTCTCTTCCAGGACTGCTCCAATCTCAGCGCTCACTCGCAAGGATGCTAACCCCAAACAGTGGACGACCGAAGCAGAGGAGGCCTTCCTTTCTCTGAAACAGGCCTTCTCTTCCGCTCCAGTGCTGCATCGCCCGGATGGCAACAAGCAGTTCTTCCTGGAGGTGGACGCTTCCTCTGCTGGAGCCGGAGCGGTTCTTACCCAAAAATCGCCATCCGGGAGGATGGTATCCTGCGGTTTCTTCTCCAAACTCTTCTCTTCCTCCGAGCGCAACTACTCCATAGGAGATCGAGAGTTATTGGCCATTAAGTTGGCATTGGAGGAGTGGCGTTACCTACTCGAAGGGGCTCTTCATCCGGTAATCATCTACACGGACCACAAAAATCTGGCATACCTCCAGCAGGCACAGAGACTTAATCCTCGCCAAGCCCGGTGGTCCTTGTTTTTTGCCCGCTTCGATTTTCTTTTGCATTTTCGCCCAGCTGACAAAAACGTCAAGGCGGATGCCTTGTCTCGGTCTTTCCTGGTGTCGGATCTCGAAGATGAGCCTAAACATATCATCGATCCCGCCAGAGTGATGCAGGTGGCTCCCGTGAGTCTAAATCGTCTCCCTCCTGGTAAGACGTTCATATCAGAGACCGATCGGAAGAGAATCCTACATTGGGGTCACTCGTCTAAACTCGCTGGCCACGCTGGTCAAAAAAAGACCCTCCAACTCATTACCCGGCATTATTGGTGGCCTACCCTGCACAAAGACGTAATAGACTTTGTTTCTGCCTGTGTTTCCTGTGCCCGCAACAAAGTTCCGAGACACCTGCCTACCGGCCGTCTTCTTCCGCTTCCTGTACCCACTGCTCCCTGGCAGCATATAGCCATGGACTTCATTACGGACCTGCCCGTCTCTGCCGGTTGTACGGTCATCTGGGTGGTCGCTGACCGCTTTTCCAAGATGGCTCACTTCATTCCTCTGCCAGGTCTTCCGTCTGCACCCGAGTTGGCTAAAGACTTTATCCGCCACATCTTCCGTCTTCATGGTCTGCCTCGTCACATTGTGTCGGATCGTGGGGTTCAGTTCACCTCACGTTTCTGGAGAGCCACTTGTAAGTTGCTAGACGTCACCCTGGATTTTTCCTCCGCTTACCACCCACAGTCCAATGGACAAGTTGAACGAATAAATCAGAATTTGACCAGTTATCTTCGACACTTCGTTAATGCCCACCATTCTGACTGGGTGGAGCTCCTGCCTTGGGCCGAATTCTCCTACAATAATCATGAGAGCGAATCTTCCACCAAGTCTCCGTTTTTTGTAGTCTTCGGTCAGCACCCTCGGATCCCTGTCCCTGTTTCCATCTCTGTGGACAACCCAGCTGCGGAATCTCTGGTTAGAGAATTCTCCTCCATCTGGGAGAGTACCCGGTCCGCACTCATTCAGTCATCCGAGCGCATGAAAAGACATGCTGACAAAAAACGTCTGGATCCTTCTCAATTCCGTCCTGGGGACAAAGTCTGGCTTTCGTCCAAATATGTTCGACTCAAAATTCCGTCCTACAAGTTAGGTCCTCGGTTGATCGGTCCTTTTGAGATCATCAGTCAGATCAATCCGGTGTCCTATAAATTGAAACTCCCGGCCAATTTGAGAATTCCTAATTCTTTTCATGTATCTCTCCTCAAACCTGTGGTTCTTAACTCTTTTTTTAAGTCTACAGGTACACCTCCTGCTCCAGTGTCTGCTGATGATGAATTTGAGGTAGAGAACATTCTGGCCACAAAAAGGGTAGGAAGAAAGACTTATTTTTTGGTGGATTGGAAGGGGTTTGGTCCTGAGGAGAGAACCTGGGAGCCTCGGGAGAACATCCATGCCCCTCTTATCCTAGCTAAATTTCTTTCTGGCCTAAAGAAGGGGGGGCCTAGAGGGGGGGGTACTGTAGCGCCCGCGTCCCTGCCTGCTGCCAGACAGGGACGTCGCTCTCCTCACCTGACTCAGCGTCCTCAGTGCTCCCAGCCTCCTCTGCGCCTCTGGCATCCTCGGCGCCCTTCCTTCCGCCCTGCTGGTCCCGCGCGCTCCTTCCCTGCTACTGGCCTTAGGGCGCGCGCCCGCACCCTCCCCCGCTCTTAAAGGAGCCTTTTCCAAATCAGTCTCCAGCCAATGCTGGAGGACTCCACCCTATATTAAGGGCTTCCTCCTTAATGTAGGTGCCCGAGCAATGTTGTTCCTGTGCAGTCTAACTCTGTTTCAGCCATCAGCTCCTGATTCCAGTTACCTGTCTGTTACCTGTCGGCTTGCCTGTCTGCCATCCGTCTGCAGTTCCATCCAGAGGTTCGGACGTCATCTGCAGAGATCCCCGGCTCTTGCCTGCTCACCTAGGAGCGATCATCTGCCATCCGACTGCAGCTCCATCCGGAAGTTCGGACATCATCTGCAGAGATCCCCGGCTCTTGCCTGCTCACCTGGGAGCGATCATCTGCCATCTGACTGCAGCTCCATCCGGAAGTTCGGACATCATCTGCAGAGATCCCCGGCTCCTGCCTGCTCACCTGGGAGCGATCATCTGCCATCCGACTGCAGCCTACCTGGAGGCTCCACCATATCAGGTCGTATATACCTGCCTGTCTAGAGACTGCCTGGTCACTTGCCGTGACAACCTGCCTGTCTAGAGACTGCCTGGTCACTTGCCGTGACAACCTGCCTGTCTAGAGACTGCCTGGTCACTTGCCGTGACAACCTGCCTGTCCAGAGACTGCCTGGTCACTTGCCGTGACAACCTGCCTGTCCCAGAGACTGCCTGGTCACTTGCCGTGACAACCTGCCTGTCCCAGAGACTGCCCTGGTCACTTGCCGTGACAACCTGCTGTCCCAGAGACTGCCTTGGTCACTTGCCGTGACAACCTGCCTGTCCCAGAGACTGCCTTGGTCACTTGCCGTGACAACCTGCCTGTCCAGAGACTGCCTCGGTTACTTACCGTTACAACCTGCCTGCCCAGAGACTTCCTTGGTCACTTGCTGTGACAAACCTGCCTGTCCAGAAACTACCTATATCCCCTGCCGTGATTCCCTGCCCTTTTCCCAGGTGCCACCCGCTCTCTTACAAGTAGACTCTCTTGTATAATAAAGCTTTGTGGTTCCACCAACCTGACCTGTCTCGTCAGTAGTTCCACCCACCAGACCCGTTACACAGCAAAGCAGCCCCAGAACAGAGCCTCCTCCATGTTTCACAGTAGTGACAGTGTTCTTTTCTTGATATGCTTCCTTTTTCCATCTGTGAACATAGAACTGATGTGCCTTGCCAAAAAGTTCCATTTTTGTTTCATCTGTCCATAGGACATTCTCCCAGAAGCTTTGTGGCTTGTCAACATGTAGTTTGGCAAATTCCAGTCTGGCTTTTTTAAACAATGGTGTCCTCCTTGGTCTTCTCCTATGAAGTCCACTTTGGCTCATACAATGATGGATGGTGTGATCCGACACTGATGTTCCTTGAGCTTGAAGTTCACCTTTAATCTTTTTAGAAGTTTTCTGGTCTTTTTTGTTACCATTTGTAATATCCGTCTCTTTTGATTTGTCTTCAATCTTCCTCCTGCAGCCACGTCCAGGGAGGTTGGCTACAGTCCCATGGAGCTTAAATTCTGAATAATATGTGCAACTGTAGTCACAGGAACATCAAGCTGCTTGGAGATGGTCTTGTAACTTTTACCTTTAAGGCCTCTTTCACACATCAGGCTTTTTGAATCAGGCGCGATCCGGCGTGTTTCTAAAAAAACGGATCCGGTAGCGGATGTTTTTTTTAGCATTGACTTACATTAGCGCCGGATCGCGCCTGATGTCACTGCGTTGCATCCGTTTTTGGCCGGATCCGTCGGAATTGTACATTCCGGCGGCCGGACAAGACGGTTTTTGTAAGTTTTTTTTTTTTTCCGGAGGCACCTTCAGGCGGCCGGAAACAATGCAAACCTATGGAGCCGGACCAGATTTTTGACAAATCCGTCAGAAAACTGATCCGGAGTCCAAGGTCTCTCTCTCTCTCTCTCTCTCTTTCTCTCTCTCTCTCTCTTCTCTCGGAAAAGCTTCTTTTTCCGGGTTCAAAAGGTCAGGCCGGATCAGGCGAAAAACCTGATCAGTTCCATCAGTTTTTTAAAATCAGCGCCGGATCCGTCCTATCAGGCATAAGACGGATCAGGCCTGATTCAAAAAGCCTGATGTGTGAAAGTAGCCTAACATGTTTATAATTTTCTTTCTAATCTCCTGAGACAACTCTTTCCTTCGCTTCCTCTGGTCCATGTTGAGTGTGATACACACCATGTCACCAAGCAGCACATTGAGTATCTGTAGCCCTTTATACAGGCCCACCCACTGATTCCAAGATTGTAGACACATGTGATGCTAATTAGTGGACACGCCTTGATTTAACATGTCCCTTTTGTCACATTATTTTCAGGGGTACCATCATTTATGTACAGGCCTATTTCAGGAGTTTGTATTTTTAAAAAAAAAATCTGTGGAAACATGGCTGAAAAGCAATGTCTGACTTTCATTTGTTCATTTTCATAGATTTTTGATTTATTATTACTTTGTCAGATTCAAGTTATTTCTGTGACCATTGTGGGTTTTTCGGGCATTAAACGAGGGGTACCAACAATTTTGACCACGTGTGTGTATATACACATTTGGGTCCCACTCCCTATTCATCAAGGTATTTACCATAAATACTTAAGTAAAGCATTTTCAAATGTTGCAAATTTTTTGCGCAACACGAAGTTACACTAAAATGGTACAACATTTGGCATTTTCATGCCAGGTTTGGCCAGCTCTGCCAAAACGCAAGGAGGTACGGCGGGACAGAGCATGGCAACAGTTGCCCAACAAATGCATTAAAAGTTTCGGCGTACCATACACCTTGCCTGAAGTAACCTGTCACCACTGATAAAATGCAACAAATTTATTAAGTTGCTAACACCTTCTATTCCTGCATGCCCATCATTCAGTCTGACATATGGAATGCCAGTCTTTACAAATTGGAGCCTTGGTTTGTATTTAAGATGCTATACATTAGGTTTTTCATTTCTATGGCTTTCAACATATAATGTCCACATAATATGTGGAATATTTCTAATATTATACACTATAAAGGAAAGAGGCTAGAGGGTGCTGGAGGAGGACCCAAAAAGAGGGTTGAAAAATACCAGAACTATACCCATCCCTGGCCATCACCAGTACAACAGTTCTCAGCAGGGACAAGACAAAGTCATTAAACCCAATATTAAACCATGTAAAAAAAATTGCATGATTTCAGAACTTTTTTTCCTAAATATATATTATATAAGGGTATGTGGGGGGCTCATACAATATACAAATGGGGCTGTACTCTGGTTCAAATGATATATAGGGGGATGTCAGCATACTTAATTCTGCTCAATATTAAGTGATACACCCCAAAGTCAGACTGAGCAATGCTAAGAGAATTAATAAAAAACAAGAGCTACAGCTTAGACACCAAAGGCTTCAGCATATTAAAAGGGAACCTGTCACCAGAAAAAAAAAATACTGTTAACCTGCAGATATGGGGTTAATCTGCAGGTTAGTGTTATTAACCTGGCTGGGGCCCCACTGTAGCTGAACGTTTTGGGGAGAAAATTACCTTTCTTCTCCTCGGCAGTGTTTGAGTTTCAGTCACGGGGGTGGTGCCAGTGGCCAGTGCTAGTTAAGCACTGGTAGCTGTACCTGCAGCCCGAAATTACACTGGCTCTGCATTAAGGCCTGCTGTCAGGCCTCAATGCAGACCCAAACTAGTCCAATTCTTCCCCACCTTTTGAAACCTTCAAAACACAACCTGAAGACATACACCTACAACCTACAGTAGCCTTGCTGCCACCATATGGCCATATGAATCTACTCTCCCTATCTTCCCCATCCCCCTTTACTTGCAGATTGTAAGTCCCCTTGTGCAGGGTCCTTTCTCCCTCTCTACCAGTCACTTAGCTGTATTTATTTGTACCTTATGTTATATGTTGATATTATGTATTGTTAAATGGATGTTATGTATTGTAAATGCTTTGTATGTACAGTGCCCTGAAATTAACAATACTAATAAATCTGTCGCCAGTCCTTCAATCATCCTTTTTTTTTTTTTTTATTGATTGAATATACCCCCAGGACTTTCGTTTGGTATGGATTTAGTAAGATAAAATTTGGATCCTATTTAGACGTGTGAAATTTGGTTGAATGGTATGAGGTTATTGGATGGGAAAGGGCTTAACATCTTCAAGTTCAAAAGTACGGTATACAAAAAATATGGTACAGGGATGCTGATTAATTATTCGTGGAGATAACATATTACTGTCAGTATTACTAATGGCAAATCTAATAAAAATAGAACTCCACATATTCAGTGCATGATAAAAGTCACGTTTTCCTTGATTTACTGCAGACTTCCTAATACTTTCACACCACCCCTTTCAGCATGCTCAGGTATGCGGAGAAGTTTATTTCACACCGACTGTCTCATCCCATTATCACAGCATCACTTATGGCCAGAATCATTTTAAACACTTTTGGATTTCTACCCACTTATGTGATTGCCTTCCAAATATATAAAATTACATTTACATGATGTCCAGTCTTGTCAATTAGACAAACCAGCAATAATTACCTTTTACTAGCAGCCATCACCCGATTTTGTTTGTTTTGTTTGTTACTTGACTGGCTCTTAATTGCACATATACACTTTATTGGTAAGATTTCAATTAACCAATTTTCTCGTTTCGACAATTGATTGATAATGTCACAATCATAAAATTAAAATGTGACTTTTTTTTAACATTCCTACAGTCATGGACAAAAGTTTTGAGAATGACACAAATATTAATTTTTACAAAGTCTACTGCTTCACTTTTTCTAATGGCAATTTGCATATACTCCAGAATGTTATAAAGAGTGATCAGCTTAACAGCAATTACTTGCAAAGTCAATATTTGGCTAGAAAATGAACTTTATCCCCCAAAACACATTTCAACATCATTGCAGCCCTGCCTTAAAAGGACCAGCTAACCTCTTTTCAGTGATTGCTCCATTAACACAGGTGTGGGTGTTGATGAGGACATGGCTGGAGATCAATCTGTCATGATTAAGTAAGAATGACACCACTGGACACTTTAAAAGGAGGCTGGTGCTTGGCATCATTGTTTCTCATCTGTTAACCATGGTTATCTCTAAAGAAACACGTGCAGTCATCATTGCAATGCACAAAAATGGCCTAACAGGAAAGAGTATCGCAGCTAGAAAGATTGCACCTCAGTCAACAATCTATCGCATCATCAAGAACTTCAAGGAGAGAGGTTCCATTGTTGCCAAAAAGGCTCCAGGGCGCCCAAGAAAGACCAGCAAGCGCCAGGACCGTCTCTTAAAAGTGTTTCAGTTGCGGGATCGGGCTACCAGGAGTGCAGAGCTTGCTCAGGAATGGCAGCAGGCAGGTGTGAGTGCATCTGCACGCACTGTGAGGCGGAGACTCTTGGAGCAAGGCCTGGTCTCAAGGAGGGCAGCAAAGAAGCCACTTCGCTCCAGAAAAAACATCATGGACAGACTGATATTCTGCAAAAGGTACAGGCAGTGGACTGCTGAGGACTGGGGTAAAGTTATTTTCTCTGATGAATCCCCTTTTTGATTGTTTGGGACATCAGGAAAACGCTTCATTCGGAGAAGACAAGGTGAGCGCTACCACCAGTCTTGTCTCATGCCAACTGTTAAGCATCCTGAAACCATTCATGTGTGGGGTTGCTTCTCAGCCAAGGGAATCGGCTCTCGCACAGTCTTGCCTAAAAACACAGCCATGAATAAAGAATGGTACCAGAATGTCCTCCAAGAGCAACTTCTCCCAACCCTCCAAGAGCAGTTTGGCGATCAACAATGCCTTTTCCAGCATGATGGAGCACCTTGCCATAAAGCAAAGGTGATAGCTAAATGGCTCAGGGAACAAAACATAGAGATTTTGGGTCCATGGCCTGGAAACTCCCCAGATCTTAATCCCATTGAGAACTTGTGGTCAATCATCAAGAGATGGGTGGACAAACAAAAACCTAAAAATTCTGACAAAATGAAAGCATTGATTGTGCAAGAATGGACTGCTATCAGTCAGGATTTGGTCCAGAAGTTGATTGAGAGCATGCCAGGGAGAATTGCAGAGGTCCTGAAGAAGAAAGGTCAACACTGCAAATATTGACTTGCTGCATTAACTTATTCTAACTGTCAATATAAGCTTTTGTTACTCATATGTTTGCAATTATATTTCTGTCTGTGATAAAAACATCTGTCAAACACACATAAAAACCAGAGGGCAGCAGATCATGTGAAAATATAATATTTGTGTCATTCTCAAAACTTTTGTCCATGACTGTATATATGCATTACGGCTGTCATTGTGTTTCTTAGGTCTAACTAGAAATCGGTGGACAGGATAGGTGAACAACGCTTCATTACTGGTGGTTCCACCACTTAGGGCGCCCATCAATCACTGTGTTCAGATGTTTCCTTAGTTTCCATTCAGTCTGTGAAGGCAGAATGCATACTCAGCCTCCAATCCATTTAAATTACTTCTTTGTGCAGTAGTGCGAATAATAAGGCACTGCCATTCTACTTATTGTAGGAATCCCAGCGGGAAGGCTTCTAGCAATCAAACATTTATCACCAATTGTGTGGATAGGTGATAAAAATGTGTTTGACTGGAAAGCCCCTTTAAAAGTAGAAGCATCATTAAATATGTATTACTGACTGCCAATCATTTCTAGGTAGAGGACTTTATACTGTATAATCAATAGAATTTTTAGGGCCTCACCTCCTTTTTCAGGATATACAATAAAATACTTCTAGTATTTTGACAAATACTGGACAAGGAACAAAATTATAGGGGAACACCAAGCTAAAATGCTCATTCAGAATTATAAAAGCAGAACCTTCTAATAAAGAAAGTGACCTGTTGGCAATCAAGATTCAACTTTAATTTTGCAAACCACTCTAGAAAAATGACATCTGATCCATCGCTCTGGTCACCAGCGTAGCTTCTGATACATCCTTATGGTCACCAATCACCTCTGATCCATCCTTATGGTCACCATAGTTACTTTTGATTTATAGTAATAGTCAACATAGTCACCTCTGATCCATAGGTATGGTCACCATAGTCACATCTGATCCTTTGTTGTGGTCACCATAGTCACCTCTGATCCATCCTTATGGTCACTATGGTTACCTTTGATAAATCTTTATGGTCACCATAGTCACCTTTGATCCATAGTTATGGTCACCATAGTCACCTTTGATCCATCATAATGGTCAACATAGTCACCTTTTCTCTAAGGACCTAGGTTTATTTCTCCCCCCCCTTTCTTGACTAACTTCTTAAAGGCGTTGTCCTGTCTAGGGTTCAAGTCTTCAGTCACTCATGTGTGCTGTCAGGATTCTCCAGTGCCAGGAGCGGGCAGGCATGTGACTGCGAGTATGTGGAATCCACCTAAAAAACCTTGTACTGGTTTCTTCAAAAGGGTCTCAAGAAATTGTCCGGCAGCTTTCAGGATTACGCCAGAAACTAATTAATGGCAAATCTGCCTAGCTGTGCAGAAGCTATTCTCAGCTACTGATCATAGCAGGATAGGGAAAGAAAGAATAGTAGGACACATTTCTTGAGATCATTTTTTGTAAACCCATGGTACCAATAATTTGGAATATGGAAGGTTAGGTTCACATGAATATATAGTGCTCTCCAGAGAGACCTACATTGGGGTTTCTGTCAGAAATGAAACTCCAAAAAACTGTATTCCAACTGGAACCTTGATGAAGCCATTCACTTGAATGAGGCCAAAGGTGTCACTGTGGACACTGTCTGACCTCCGAACTGGCAATATGCGTTTTTTTCAGACATGCAAAACAAAACAAAAACAAGGTCCGAACTCCGTTTTTTGGGGTGACTCCAACAGAAACCCCAACATAGTGTTCTACGGAGAGCACTCTATTAATGTGAACCTAGCATCAGACCTTTTATTATGCTCATAAATATTTTCTTCAGAAACCATGGTTTAGACGAGCTATCAAAGTAGGTTTCTCTCTCGGGCTTAACCTTTCACAATCATATCAAATGCACAATGGTGGTAGCGGAGCTACTACTTCTAGATTTCCAGCGTAATAATATATGTGACCCCATACATACATATCTGACTATGATAAATGTACGACACCATCGTGATAATTTTGCACTCCTTATACTGTTATTACGTAACATAAATGAACGTATAAAAAAAAAAATCCTTACACGTCTTGGCAATGCTGCATGAGACATATGAACAGAGCTGTAATTTAATAGGTATGCTGTGGAGAAACACTAGGGATAATTTGATGAAATTATAGTTTTCTGCTTTAATTTCCTTTTCCACCTGCCTTGACTGATTGTGAATTAATAAAATATTTTCTCTAAAGGATTTTACTACAGCACAAAGTAGCGTTACAACCACTCTTTACAAACCTAATTCACATTTTATTGAATTTATTTTATTTCTGCAGTTTTCAAACCAAGCTCGCATAGGAGGCTTTATTGCTTATGTTTTACAGTGGTCTTAAAATGCAAGAAAAATTATGGGGTCTTCTGTGGCCACTTAGGACAGGCAAAAACAGGGACAATGGAGTGAATCCTGCTGGGGGTCTAGATTAACTTCTCTTGCAAGATCTGAGACTAGATGAGACAGAACACTGCTGTAGAGACTGACTAAAATTAATCAAAAAATAAATTTTTCCTGTTACGAAAGGAAAGCTTAGAATTTTACAATAATAGAAAATAAAATCACAGTAGAAATATGTAGCATTAAATAAAGGACAAGTGCTATGACCTTCAAATTACCCAGAGCTAGAGATAGCATAGCCTTGTGTTGTTATTTCTTCTAGGTACCCTTAGGCAAAATCTTAGAGAGGCCAATTATACATCCACCACTGGTACACATTCTTATTAAGAATACTGTTCAAAGCCAAGTCGCCTGGAGAAGAGTTCAGTGCCCCATCTTCAGGTATGGCTACACAAAACTATTTTGTCTTTTGTTATCAAATATAAATACAATTTTTTTTATACCCTCAAAATTTGCACTTCTGATGAGGATCGTTTTTCACAATAGAATCCAACCAGGGTGTCATTAGACTGTATTCAGTGTGACCATACAGTGGACACAATTACAGTAGTTGCAATAATTAAAAAGAAGTGATGATCAAATGTGCTCTGATAAGGTGTTATCTGAGCATGCCCCGGTGCTAACCGAGTGACTTCGGCTTGCTCCAAAAATATGTTCGAGCACCCGCGGCTGCATGTCTCACGGGTAAAAATGTGACGGTGGCAAAAAAAAAAAGTACAGTCTACTCCCAAAGTAGAAGGGGCTCCAAATAAACCTTTCCCTATCCCTCTAGGCCAGAAGGCCACAGTGAGGGTTATGGACTGATGGCCAGCTATGGCCCAGTGAGGAGGGAACCACACCATAAAATGTTTTCGTGACACACACATGTACAGGATTACACACAATGAAAGACAAAATGAACAGTAAAAGTATTTACAGTGTATTACTGTCAGAACCATCCGCCGGGAAATTTAAAAATTCCCTCATCCTAGCCAAAAGTTCTGGAATAAGGATCTGTGTTTATATTGTGGGAATGGTTAGAGCACCCTACAGTGATCACTCCTAGGGCACTTGCGTACTTTGGGTTTCCAAACTTAACCTGATCTCATTAGGGTCATCTACTTGGATGACTATATATTCCGACCAAAGCTTCCACCCAATGCGCATTAATATGTCGGCCTTTGCTGGTGGGTTTGCAAGGCCAAATCTAGAAACACTGCACTTACTTAACTATAAGGCCAAGAATCAAACTATGGTGTTATTAGTCTGTATTCATCGTTACCATCCAGTGCCCAAATAGTTGCAGTAGTTAAAATGGTTAAAGGGTTATTCCCATCTCTGGCTTTCATCGCTGTAACGAGAATAACTCCTCCTCGGTCTTGGCCAACAGTCACGTGCAGCTGCCCTATGCAATTTGCACAACTTCCATAGACATTAATGGGAGTTATGTAAACGGCGCAGCACAGCTGTGTCTGTAGCTCGGCATTACACCAACAGCGTAGCCAGGGCCGCCATCAGGGCATTACTGCCCTGACTGGCATATGGGGTCCAATCAGCAGAGGGGGCCTGCATCGGGCCCTGTCACTTCTGCCCATCGGACCCCAGAAGCAGGCTTCTGCCGATTCAGTAACTGAACCTGCGTCCGAGACACAGGTTCAGTTAAACTCTATTGCTTTGTGGGCCCGCATGACAATAGTTAAAGCCGCCAGCCAATCGGAGGTTGGCAGCTGACGTCAGCGCACATGTCGCCGGCGAATGACGTTAGTGTCATTCGCCAGTGAGTGCGCGCTTGAAACGCCTGGAGGGATCATCGCTCGAGGCAGAAGAGCGGCAAGGTGAGGAGAAAGGTTTTTTTTAATTATTTTTATTGAAAACGGCAAGCCGGACTATGTTTCACAGGCAGCATGGCGACATGGGGGGCAGGATGGAAGACACAGGGGCAAGGATCATGGGGCAGGATGGATAAGATAGAGACAGATGGGGCATCACATGGAGGCATAATGGATACTCATGAGGGCAGGATGGGAGAACATGTGGGACCAGGATGGGAGAACATATGGCTGGAGCCAGGAATGAGACCCACGGGGCCAGGATGGGGGATATTATTACCATAGGGGCTAATTAAGGGATATTACTGCAGTGATGTATTTATTTTATTTTTTGAGGATAGTGTTTTAAATGGGGGAGACGGTCCTGTTACTGTGCAGAGCTACACTGTCGCCTTTTTTCTTCATCTGGTGTAGTGTAGAATTTAGGAAAAAAATTTTTAAGTAATGTGTTTTGCAAGCAGAGCTCTAGATAACTGTGTTATTTCCTGCAGAGACGAGCCCTGTCTGGAAGAAGTGACGGCGGTCTGTGCTGGATGAAGCTGTAACGCGAAGATGAAGGACTTCACCTAGAGACGATCACTGTATTACCTGTACACAGACACTGCATACTAAGTACAGATCTCCTGTGTACAGTAATGGCACTTATGGTGATATTAGTATTGTGTTTTTTTTATTAATGATCAGTATTGTAGTATTCAGTCACTATGTGGTGGTAATATATTATCACCACATATTGACCAAATAATAGCACATACAAGGAACAAATACTGCCACACCATGGCCAGACAACTTGTAGGCAATATGCTGCATGATACCTACAAGTAGGGAGTACCTTTATTTCTATACCCCATGAGTGTAAGTGAAGCACCAGGTCACTCGGTTTGTTAGCTTTGGGTTATCTAGTCACTGACCAGTACTTACACTATAATTAGTATTTGTCTGCTCAAAATACGTTAATTTTCTTTGCATGCAATTCATATATGTCTTTTAAATAATTTTGAATAAAATTTATAACTTTTTACATTCAGCTTACACTCAGGTCCTCTCTTTTTTCTATTATACTGCACTCAGATTGGGGGGAAGCAAAAACCTGCTGACAGATACCCTTTAAACCACATACATGACATTACCCGCTAGAGAAAAAAAAACTAAACAAAATAAAAACATGTTATGTACCGGCTAAACATTTTTCAGGGCACACAAGGAGCAATATCATAAACACAACTCCCAACTTCATCAGATTTGCAGGAAGCCATTACCTGTGCTCTTCTGTAGTACTGTTTCGTTATTGTCTGGTATCGCTCTTGACCAGCCGTGTCCCTATGAAAACATAATGTTCTGGAGTTAGCAGATCAAAATGTCACAAGCATCAAATCATTTCTACTGAAGCGTGTGACATGGATGGTCATAATTATGTCAGTTCCGCTAAGTTCTGCCATGACAGGTGTTCAGATTGTGATGATTCAGACCCTCTGACACGAAGTCATGCGTCTTTTTATCCACAATGTCTCGTCTCATTCTATAGATAAGCATGAAGGTTGATTTTTCTTTTTTCCAGTCCAATTTTCCAATCTATACCAGTTCTTTTGCACAAATAAGAAATTTGCTTTCCTTGGTTGTGTACCACACAGAAGTGTACACACAGAGCTGCATGGAAACTCTTATCTGTTCATTCAGCAAACTCGTATATCAGGACAACATGTCCAGTGACATACGGCTACCTGAGCTATTGGTGAACAGATGTCCAAATAAAAGCTGTCGGTAAAGTCAGAAAATCAATACCCAGTATATAAATTACAGGTAAACTCTTTGAAAAATATTTAGAGTTGAGAGTCCTCAGTGGTTGATACCTTTTAATGGCTAACTGAAAAGATGGTAACAAATTGCAAGCTTTCCAGACTACTCAGGTCTCTTCATCAGGCTGAACTAATACAAAATCTGAAGAATCACATATTTATACACAAAAACACAGAAAAAATGCAATAGGTATCTACTGGCTAACACGGTACGAAGATATACATCTTTACTGTAGGTAAACTCTTTGGCACTACTAAAGGGTCCACTTCTGAACAACCCATTATGGATTACATCAAGAATTCATCCTCACAAGGAACATTAATTAACTCTGTACATTTATTGTTAGGTTCTTTGCAATGATCCAGAGTTACAGCTTGTATTATAAGCCTGTACTTTCACAAAATTATTTAAGAACGCCTTCACATGTGCCATTTTGATGCGGTTTGATCTCGAAATTTGGAGTGGATTGTAAAGAAGAGAAGTCGATTATTTTATACACAATTCTTCTCTGCTATGGCTTCAATTACTGCATCAAAATGGCACATGTGCACACAGAGATATTCGAGGAGTTTTTGGAGCAGGAACTCTCTAACACCTCCTTCAAATTTCAAAACTCCTCCTCAACAACGTTGCATTTCCGCTCAATGGCCAAGTGCACACCAACATCTTTTTCAGGCAGATTCTGGTCATATAAAAAAAAAAAAAACAACCACACGTTCAAAAGAAAGAACATGTGCATATCTATATAAAAAAAGACTTACAGCATGTATGTTCAGGCTTTTAAAACCGTACATTTCCATTGTTCTGGCTTTGTCTACTCAGAAGACGAACTGTATTTTTACAATACAAGTCAATAGGAAAGCTCAGAAGACGACCAGAAGTTTTCTTGCTTAGAAAAAAAAGTCCTAGCGGTTTCTTCGTTATTCAGCCAAGTGAAACGACAGTGAAAAGACTTCATAAAAAAGAACAAAAAAGACACTTCAGGAAAAATGAACTCCAGAGTTTACTGTAGTGTCGTCTTCATGTGAAACTCATCAAATTTAAAGGGAACCTGTCAGCAGGATTTATCACTATAGAGTTAGGGTATGTTTTCACTAAGCGCATTGCCTGCGCTTTGGACAGAGCGGAAACCCCGCTCCGCCCAAAGCCCCGCCCCCTTCTGTACTTGCGGTGATTCGGATGTGTTCATAGAACACATGCGGATCACCGCATCGCATACATAGACCGGGTTATTCACCTTGCGGAGACTGAGCGTCTGCGCAAGGTAAACAGACATGCTGCGTTCTAAAAAGATGCGCCGCATGTCCGGATTCATGGGTGTGTCACATGCGTAATCGGACGCATAGTGGAGACGGGATTTCATAAAATCCCCTCCACTATGCTGTAACATGCTGCGGCTCTACGCAGCGTTCAATCCGCAGCAAATACGGATGTAATACGGACCGTGGAAACATACCATAAAAAGGTATGGCCATAATGGTGCTATTACACTGATTAAATTGATGCCTTTGTTGAAGGAATCCGATCAGAGGTTCTTTTTTAATCATGGTTTTAAGTTTTCTTCTGAGAATGTCGTCTGTACATTAGGGCGGGCCTGGGGTGGTTGGGTCATCTTCTGCTCTAGCCCCTCCGCCTGCCTCCTGTGTTTCTACAGGTCACTAATTATTCATGAAACAGCAACCACTGTGACGCATGTTGCCGCTGTGCCAAGCATCTAACCTTGGGTTTATGAGCATGGGGGCTTCCATTTAAAATTTATACAGCCGGATTCCAATTTCCTTCTGCATTTATGAAATGATATGTCTCTAGTGTATATCTGAGAAAGGTCGATTAGACTGAAACGTCAAAACTTTTATACACTATTCCTTGATTTCAATAAAAATTAATCTTCTAAAGTGACGGATTCCACAAATTTTTGTAATTATTCAGTGACCTGCTTGAGTTTTGAAATTTCTTCACGCCACCATCATTGGGTGGGCAACGCGTGCGCAGTGTGAGACCTCACGTCTGGTCTTCAATAAAACGGTGCCGTAGTCGGCTCAGATCTATGATCCGCAATTATGCACTTAAGTACTGACTTGTCTCATCAGACTTCTCTCAATATAAGTGAATTGAGAGAAGCCGAACACATCTATTCATTAAGTGATCCATCCCACGTATGCTAATCGCATGCATAAATATCACTTGAACACTCACGCAAATTCCCAAAGCCGGAAAACATGACAGTGTGCGCACCACACCTTCTCATGATGCAGAAGTCTGCAGTCGCATAGAGTGATTGGAGACTTTGCTTTTAAACCTGGACATCCCCTATAACTTTACATCGATTAATTACTAATATAAAAACTAAAACTGAAGTGTAACTGTATCCTTTAGGGCAACACCGGGCTCAACTCAACGACCTGCTGGAAACCACAATACATGCTCCTCTGCAGTTGTAACTTACCAGATCTGTATCCGTACTTTGATGCCATCAACATCTATGGTTTTCATTTTAAAATCCACCCCTGAAATCAAAATTTAAAAAAATTTACGAACAAAAAGTGGTCATATTATCAAATATGAAGGCATTACATGGACAAATCAAGTAACATATAAACTATAAGTTTTGTAGGTTATCTGCATTTTTGTACTTTATTTTAATATCAATATACCAAATAACTATTTTGGATAAATCATTTATCAAAAGTAAAACAGTCAGCCAAGGAGGTCATTGTATCATTCAAGATTAGGGGCGAAATAAACCCTTCTACACAACATTTTTAAAAATTTTCATCCAAGTCTCCAAGAAATGAAAAAATATGACAAAAAACAATAAGCAGCGTCACCATGGTAATACATATATGTGAATGAACATAGGTGCTGCTGTTAAGGAGATAAAGGATCTATCGCTAAGATAAATATGAGAGCAATTTGGTCTAAGACCAGAGAAACGACAACAGATCCAAAGGTATGTAAAAATACAAATTTTATTAATTGAATAACAAATAAATATAGGACAGGTGAACTCAAAGGTAACAAAATAGTGGGGTATGATGCCTAACATGGACATCTACCAATAATTACCTACACCTGGGTTCTCTGACAGAATTCAAATACTAAAGGGCAAAAAAGAACCTGAAAAAAAAAAAAAAAATATATATATATATATATATATATATTATATATATATATATATATATAATTGATACAGCAAAGATCTTGGTAATTAGCATGAATCGAAATGCAAGTGCATATAGTGAAATATAAGCCACCACAAATGAAGAGAAAAATGGACATGGACACCAATGTGTCTATTTAAGCAAGTAAAACCACCTTTCAATTAATGATGTTACCATATGCTGAAAAATCACAATTAGAAAAATAAATAGTGCCCATAATGATGACAAAATATACGTGCCCATAAGCTATCCATAATAAGGGTAAAAAAAGACCATGATGGACTGTAATATTGGCAAATTGGAACGATAAATGAGGGAGCGTTACCTGCGATATAAAATGGCCAGCACATAGATTGTCCACAGATTAAGTGGACACAAGACCATATAAGGCCAGTAATATTGGCTACCAAGTGCGGTGGATAAGAAAACGTTACCTCCAATATGGAATAGCGGCACTGGCAGGGAAACCCAGGTGAGTGTAAGTGGGGCACGTTTACACTCACCTTGGATCTGTTGTCGTTTCTGTGGTCTTAGACCAAATTGCTCTCAAGTCTCCAAGAAGTAGTATGAGCAGAATGGCTAAACTTTTGGGCACGGCACAGCTGCAGTTTAGGGCGTAAACTAGTCATGGGATCCTTCTGACCGTCACTCATGGGACCATAATAACATACAGCCAACTATGCCCTACAGAATGGACCAGTGCATACGGGTGCTTTCACATTACATTCAGGCACCTGTTTAGTGGCTCCGTCGGGGCTTACGTCCGAACCCCACGCAAAAACGGGATTAACGTAGTAGACTGCGTCCGAGTGTCCGCCTCCAGTACAAGCCTGAAATTGATGGACGGTAAAGCGTACATTTGCTCTGCCGTCACCATTATAGTCTATGACCATTGACCCCATCGGCGCATACGTCTGAATCCCGTTTTCGGGTGTAAGCTACAACGCGAGACACTGAACGAGTACCTAAACGCAATGTGAAAGCACCCAAAAAGAAAAAAACAAAAAAAAAAAACATTAGTATACAATATACATATGTGTTCTACCCAAATATATTTTTTTAACAAGTTGAGCCTTTTGCTTTCAATAATGCCACAGACTTAGAGGAATCCTGACAATGGAGCATCAAGACCTTTCCGCATTAATAAGAATGCACAAGTAAATCAATGTCAGAAGGCTCCCGGCTGTCCTTGAAGTACTTCCAGCAGGATGTACCCGAGACTATAGGGATTTGCAGCTCCAAACACAAATACGCTGAAGAATTGCAAAAAAAAACAAAACGCTGAATGTTATAGAAATATAGAAAAGCAGAAATAAAAATATTAAAAAGACTAGCTATTTTTTTGCCTTCTATAACTCACTTTTATGCACCTAAATTCATTTGTAGCCCATTGTTACAAGACCCCACACAATTAATGCTAACAGATAAAATTTCTGTAAGGATTATTTTTCTATTTTTCTTTTTAATAATTTTCAGTTGTTAATTCTGATAACAAGGAAATAGCAGCTTTTATGACGCTAGTTTTATGCATTTAAATATTAATATTAGTCATTTAAAACCCAACTTCCCAATGAAAGCTTCCTGTTGCAATACAAAATCCCCATCACTAATTGCCTTGTTATATCAGTCATATGTAGCAGTTTCTAGTTCATAAACATATGGTACAAAACCATCTGTACATGTAGCCCCAAAGTCCATGTATACCCAACCATCTATATGGGTTTATTCCTTTCCAAAACTGCAGGCATTTATATGGCATTGGACTTTCTGTGGCTACAACAGCCTTCATTCTTCTGTGGAGACTTTCTCCAAAATTCTACAGTGTGTCTGTAAACATTTGTGTTAATTTGGCCAAAAGAACATTTTGTGAGGTCGGTCGCTGACAATTGAAGAGAAAATTTGGTTTGCACTCAATATTCCAATCCATCCCAAAAACTGTATGATGATATTAAAGGGGGTCATCTTGGACTGGGGTACCAAGGGCCCACCAGTAACATTGACCTTGGGGGCCCACTTTTCACCTGCATACAAATATTACACTACCCTCGCTCACAAATTCACCTGTATGTTATGTAATAATAAACTGGGTAGTTTGGGTAATGAATGATGAGATGCTGCTTTTTTCTGTACAGAGTGAATCAAGTGAATTATGCTAAGTGCTGCCCATACAATGGGGTTGGTGGTCCAGATCAGTACAGGGACTCCCCTCCTCCCCTGTGGGCCAGTCCAAGCCTGGGTTAGCCCCATCTTCATAGACTATTATTAGATAGTGCTTATAAAAATAAGCAGTTTTGCAATTTACTGGTTATTAAAATTTGCAGCTGTTCTTGAAATATTAAACTTTTCGTTAATACCTAGTTGCCTAGGAGACTGACCACTGCTGCTGTCTAGCTTGAAAGCACTGTACTAAAGTTGGCTGGGATTAGGAGCAACAGTAAGTTCAAGGGATGCTGGCCAGCTTCAAAACAGCGCTTACAGTATCAACAGAAAAGAGCTTGTAAGCACTGTAAATGTCCTGCTGTGTATCACTGGCGGTTGGTCTCCAAGGCAACAGTCGGAAAACAAGAGAAAAATATTAATATCTCAAGATCAGCTGCAAATCAATAAATTACAAAACTGTTTATATTTACCCCCACAAATGACATTATTGTAATATGTAAATGGCTGAAAGCCTTGTTGCACTGTTCCACCCCCTTATTTTGATTATATCTACTTCTTCACTGTGCATTGACAGTGCTGGCTTTCCCATAGCCTTCGCTGTTTGAAGATTAACCCTTATTATGTGAAAACTGTCCCTCTGCCGGTTAAAGAGTATACACATCACCCTCTTCTCTCTGCTGTCATTGCTACATAGCTATACCGGAGCAATGTCAGCAGCGAGGAGAGAGTGATGTGTACTCCTGTAAAGTGTAAGACCTCTATAACATACTATAGAATATACGGTATATTACTATAATATGGTATAGAGGTCTAGGTTTCCTTTTTAAAGGAAGTCTATAACCCCAAATTTACACTTTACAGGAGCAAGTGTGCACATCACTCTCTCCTCGCTGCTGACATTGCTCGCGTATAGCTGTGAAGCGATGACAGGAGACAGTGATGTGTATATATAGTATAATGTAGATGTCTATGTTGGCACAGGGACTCTCGGCCTCCACATAACCCTACTTAAAGAATCAGATTTCCCAACATTAATGTTTTGCTTACACTTCAGTGCACAATAATTTTGTGCCCATCCACAATGAAATGATTAGTGGTCAACAGGTGGTTTCATCCATTGACTTGTGTTTGTTAGGGCTTCTTATTGAGCCATCCACTCACCGATTCCCCTTTTAATCTTAAAATGTCTTCATAGCTAAAACTTTATTACTTGCTAAGAAGTGTTCTGTGCTTATTAATGGGAACACTTCACACCATGTTCTAGCACGAGATAACTTGCTTAGTGCGTCACCTCTCTTTCTTCTAGTTTTGTACTGATGTCAGTGCATTGCATAATCACATTACATACTTCACACTTTTTTTTCTTCACATATCACAATGTGCTTTGGGAAATCAAAACGCATTCCTTTGAACAAAATCACACAAAAAGTGAGAATTTCAATTAAATCGTTCTAATGTACAGTATGTAACGGAATTAATGTACCACATTCCCCTTAGAGGAAATGTATTATCCAAAAAAATCATCTATTGTTTAAAAATTGGGTTTTAGAGTGATATGCATTTTTTTTTTAAATGTATGGCATGTTTGCGCTTCACAATCTACATTTAAAAAAAAAAAAAATTTTACAAATCTTGGAATTTGTACACTGCTCACCAGGGCTATTTTAAGCTCATACTTCCTGTTCTTTACAGAAGACTTTTCAGAAGTCTCATTGTCATCGCAGACACTCTTACAATGAAAAGTAACACTTTTAATCACAGCATTCACCATTCACATTAGGCGATGTCACAGCTGACCCTGCTCCCCTTCCTGTACAGTGACCAGTACCCACATTCATTAGATGCTTCAACACAAGACATAGGATAACGTATGAGTCTGTTAATTGCTGCTAATGTTTATGTCAATTTCCTGAAAGAACGGGAAGTAGAAGTCAGGAATAGTCCTAATGGCAACATTGAAAACCTTGCATTTTTCACACTGGCCACTAGGGCTATTCAAGACTTATACTTCCTGTTATTTTCAGGAAATTGACATAAACATAAGCAGCAATTAACAGACTCATACCACGTATATACACAGATTGTGATATAAATGGAAAAACATTGCCAAAATAAAAAACATACACTTTTAACACAAAAACCTAGTGTAAACAAGGGGTCATTTTCTGTTAGATTCCCTTTAAAATTGTAATGCACATCAAATGGAAGAATAGTACACTTCATAGCTGTGAATAAGGGTAGCTAATCCGAAACGCTCAAGCTTATGGATCCTTAATCTTTTTATTTTTCTCATCACGTTTTTAATTGCACAGTAAAAGTAAATTTTTAACATGTGAACATTGGTGCTGCAGACCAGTCCTTGAGGACCTTTTCTTCCATTTCTAACCTGGATACCAGCCTGGTTTGTTCCTACACCACTTGCACCACACACCAACCAAATAAGGTCTACCAAGGTTGCTTTGTGAATACAAGTGGTTTTCACTATGAATTGTCCTCCTTGGAAAGTGAGTGGATTACCCATTTTCTGTTATGAATGTTTTAGAAATGAATTCTGAGCAGAAGCTCCCTCTGGTGGTTACAAACAGTACTGAACCATTCAATGAGGATTGGCAATCAGGAATCACGGACTGGCTGGATATAAGGGAGGTTTCCCCCCATCATGGTTGCCAGTGATCAATTGTTCTTGTCTCAACGTTGTTTCCTGGTTCACTTGGAAGCTTGCTGAGTCTTGCCTCTTCTCCTGCTCTCAGATAAGATATTTTCTGTTTTTTGTTTTTGTGCTTGCCATTTGCATATTTCTCTGCATTTCTGTGAGGTTGGCCAATCTTACTTTAGTCAATTTTCCCCCACCATTCCATTTCGACTGATGTTAAATCATCTGCAGGTTCTTTTTTTGCTTTTTTTTAAACTGTCATTTTGGATTAATATTTACAAAAATATATATTAAATTGAGGTTACAGGTACTACCAGTCATGCAGCCCTTCTAATGAGGAAATCTGGTCCAGTGCATGAGCCTCGGCTGGCCTGAATTGTGCACGTCATCTATCCTTACTAAAAAGGTACTGCAACTAATGTCTATCACCTAAGGCTTGCGACCAGCAACATTTGTTATATTCTGTATGTTATTAGTATTTCAAGAGGATCTGTCGGTTACTAAAAAAAAAAAAATTGCTTTAAATACCTTGCGCTCTCCTGATTCAGCATCTCTTTTCTGGTTTGAGCTGCGTCACTCTGTTGCAGAGATATTCAAATTTGTTTCTTCTAGGAAGCATATGAGATCTCTGCATGTAGTGCAACTGGGCATTTCTTCAGAGTCTTCTCTGGGGGCGTGTGCCTTCCCCTGGTGCTGCCAATCAATGTGTGCCTGACACTGCTCGATCATCTTCGATTGGCAGCGTCTGGGAGAGAGGGAGTGAATGAACATACCCTCCAGAAAAGACTCTGAAGAAACACCAAGTTGGACTGAAAAGCAGAAATTTCACATACTGCTCTCCAGAATAAACAAATATAAATATCTCTGCAATGGAGTGACGTAGCACAAAACGGAAAAAAGCGGCAAAATCAAGAGAACTTAGGGATTTTTGCAAAGTTATTTAATTCAATCTTTGGAGCAAGCAACAAGTACTCTTTAAGCACTCTATAATGTGACACTGTATTGTATGACAATTAGACACTAAAGAGTATGATTATTTGTACATTGTATTACAGTATACTATTGTTGGGGCCCCCAAGGGAATTTACAGTAGAGCGCATCATCCCATTCCAGGCTGAATCTGTGTTATTTTACTTTTATTCCGAGGTTTAGTTAATTTTCTTAGGGTTTTTTTTTCTTTAGCCATAGTTTGCTATAAAAATAACAAATGGAGGCATACCCCCTTGTTGTTACTCCCATGGATTCAGGCAGGATATTTCCAGGACGATCTGTTGATCCACTCACAGGTTTCAGTGGTCCTACAAGATCCAGACTGCATAGTCATCGTTTCCAGAGCCAGCACTCTAAACCCTAGTAGCCAGTGCTGGATCGATGAGGGGGGCAGCAAAACTTTAACGATAGACAAACTTTTAAGAGGAGACGTTGGTCAAATGTCATTGTAAGAGGACATTAAGTGGGCAAAATTTGAAAAAGTAATCAGGGTACATTATTAATTTAACGTGCACTACGTAACATTCAAAACAGCACAAAGCGGCTTTTAAGAAGCATTCTTACTGTCTGGGGGCACCATTATTTTCTAGAATGTGAGTCGCCCTCCAGAGCAATGGGAACTCGGATCTGAGCCTATAGACTACTATGGGGGATGTCACGGCAACACAGCTCAGTCCGTGGCTCTGGTGCTCATTCTTTAATGTGGGATATTTACAGGTGAATTGAATATTGGTATGGGGATTCGTGACGCCACCTGTAGTACCTGGTCAGGGTGACCAGCGCTGCTGTGCAGTTCCTCTGGGAGGGATGGTGTTGTGCAGCTTGTGTAAAGTCTCCAACAGGTGAGACTGTGTCCTCCCAGGGCAGGTAGATGTGTAGGAATGCAGGTGTAGGAATGCAGGACAGACGGGGACCCGGCAGTCAGGGGGTAATAAGGTAGACACACACATAAGTCACTTTGGTGTTGTGAATGTGCTGGAAATGAATTCTGAGCAGAAGCTCCCTCTAGTGGTTACAAACAGTACTGAACTATCCAATGAAGATTGTGAGGATTGGCGATCAGGTGTTACTGACTGGTCTTATATAAGGGAGGCTCCCTCCCATCAGGGTTGCCGGTGATCAATTGTTCTGGTCTCATCTTTGATTCCTGTTCACTTTGTAGCTTGCTGTTTCGTGCCTGCATCTTCTGCTAACAGATAAGACATTTTCTTCTTTTAGTTTTTTGTGCTTGCTTTTTGCATTTTGTCCTGCACTTCTGTGGGAGTCTGCCGGGTCCCCTCCGAGGGCTCGTGCTCCTCTCTGTTTAGTTCAGCCACTGTTGTTTGTTCATTTGCCTTTTCCAGTTTTTTCAGTGGCTGCTGTTTAGTTTTGTTACACCAGAGAACTAATTTAGGTGGTAGAGGTCGTGTGATCTCAGGTGTTTTTGTAATTAGTAGAGTTGGTACTTTTCAGGGTTTTTTGGGATTGCAGTAAGTGTCCTTCCTATCCTTTTCTATTTAGGAAGTTTGGGCCCCAACGTTTGCTCATACTATTTTCTGTCTGTGTCTGTATTTCCTCTTGTCTAACCGCCATTACATGTTTGGGGGCTTTCTATGTTCTTTGGGGATCTGCTCCGGGGCAGATAGTTTTCCTCTTTCTGTCTTTAGGTGTAGTTAGCTTCTCAGGCTGTGACGAGGCGTCTAGGACCAACGTAGGTACGCTCCACGGCTGCCTTTAGTTGTGGTGGTTAGTCAGGGTACTGCAATCCCATAGATTCCAACCTCTCTGGTGTATTTCCTTTTTTGCCTGCTCTCCTCAGCTGCCAAATCATAACACTTTGGTACCTTTACTGAAGATATTGCAGGCACTCCCCAGAGCACTGTAGGGTGAAGGGTGCACATCCAGATTCCTCCACTGAGTAGGTGTGTGGCCTCCTGTTCTCTGCCTTTTTGTAATGAAGTCTTGGCCTGCGTGTAGCTGGGCCTAGCTTAGTCTCCGTCTTGTACCTGGCTGACCTTGTGGTTGGACCTTATCTCTGAAAGGACAGGGTCTTTTATGGCTGATCAGGCAACACTCCGTTCTCCTGATCCTGCTACGTATCAGCTCTGTGGTACTCCTGGGACTTGTAGTCCTCCAGGAACTCTGGTGTTCTCCTAATGGGTCGTGGAGATCCCTATAGGCTCGGACCCCGGTGTCCGGTAATACTTGCTGAGATGAGCTGTGAAGGCTCCTCTGTCTCATTAACTTTCCACTCGCCGTCGGCCTTCCCGGATCCTCACACGATCACACACTGGCAGTTGGTGGGCTGCCTCTTCACCGCTCTCTAAGCGTCGGCACGCTTTCCCACTGAGCTGCACTCCTAGATTCAGCTCTGACTAGGCTGGAGTGATTTCTGTTCCACTCTTTACTAGACTCCACTCGCTCTTGAACTGAATAGCTCTGCAGCCTTTCTAATCTCAGCTCTGCACTTCACCTTGCTGCAGACTGACTGAGCTCTCTGAGGTGACTGAACTCTCTGAGGTGGCTGCACTGAACTAACTAACTGAAACTTCCTATGTTCAGCTTCTTTTATATGTCTAAAACAGCTCCCTCTGGTGGTCTTTGGGATAAATGAACGTGTGTGAATGTGCATAATGACCTCTAGTGGTATATTCTTTCAGTGCACCCTTCTGGAAGATATGGATCCAGACGCAGTTGGGCTCCACAAATGCACACATGGGGCCTTACTACTTTCTAGGGAAAACTGTGTGGGCATCATTACCTTCTATGAGACACAAGGGATCATTATTATTACTCATCTACAGTGCACAAGGAGCAAAAGATGTCAATTGTAATGTTTAGAGTGCAAAAGTTGCCGTTTATTGTCTGGTGCACTATTACTTATAGGGACAGCCATCTGGCACAATGGTTTTTAGGTTCACTTTATGGTTAAAATTTTTTTTTTGAGGGGGGATTAATAGTAATTACACAGTCTCAAGTAGCGATGGGGCACAAAAGAAAGCAATAAGCATAACATTATTGGTGGCAGAAGGATGGGGAATTTATGTAGGTTGAAAATAGGTTGGAAATTATGCTGGAAATGTGTTGTTATAAACTCTGCATACGAACTGCGGCTGGAAAAAGATTTCAAGAAGGTCTGGAAAAGGCGAGAAAAGTCTACGACTCCAAACAGAATGTCAACTGTGAAGAAGGATACAAAAATATTTCCACGGCATTAGATATACCATGGATCACTGGGAAGCCATCATCAGGAAGTGGCTTAACTTTGGCACCACAGTGACATTACCTAGAACTTGAAATACTTCACAAATTGATGAAAACACAAGAAAATTGGTAAATATTTACCGATCAAGGATCATTCACTGCTGCAAAATAGTCTAATGTTAATGGACCCTTCGCAATACCTCTGTGGAGTTGTCACCAATTACAGAATATATTGCTAACATTAGCTTTACTTGTAAAGACAACGCCTGCTATGATGTACAACTCAAAGCTGAAACCATATTATAATCTTAACACTTAAGGCTCTATATTCTCCTTGTAAGAAGAGAGCATTAAGTTACTTAGTAAATGTCACAGTTATTTGCTGACGAGAGTGCAATGCCCTCATCCAAGAGTTATTAGAGAAAGTCTTTGTCATACTTCCTATGATTCATGTTTCTAAGCGCAAGATAATACTTATATTTTACGGTAATAACACCCAACAAAAAGAACATGTCATGTTATAGCTCGACAGCAGAGACTCCAGTTACAAAATCTGTAATGGTTATATTTGGCATTCTCTTTTGCATAATTAGCGCACGCGCAATCATCATTGACATAAAGAACCTTTATGTTGTATTTTGAGGCTTTCTACGTTGTAGGCTATAGAATAGTAATGGTGCTACAGTGGATTTATCTAACACAAAGTGGTTGACTAAGATTAGAAATGAAGACTTTTTCTCCTAAAGAAAGCGCTGCATTTGACTATTGACAGTTTTGGTATTGCGGATTATTAACACTTGACATTAAAGAGGTTGGCTATTACTTTTTTATTGCTGGACTATCCTTGGGGCAGGTGCAGATGACCGTTATGCTTTCAACCAAGAGAATCGGGCAGATTATGCAAATCACACTGATCACAGTCCAATCAGAGTGTGAGGATAGTGTGATCTGTTGCTCTCAGATGAGGAGAAGATGGAGAGAAAAAAAAAAGCCATTCTATCAACGCGTGGAAATCTGACAGGTTCTACACAACGCATGCAATTTTCTTTTCCTTGTCCCGGCTTGATCAGAAATTTTTTTTTACATGTGCACGGTCCCATAGAATAACATTAGTCTGAGTGTGATCCAATGTTTAGTTGGATCGCACTAGGCCCAAAAATATAGCCATGTGAACAAGCCCTTAGGATAGGCCATTAATATCTGATCAGTAGGGGTGGGACACCCAGCACTCTCGACAATCAGCTTTGACTGACGGTGGTCAGAAGTCTGTTGATGCTGCTAAAACACAGCAGCTCCATCAAACCTATAATGTCCTATGGGTTTTTCACAAAAGGTAGTGAAGAGCTCCCAAGGAGACCTGCGGAGATGGCTCTGCTCAGTGCTCAAGGGCCGGGAACTCCATTTCCAAGGTGGCAATCCCATGTGGTATACGTCCACAATCTTAGGTATGGATAATGTTATGAAATATTTCTTAGAGTTAAGAAAACGTAGTGCCTGAGTAATGACATTTTGGAAGTCATTTACAAGCCACCAAGTTTTTCTAGTCCTGCACAACAATTTGTAGGGGCAGGAACATAAGGAGTGTGCTGCATGGAGTAGAACATGTGGTCTAACATACCTAGCAGTAATTAGTGCAGTTAGATAAACATTCACCTTATTTATTTGGCTGTAATAAGTGATGGTTACAGATCTGTAGTTAATGTCTGTTTTCATCCATTGGAAAGGACCATATTTTTTAAATAATACATCCTGATCTACTCAGAGATGCCAGAAGGTCCTCATCAAAAATGTATGGAGCTGGCTGCCATAAAATATATACAACAGGAGCAAGAGGTTTATGTTCACAGGTGTTAAAGCCGCCATCAGCAGGACCAGTTCTGTTTGAAAGAAGTCTGGAGGCTGGAGCCCATCAGCAGGACACTGCACTCAGCTGAGGAGCAGCACCGGTCTTTTAGACAAACATGATTTTTTTTTTTTTTTTTCCTAGGCAGATTGAAAAGGAGTCGTCCATAGTAGACAACCCCTTTAAGGATTTTTCCAATTGGATGTTTCTTTGAGAAGCATGAACCTCCTGCACTCCAGTAATATACATTGTATGATTTTTACATAATTAAAATGCATTATATTGCATGAAGTACTTCATCACCTGCCAACCAACAAGAATTGTGGCTCTCACAGATCTGTTAGTTTTTATTTAAGAAACCCTCCTAATTTGCACTAATTAACTATATTAATTGCACCTGTTTGAACTCATTAACTATATAAAAGACACCTGTCTATACACTCAATCACACTCCAACCTCTCCACCATGGCCAAGACCAAAGAGATGTCTAAGGATTCCAGGGACAAAAATTGTAGACCTGTACAAGGCTGGGATAGGCTACAGGACAATAGGCACGCAGCTTGGTGAGAAGGCAACAACTGTTGGCATAAATATTAGAAAATAGAAGAAACACAAGATGACTGGCAATTTTCCTTGGTCTGGGGCTCCATGCAACATCTCACCTCATGAGGTAAGGATTATTCTGAGAAAGGTCAGGAATTAGCCCAGAACTACA
Organism: Oophaga sylvatica; assembly: GCA_033576555.1. NCBI lineage: Eukaryota > Metazoa > Chordata > Amphibia > Anura > Dendrobatidae > Oophaga > Oophaga sylvatica. The sequence continues at coordinate 423,583,887 of JARQOD010000001.1, read as the reverse complement.
TGGGAGAACATGATTAATGACCTGAATAGAGCTGGGACCACAGTCTCAAACACTGACATTCGTAACACAGTACACCGTCATGGATTAAAATCATGCAAGGTCCCCTGCTGACGCCAGCACATGTCCAGACACGTATGAAGTTCACCAATGACCATCTGGATGATCCACGGAAGGCATGGGAGAGGGTCATGTGGTCAGATGAGACCAAAATAGAATTTTTTGTTATCAAATCCACTCACCGTGTTTGGAGGCAGAAGAAGGATGAATACATCCCAACAACATTGTCCTAATCATGAAGCATCATACTTTGGAGGTGCTTATTTTCAAAGGAAACAGGATGACTGCACCGTATTGAAGGGAGGATGAATGTGGTCATGTATGGCGAGATTTTGGCCAACAACCTCCTTCCTTCAGTAAGAGCATTGAAGATGGGTCGTAGCTGAGTCTTTCAGCAAGACAATAACACGAAAAACACAGCCAGGGGAACTAAGGAGTGGCTCCATAAGAAGCATTTCAAGGTCCTGGAGTGGTCTAGCCAATCTCCAGACCTGAATCCAATAGAAAATCTTTAGAGGGAGCTGAAACTCAATGTTGTCCAGCGACAGACCCGCAACCTGAAAGATCTGTGAAGATCTGTATGGAGGAGTGGGCCAAAATCCCTGCTGCAGTGTGTGCAAACTTCATCAAGAACTACAGGAAACGTCTTACCTCTAATTGCAAACAAAGGTTTCTGTACCAAATATTAAGTTCTGTTTCTCTATTGTATCAAATACTTATTTCATGCAACAAAAATACAATTTAATTATTTAAAAATCATACAATTTATTGTTAGTTTCTGTCTCTCACAGTTGAAGTGTAGCTAGGATAAAAATTACAGACCCCTCGATTCTTTGTAGGTGGGAAAACGTGCAAAATCAGCAGTGTATCAAATACTTATTTTCCTCACTGTATATTGTCTTATCCAACTTGGGTCAAGATATGTTTTATGATGAGGCTTAATTGTTAAAGGATTCTTCACATGCAGTCAGTGATAATATTACTAAATTTAATTACTACACATATTGTATAATGCATTAATGAACAACGAAAATCTGATACCCGACTTATTGAAGGATTTTTTTTTTACCCAAAAGATTTCCTTCATCTAACCCTGGTAAAACTGAAGCGAAGTTACAATAGCTAAATATTTCAGACGTTACATTGACATCACCAACTTGACATATTGATATTGGCAGTTGATGAAAATAATGGATCCTTCCTGCCAACTCACATAACCACCTGCTGTGGTGACCTCATCTCTGTACGAAAAGCAATACTTTTTGCTTTGCGATAGTCCAGAGTCCATTCAGAGACTGCTGTAAAAAATACAGCCTGCATAATGTTATGGATTGTAAAGCAAACTACCCAGGCAGCCATTCTGGCATTATGGATCCCATGTGGCAGATTTATTGCAGAAATTTCAGTGACTGTTCCAGATCTGAATCACCTTTATGAAAATGGGAACACATGGTGCAGAAACTACACCATTCAGATTTGTAGAGAAGTCTGCAACAAATGTGACCTGCGTGAGTAAATATGAGAATGCAGGTCGTGGGATGCAGTGATGGACAGGAGGCAAAGCAAGGGTTAACGAGTTTAATAACAGCGTAGTACTCCACGCAGGGAGGTGAAGAGTTAAGCAGGGGGTATGGAGGATAGTATGGGCATGGTATAAACGTGAGGTGAGACGTAGGGTAAAACAATTGTTCATGAAAAGGGAAAACTTATCAGTCCGCCGACTTCCTGGCTGCAGAGTCCTAGGCTCCAACGGTGGCGCCCACGCAAGCGGCGCGTGAAGTCTCTGATGGTGTCCTGAAGAAGTTGAGGACCCGGACCCGGACCCCCTGCTGTCACGTGCCAAGGTTGGTCTGGGTCAGAAAGCTTTCCCCCCCACAACAATGGTGACAGTCCCGATAGTTCAGGAACAGACGCAAGAGAGGCACCCCGGATCCGGTCCATCTCCTACACAACCTCCGAACTGTATAGTCTTAGTTGGACAGTATTCTATGCCGGCCATACACATTAGATGGCTGTCGGCCGAACAATGCTTTGGTTGACAGTCATCTCAGCCGACTCTCCCATACACAGGAGCGCTCGTTCGGCCGAGCAAATATGTATTCCCTATGACAAAGCTGCCAACTGACACTGGCCAGTGGCTTATCTCGGGAAGAACAATGCGATCTGCAGTCTGAAATCCGAGATGCTCGATTTCAATATCACTCCCAACCATCAGTCGGCTGGCACCCCCATACACATCAGACCATCGGCGGAACAGTTGATATTGGTGAGATCAGTCGACATTTGTATGTGTATGGGGCCTCAAGATTCTGCATTCTGAGGTCTTTTTTGTTTTATTATTATATGAATTTACCAGAAAAACTTTAAATCTAAACTAGGACGGTGCGGCATAAAATCCCACATCCGTATTTTGAATTCTCGATAGCAGTATATTTCTAAAAGTATACATTTCTTTTTTGTAGAAATGCATCTTACTATAGTTCTGCATGACGGCACTCTTTATTCCTGCACAGCAGGTGAATGAGACACTTATTAAGCAGAGATAACGGTATAAGGCCACGATAAGTAAGTTACATCAGTATTTGTAACCTGAAACCAGGAGTGGAACAATCAGAGAAAAAGTATAATAGAAACACGTCACCACTTCTGTATTTATCACCCACTCCTGGTTTTGGCTTACAAATGCTGCTGGAAAATACTGACCACATACTGAACGTGTGAACGTGGCCCAAGGGATGCAATACCAAAACCAATGCGCTGTACCAAATATTTTGCAAATCATTAGGGCCCCCCCCCAGGTTGGACCTCCACCATGTGATGTATATGGCATCAATTTATAGGATGGGAATACCTGTTAAGGCTAGATTCAGATAAGCAATTTAGTGATGAGCGAGCGGGCTTGGATGAAGTGTGATCCGAGCATGCTCGAGTGGTAATTGAGCATTTCCGAATGCTTGAGTACTATGCTCTAGTTCCTGCAGCTGCATGTCTCATGGCTGTTCAACAGCAAAAAAACACATGCAGGGATTGCCCATTTGTTAGGCAATCACTGCATGTTAATTGCAATTTATCCGTAAAAAACGGATGCCATACAGATGGAATCAGATTTGTTTTGTGCGTTCAGATTGGAATGGGCGAATCTCATCCAAAATACGGAAAAGACTGGAGCATTCTGTGTTATGCTTCAAAAAGAACACTCAGTCCACGTGAAGACAAATTTTCCATCTGAACAGCACTATTGGATTAACTTGGTCAGTGCTATCCAATTTTATCATGGACAGCACATATCACTTGTCTGAATGAGCCCTTAATGTGAAAACTTTTTCAACCGTATTCACTGACTATTCTCTAACATCTCCTGTTAATCAAATACCTTTTTGCCATAGCACAGACACTAACGAAGACCTCTCTTGCAAAGACACGTAGTGACTGCATTTGGCTAAATTATGACTCTTCTTGTTAACAAATGATCACGTTCTCAGAGCTTCAATTTATATTTCCACCAAGCTTTTTTTTTTTTTTTAGCAGACTAAAAAGATTAGAAAAAAAGGAACACATGCCGCCAAAAAGAACCTTGGACAGGAGAAAAAGAAAAGAAAAAAAAGCGGCTCCTAATAAAAACAGTCAATGTGAATAAATAATTATGGTTTGCACCAAACCTAGCAAGAAAATGTTACTACTAAAACTAGGGTATGGTTGTGTATGTCCTAGTAGAACATTAACAATTCGACCTATTTTATATAATTGTCCTGATGGGTTCCCTTTTAAGGGCTCATACCCATTTGTGGAAAAAAAAAATGGTCCGTTTTAAGGATGGAAAAAACGGTCCGAATATATACAATTGTCATGCGATTTGTATGCGATTTTTAATTGCTCCATCCGTTTTCCATCTGTATGCAATGCGATTTTAACATGACGTTTTACATAGAGCAGTTATCTCTATGTAAAAAGTCATGTAAAAATCAGATTGTAAAAAAAAAAATGTACACAAAAAGCAAATAATTATATATATATATATATATATATATATATATATATATATATATATAGTTCATACACTTCTACATAGTATAATAGCTGCTAATTCATCCCCAGCTATACTGTAAAATCACACTGACAGCTTTAATAAAGAATAGAAACAATACATATACACACATAGAATACATATATATATATGTCATTGTGACATATATATATATACCGTATATTCCGGCGTATAAGACGACCTGGTGTATAAGACGACCCCCCTACTTTTCCTGTTAAAATATAGAGTTTAGGATATATTCAACGTATAAGACTACCCCTTTTCCAACGCTTACCAAACACCGGTAAAAATTTAAAAAAACAGATTTGAATTTAACATGGTCATTTTTTAATTTAAATTCTTATGACATGCAGGCGTATAAGACGACCCTCCAACTTTTACAGTCAAAATATGAATTTGTCTTAAAAGTGTGGGGGGGGTCTTCTTATACGCCGGGTGTCATCTTATACGCCGGGTACGGAACATATGGTGGGGGGAGTGGGCTTTTCAGAGGTGTTTACCTAGGGTCTACAAGAAGAAAAGGTAGCACACTGTAGCGCTATAGCTTGCAAACACGAAATATGAAAAATATGAAAAATGAATTACATCATTACCTTAGAAATATGAAAAATTGAGAAGTCTTAGCGCATAAGATGGCCAAATTATGTGAGCCTGATAGCCACGTCAAGGCTCTTCTCGTATATCAGGTCCCTAACTAATGCCTATCCTCGCTTTAGAAAAGTCTGTCTGCATGGGAACCTATGAATCCTCTTTTCAGACTAAAATCTACATCTCTGTGGAGGGGTGATGAACCTGCTGTAATTAAAAGGCCTGTGACCACCAGGTGGAGTGCTCAGGCAGAAGGTAAATGAATACATATCAAAAAACTGACCGGCACATCCAAACTTAGATTCAGTGTGAACAGGTGCTAAACCTAGAGTCACCAACTCATATACATACAAGAAGAAAAGGTAGCACACTGTAGCGCTATAGCTTGCAAACACGAAATATGAAAAATATGAAAATGAATTACATCATTACCTTAGAAATATGAAAAATTGAGAAGTCTTAGCGCATAAGATGGCCAAATTATGTGAGCCTGATAGCCACGTCAAGGCTCTTCTCGTATATCAGGTCCCTAACTAATGCCTATCCTCGCTTTAGAAAAGTCTGTCTGCATGGGAACCTATGAATCCTCTTTTCAGACTAAAATCTACATCTCTGTGGAGGGGTGATGAACCTGCTGTAATTAAAAGGCCTGTGACCACCAGGTGGAGTGCTCAGGCAGAAGGTAAATGAATACATATCAAAAAACTGACCGGCACATCCAAACTTAGATTCAGTGTGAACAGGTGCTAAACCTAGAGTCACCAACTCATATACATACAAGAAGAAAAGGTAGCACACTGTAGCGCTATAGCTTGCAAACACGAAATATGAAAAATATGAAAAATGAATTACATCATTACCTTAGAAATATGAAAAATTGAGAAGTCTTAGCGCATAAGATGGCCAAATTATGTGAGCCTGATAGCCACGTCAAGGCTCTTCTCGTATATCAGGTCCCTAACTAATGCCTATCCTCGCTTTAGAAAAGTCTGTCTGCATGGGAACCTATGAATCCTCTTTTCAGACTAAAATCTACATCTCTGTGGAGGGGTGATGAACCTGCTGTAATTAAAAGGCCTGTGACCACCAGGTGGAGTGCTCAGGCAGAAGGTAAATGAATACATATCAAAAAACTGACCGGCACATCCAAACTTAGATTCAGTGTGAACAGGTGCTAAACCTAGAGTCACCAACTCATATACATACAAGAAGAAAAGGTAGCACACTGTAGCGCTATAGCTTGCAAACACGAAATATGAAAAATATGAAAAATGAATTACATCATTACCTTAGAAATATGAAAAATTGAGAAGTCTTAGCGCATAAGATGGCCAAATTATGTGAGCCTGATAGCCACGTCAAGGCTCTTCTCGTATATCAGGTCCCTAACTAATGCCTATCCTCGCTTTAGTTAGTTAGTTTAGTTAGGGACCTGATATACGAGAAGAGCCTTGACGTGTTTGCAAGGCTCACATAATTTGGCCATCTTATGCGCTAAGACTTCTCAATTTTTCATATTTCTAAGGTAATGATGTAATTCATTTTTCATAATTTTCATATTTCGTGTAGCTATAGCGCTACAGTGTGCTACCTTTTCTTCTTGTATGTATATGAGTTGGTGACTCTAGGTTTAGCACCTGTTCACACTGAATCTAAGTTTGGATGTGCCGGTCAGTTTTTTGATATGTATTCATTTACCTTCTGCCTGAGCACTCCACCTGGTGGTCACAGGCCTTTTAATTACAGCAGGTTCATCACCCCTCCACAGAGATGTAGATTTTAGTCTGTAAAGAGGATTCATAGGTTCCCATGCAGACAGACTTTTCTAAAGCGAGGATAGGCATTAGTTAGGGACCTGATATACGAGAAGAGCCTTGACGTGGCTATCAGGCTCACATAATTTGGCCATCTTATGCGCTAAGACTTCTCAATTTTTCATATTTCTAAGGTAATGATGTAATTCATTTTTCATATTTTTCATATTTCGTGTTTGCAAGCTATAGCGCTACAGTGTGCTACCTTTTCTTCTTGTATGTATATGAGTTGGTGACTCTAGGTTTAGCACCTGTTCACACTGAATCTAAGTTTGGATGTGCCGGTCAGTTTTTTTGATATGTATTCATTTACCTTCTGCCTGAGCACTCCACCTGGTGGTCACAGGCCTTTTAATTACAGCAGGTTCATCACCCCTCCACAGAGATGTAGATTTTAGTCTGAAAAGAGGATTCATAGGTTCCCATGCAGACAGACTTTTCTAAAGCGAGGATAGGCATTAGTTAGGGACCTGATATACGAGAAGAGCCTTGACGTGGCTATCAGGCTCACATAATTTGGCCATCTTATGCGCTAAGACTTCTCAATTTTTCATATTTCTAAGGTAATGATGTAATTCATTTTTCATATTTTTCATATTTCGTGTTTGCAAGCTATAGCGCTACAGTGTGCTACCTTTTCTTCTTGTATGTATATGAGTTGGTGACTCTAGGTTTAGCACCTGTTCACACTGAATCTAAGTTTGGATGTGCCGGTCAGTTTTTTGATATATATTTACCTAGGGTCTAGGCGCTGGGCGATGGCGGCGGCTCCTTTTGTGCAGCCTGGGGGGGGCTCTGTGCTGGGGGACGGCGTCGGAGGCTCCTCTCGTGCAGCCCCCAGGCTCTGTGCTGGGGGACGGCGGCGGCTCCTCTCATGCAGCCCCCCAGGCTCTGTGCTGGGGGACGGCGGCGGCTCCTCTCGTGCAGCCCCCCAGGCTCTGTGCTGGGGGACAGCGGCGGCTACTCGTGCAGCCCCCGCAGGCTCTGAGCTGGGGGACGGCGGCGGTGATTCTTTTCTCAATCCCCGGAGGCCCCGGCAGCTCCACTGATGCGATGCGGTGGCCTCCGGGAAAATGGCCGCTGAGGGCGGCGCATGCTCAGTTTCAGATCTCGTCTCCCGAGATCTTGAGACGAGATCTGAAGCTGAGCATGCAGCGGCCATTTTCCCGGAGGCCATCACATCGCATCGCAGCAATGGAGCTGCCGGGGCCTCCGGGGATTAAGAAAAGAATCACCGCCGCCGTCCCCCAGCACAGAGCCTGCGGGGGCTGCACAAGAGGAGCCGCCGCCGCCGCCCCCCAGCACAGAGCCTGCTGGGGCTGCACAAGAGGAGCCGCCGACGTCCCCCAGCGCCTAGACCCTAGGTAAACACCTCTGAAACGCCATACCCGGCATATAAGACGACCCCCGACTTTGAAGACGATTTTCAGGGGTTAAAAAGTCGTCTTATACGCCGGAATATACGGTACATACATATATTTATAGTTCATACACTTCAACCTACTGTAATAGCCGCTAATTCAATTGCCATCTTTTGTGAAATCACAGAGCCCGAAATGAAATGACACATGGTTTACATACAGTTAACCATGTCATTTCATGTATTTTGATATATGGTTTTAACTTACAATTACATGAGTGTATGTGTGCAAAATTGCAGACATGTAGGGGTTAATTAAAGGTGTAAATTCGTTGAAAAAAAATGCGTGGGCTCCCGCTGTATTTTCTCCACCAGACAGACAAAGCAAGCGAGTGGGGGAAAATAATAATAGCCCAGGGAGGGTGCATTTATTTTGTGCCCCCCAGCTACTAACATCTGCCCCCAGACACCCCAGAAAAGGCAAATCTATAATTAGATTAGCCCTTTCTGGCACTTTGCCCGTCTATTCCCATTGCCCTGTAGCGGTGGCGAATGGGTTAATAAGGGGTTAAAGCCACCTTGCAATTGAAAGGTGACTTTAAGCCAGGTTAATAATTGAGAGTTGTCAATTTGACAACTATCAATTATTAATCCTATTGTATGAAAGGAAAAAAACCAAACACACACATTAATTATTAATCCTTTTAATGAAATAAAGACACAGTTTTGGACCATATTTTATTGCTCAGCTGTAATCCCCTGAATGAATCAGTTCCTCTCCCGGCGACAGGAGAGGAAGTGATGAGTGTGTGAAGCTTAATTGATTGCTTCCCACTTTCACTTCAGGTCAGGTCACCCTGACCTGACCTGAAGTGAAAGTGGGAAGCAATCAATTAAGCTTCACACATTAATCACTTCCTCTCCATTCGCCGGGAGAGGAACTGATTCATTCAGGGGGTAACAGCTCAGCAGGCAGCATTAGCTGCCTGCTAGCTGTAACCTGTTAACCCTTTCTGATGGATTACAGCGTGGGACCTGACTGTGCATCGGATAGGTAAGAATAATATTGCTTTTTTATTTTATTTTTATTACAGGAAATGGTTTTAGCAGAAAAATAAAAGATGGTCAAAAACTGTTTATTTCATTAAAATGATTTTTTATTAAAGTGTGTGTGTTTGATTTTTCTTTCATACAATAGGATTAATAATTGATAGTTGTCTAATTGACAGCTCTCAATTATTAACCTGGCTTAAAGTCACCTTTCAATTGCAAGGTGGCTTTAACCCCTTATTAATCCATTCGCCACCGCTACAGGGCAAAGGGAATAGAAGGGCAAAGTGCCAGAAAGTGCTAATCTAATTATAGATTTGCCTTTTCTGGGGTGTCTGGGGGCAGATGTTAGTAGCCAGGGGGGGCACAAAATAAATGCACCCTCCCTGGGCTATTATTATTATTTGCCCCCACTCGCTTGCTTTGTCTGTCTGGTGGAGAAAATACAGCGGGAGCCCACGCATTTTTTTTCAACGAATTTACACCTTTAATTAACCCCTACATGTCTGCAATTTTGCACACATACACTCATGTAATTGTAAGTTAAAACCATATATCAAAATACATGAAATGACATGGTTAACTGTTTGTAAACCATGTGTCATTTCATGTCGGGTTCTGTGATTTCACGAAAGCCGGCAATTGAATTAACAGCTATTACAGTATGTGGAAGTGTATGAACTATAAGGCTAAGTTCACACGTTGCAGAATTGCCGCGGAAATTTCCGCGGCAATCCCACACTTCTCCCGCGGGAAATACGCATTTTTTTTGTAATTAGCTTGCAGAATGCTAGCGTTTTCCTAGCGATCTGTAGCATCGCTTGGAAAACTGATTGACAGGTTGGTCACACGAGTCAAACATAGTGTTTGACAAGTGTGACCAACTTTTTACTATTGATGCCGCCTATGCCGCATCAATAGTAATAAGATCTAATATAAAAATAATTAAAAAAAAAAAATAATGATATTTTCACCCCCCGCAGCTTTCCCGCCTTCAGCGACGCTCCCGGCAACTCCCGTTCCCAGGAGTCCTTTGCGACAAATCACCCCGATGACGTAGCATCACGCGAGACCGCTATGCCATCTGGGTGATTCTCGCAAAGGACTCCTGGGACCGGGAGTTGCCGGGAGCGTCGCTGAAGGCGGGAAGGCTGCGGGGGCGCCGGAAGGTGAGAATATCATTATTTTTTATTTTAATTATTTTTTTACCAGGGATATGGTACCCAGGGCCTGGAGGAGAGTCTCCTCTCCTCCAGACCCTGGGTACCATCGCACATAAACCGCTTACATTCCGCAAAATTAATGAACATGTTGCTATTTTTTCCGCGGAAAAAAACGCAACATGTGGCCAAAACATGCGGAATCAATTAACATGTATAGGATGCTTAATGCTTGCGTTTTTTTTCGCGTCTTTACCGCGGAAAAAAACGAGAAAAAAACCCAAATATTCCTGAACGTGTGCACTTAGCCTAAATATATGTATATATATATATATATATTCTATGTGTGTATATGTATTGTTTCTATTCTTTATTAAAGCTGTCAGTGTGATTTTACAGTATAGCCGGGGATGAATTAGCGGCTATTATACTATGTAGAAGTGTATGAACTATATATATATATATGTGTCACAATGACATGTATGTGTATATATATATATATATAATATATATATATTTTATTCTATGTGTATGTATCTAGTGTTTTATGAGCTGTCAGTGTGATTTTACAGTAGCCGGGGATAAATTGCCGGCTTTTCAAAGGAGACTGGTGCGTATATATAGGACAGCACTCGCATGGTGCGAGTGTTGTGCGATTTCTCGCACCCATTGACTTGCATTGGCGATTATCATGCCAAATTCGCATCAAATCGCAGCATGTTGCGATTTTTTTCTCACACCGATTTCGGCTGAGAAAAAAATCACAAATGAGATGTCTCCTATTGAATAACATTGGTCAGATTTGAATCCGATTTTTTTATCGGCTGAATATCATCCGTTTTCGTCGCCAGTGAGTATGAGCCCTAAGAAGGAATATAAACAGATCAGAGTATGCATAACTTGGTTTGGAAGCCCTAGAAACTTTAGTTCTCAGATTCACTCATCTGTGAGCCCTGGTTTGAATATGGACCGTGATGCAAGGACTGACCGTGGATGTCTGGACCCAAACAAATATATGCCTATGAGGCTCTTGGGTTGGGAGTCCCACGGCCGATCCATGACATGGATGTGTGAATGCCATTCTCTGTGAGAATATAAAGGAAACCTGTTTTCTGATTTGTGCTGGTCAAACTTCAGACAGCATGAATTAGATCCTGGCTGCACGATTATATATTTTTCTCTAGAACACTCCGTCTCTGGGGATCATAGCAAGAGACTCGTGTGCACATAGGGATAAACTTTGCAGAACTCCTGCATGTGATTGACAAAGAGTTGGTCGGGGGTGTAGACCAACTGATCTGGTTTCTGGATATGGTCTCCAGCCGAATCTTGAAGGCTAAACCACTCTGAAATTCCAAACCGTTTCAGAAAAAAAATATACCTGACTGCAATCATGAAGAAAGGATCTGTTCCATGTTGCCTGCAGTTTGGGCAGCATGAATCAGTAATTAATTATTCTGCAGCGCCACCACAAGAGAAAGAAAGCATTAAGAGTTTTTGCAAATTTAGATCAATGGGATGGATAAGGGCACAGTCAGACGGCCATATAAATTAGACAGAGATGGGAACACAATGCTCGACTGGCCAGGGGCTCACCTGACCCAAAAGTGACGGCTTCATTTATTTCTATGCAGCTGTCATGCTCTGGTCGGTAGAGCCGCAGACCAGTCCGTGCTCTGTGATCCAATCTCGGTCCGATTTATACGGCTGTCTGAAAACGCCCTAATGCGAGGTCCACCATAGTGAAAGACTCTTTACATCCACTTTCTGCACTTCTAGATGAGGGTCCTGAACGGTGAGCCTTTCTCCGGTGTTTCAGAATTAAGGCTGCCATATGCATTAGGCTAGGTTCCCAATATTAATTTTTGGCGAGTTTCCTTAAGCTGTGTTTTTGGAAAAAAAAATAATTCAAGTAACCCATTTTAGTTAACGGGTGCAGAAAATCTGCAACAACAAAAACTCATTATGGGAACGTAGCCTTAGACCAGGGGAGGGGAACCTCCGGCCCGCAGGACGCATGCGTCCCGTGGTGACTTTCCATGCGGCCCACGGGCAGCTCCCCAGAGTCCGCAATCCCCGGGCGACAGCCACATCCTGTCAGCTGCCGGCCTTTTAACTCCCAAGTGCACGGTAGGTAGCATTCATTACAGAACTTTGCCTGCCTGCCTATGAATGATGACATCATCAGGGTGGGCGGGGTTAGCACCCAATGCGCTCCCGGAAGAGGAGCTGCTGCCATAGAGTCCAGATCAATCTCTGTGCGTGTCGGCAGCTCTGTGTCTATCTGCTGGTGATTTCTGTGCCGACAGCTCTGTGCCTTTCTGCTGATGATCTGTGCCCCTTAGCTATGTGCCCCAATATTATCTCTGTGCCCCCCAACTATATGGCCCCCTGTGATCTGTGTGCCTTCATGTGATCTCTAAGCCCCCCCACTATATGCCCCCTGTGATCTCTGTGCCTCCCAGCTATGTGCATCCCATGTGATCTCTGTGCCCCCTCTGTGAACTTTGTGGCCCCAGCTATGTGCCCCCTGTGATCTCTGTGCTCCCCCAACTATATGCCCCCCTGTGATCTCTGTGCCTCCCAGCTATGTGCACCCCATGTGATCTTTGTGGCCCCAGCTATGTGCCCCCCTGTGATCTCTGTGCCCCTCGTGATCTCTGTGGCCCAAGCTATGTGCCCCCTGTGAACTCTGTGGCCTCAGCTATGTGCCCCCCATGATTTCTGTGCCCCCCAACTATATCCCCCTCTGTGATCTCTGTGCCTCCAAGCTATGTGCTCCCATGTGATCTCTGTGGCCCCAGCTATGTGCCACCCCGTGATCCCTGTGCCCCCAGCTATGTGCCCCCCCTGTGATCCCTGTGCCCCCCAGCTGTGGCCCCTGTGATCTCAGTGCCCCCCCAGCTATATGCCCCCCGTGATTTCTGTGCATTCCAGCTATATGCCCCCCCTGTGATTTCTGTGCCCTCCAGCTATATGCCCCCCCTGTGATTTCTGTGCCCTCCAGCTATATGCCCACCTGTAATTTCTGTGCCCTCCAGCTATATGCCCACCTGTGATCTGTGGCTCCCAGCTTTGTGCCCCCCTGTGATCCCTGTGTGTGCCCCCCTGATATGTACCTCCCTGTGATATTTGTGCTCCCATATGAACCCTGTGCCCCCTGTGATCTCTGTCGCCTTCAGCTATGTGCCCTCCTGTGATTTGTGCCACCCCCCATGATCTCTGTGCCCCCCCAGCTATGTGCCCCCCTGTGATCTGTGTGCCACCCCCCGTGATCTATGAGCCCCACCCGGTGATACATTTGCCTTCCCAGCGATGCCTGTCCCCTTCAGTGCTGTATATCCCCCCAGGGCTGTATGTGCACCAAGTTATATGTATAATTCACCAGAAGTGCTGTATATCCCACCATCTATGATGTATATAGCCCCCAGTGCTATATACAGCCCCCAGTGATGTATATCCCCCCGGGACATATATACTCCCAATGCTGTCTATGCTTTCTAGTGATGTATATAGCCCCTCAGTAATGTCTATTCCCCCAGCCCCCTGGTGATGAATATGTCCCAGCATCTCCTGTGATGTCTACGCCCCCAGCCCCTCCTGTAATTTATATGACCCCAGAGTCTCCTGTGTTGCATATTCAGCAATCCCAGCATCTCCTGTGTGATGTATATACAGTAGTCCCAGCGTCTCCTATGTGATGTATATACAGCAGTCCCAGCATCTCCTACGTGATGTATATACAGCAGTCCCTGTGTCTCCTATGTGATGTATAGACAGCAGTCACAGTGTGTCCCATGTGATGCTTATATAACAGTCCCATTGTTTCCTATGTGGTGTATATACAGCTGTCTCAGTATCTCTCGTGTAATTTATATACAGCAGTCCTTTTGTTTCCTATGTGATGTATATACACAGCAGTCTCTGTGTCTCCTATGTGATCTATATTCAGAAGTCCCAGCGTCTCCTGTGTGATGTATAGACAGCTGTCACAGTGTCTCCTATGTGGTGTATATACAGCTGTCTCCGCGTCTCCTGTTGTGAATGTGTTGGAGACTACTTCGGAGCTGAAGCTCCCTCTGGTGGTTGCTGAGGGTATTGAACCTATGTTGAACAGCAAAAATCCACCACCTGCAACTGATGATTGGTTATCAGGTGGGACGGACTGGCCTGATATAAGTGAGCTGACCTTCCATGGTCCTGGCCGGTGATCAATTGTTCTTCCTGGTCTAGGTTGGAATTCAGCTTGCATTTCTGCTGTCTCCTGCTTGCATTCAGATAAGTCACTTTCAGTTTTTTTACTGTGGTTTGAGTTTCCTTGTTTTTTGCTGCCTTGCTTTTTGAGTTCAGCCGGGTCCTCTTTGGGGGCTTGGGCTGGTCTCCGTTCTTTTTTTGTATTTGTTCAATTGCTCAGTTCTTGTGATATTTTACTGCTGGGTAGCTGCGTGTTCACACCAGCGATCTGATATAGGTGGTCGAGACCGTGTGGTCTCAGTATTTTTGGATTCAGAAGTGTTGGAGTTTTTCCTAGGGTTTTTCTGGGTTGCAGACAGTATTCTCTCCTGTGCTGTCCTATCTAGACAGTTTTGGGCCCCAGCGTTTGCTCAATCTATTTTCTGTCTGTGTTCGTGTTTTCATCTTGTCTAACCGCCATTATATGTTTGGGGGCTTCCTATTCTTTTGGGGCTCTACTCTGGGGCAGTTAGCTTTCCTCTTTCCATCTTCAGGGATAGCTAATCTCTCCGGCTGTGATGAGACGTCTAGGGCACCGTAGAAACGTCCCACGGCTGCTTCTAGTTGTGCGGTTAGTTTAGGGTTCTGCAACCTATTAGTTTCCAACCTCTCTGGTGTTTGGCTGCCTATGCAGTTTTTTGCTCCTGCCTCCTCAGCTACCAAAACATAACAGTCTCCTATGTGGCTACCAAAACATAACAGTCTCCTATGTGATGTATATACAGTAGTCCCAGCATCTCCTATGTGATGTAAGTGACTTACAAAACTTATGACAAAAAGTTGACTGCTCTCCTAGCCGACACAAACCTGGAAAAACAGCTGTGAGAAGCAACATGATCAGTATCACCTAACATCACAGGTGCACCAAAGAAAAGCAGGTCCAGCCATCACATTAAGGGTGAGTTACTGTAATTAATTGTTTGACTAAATATATCAGGGTAATTTTCAAGGTGATCATTTTTGTGTGGCCCCCGAATGATGGTAGAAATTTCCAAAAGGACCCCCGGCTGGAAAAAGGTTCCCCACCCCTGCCTTAGACGGTCGTCCAAACCTGTCGTTTTGAGTGGTATCAGTCCACCATCGAATGTGTACTAGATTTTTTTACATTCTTCTGGCAAATCGCCGACGGAGTAAAAGCAAAAAACAAAAAGGACCGGTTATGTGCAATTTCAACAGGTTCAGTTTGAAATGAGTTACTGTTGTTATAAGCTTTTGCCAGTGGCTTATTTCCCTTTTGCTATGCAGGTGTATGGGGAGGTCTCACCTGTTGGCTGAGTAAGCCTTTGGCCGACAGCTAATAAAAAGGTGTATGGCCAACTTTAGAGTGTCTTAGGCCTGTTTCACACCTCCATTGTGTGACGTCCGCCGAAGTGTGAAAATGGCGGATCCGTCAGAAAAGTGTAAAAACGGATGTAAAACTAGTCAGTTTTCTGACGGATCTGCCAAGAAGATTTCACCCGGAAATGAAGAAAATTTTGTTCCGGAAATGTAAGTCCGGACCGAGGGGGGGGGGAAGAGAGAGAGAGAGAGGAGAGAGAGAGAGAGAGGAGAGAGAGAGAGAGAGAGAGAGAGAGAGAGAGAGAGAGAGAGAGAGAGAGAGAGAGAGAGAGAGAGAGAGAAGAGAGAGAGAGAGAGACAGACCCCGGACAGTTTTGTCAGCATTTTCAATCACTTTCTATGGAGGCGACGGATCCGCGGGCGGATTCCTTTAAAAACGGATGCCAGCGGATCCGCCGCCCATAGGCGGCCATTAAACAAAATGGCGGATGCGGCGGATCCGCCGCAGTCCGCCATTTTGACGGAGCAAAAAAAACGTTGCATTGGCCGCTTTTGTAAAATGACGGACGCCAATTTTTTGGCGGATCCGTCAAAAAACGGACCTAACGGACGACCATCCGTCAAAATCCGTCACTAATGCAAGTCAATGGGAAAAAAACGGATCCGTCAAAAATAAATGGCGGATCCGTTTTTTTCACATTTTGACGGATTTTGACTGACGTCGCACGACTGAAGTGTGAAAGAGGCCTTAGAGGGGTCTTCTTTATCTGATATTTTCTTTAGCTTATGAAAGTAGCAAATTATAGACTCCTAGAGATTCCGTCAGTCTGTAGACAGATTTCTATAGCAATGAGAGGGATGTAAATTAACAAATTAGTTCTGCTAACGGGAAAGATTCTCATCCTAACCTATTGGGGAATAGTTTAAGCCATAAATCCTATTCCTGTTCTATCCGGGTTCTTAAGGGTAAAGTACATGATGTCATGGAGGAGGAATTCCAGGCACAGGCAGGAGGTGATCAATAGTAAGGTCTCAGTCCTCAATCTACACAATTAGCCCAGTTACAATACAATTGTTGATTAGTCTGGATTTAAACAAGCCTTGTTATTAGCAGCTGTATTATTAGACTAGGTTCTCCTATCAGACTAAAGTCAAATTAATTTACTGAGGGGGCAATCGTCTGAGCCGTTCTTTTACATACAGGAGATAATTTACTAAGAAATGAACTAATTTTACAGGAAAAAAAAATTCTTGTAGCAAAAATAAATTGCTATTCTCCATAATGGGGTTTACAGGAACAGTCACTGTTTATGCTACATTCATTGTCAGGCTTGAAACAATGAAGAAACAATTGTATCTACCAACATAAACATTTCCCTGCACTTTGTACAGGGAGTTCTTTATTTTGGAATAATCAATAAAATCATTGCAAAAAAGACTTCCAGACATAAAAACAGGCATGCAAAAATATAAATATATATTCTTACTGAATGTATTAGATTAAAAATAGGATTTGTCTAGAAGGGTATATTTCATAGCATAGGATGGATGAAGGTCTGAACATAAACACTATAATCCTCCTCATCACCGCCTAATGCATCACATAAGGACAAAAAACAAACATCTTACCTATTGTTGAGATATGAGAAGGGTGAAATTCATTGTCTGTGAATCTGCAGAGCAAACATGTTTTTCCAACCCCAGAGTCCCCAATGAGAAGTAATCTGAATAGCACATCATATTGTTTGGCCATTGTGTGTCTGCTAGCAGCCTGTGCACATAGACAGTGAGTAGTAAGGGAAGGGAGGAGGCTGGAGTCAATCAGGAGGTTCCCTGCTCTCCATCCATGGCTGATGCTTCTTCTTAAGGATTATCCCTGGAACCTCTCCTTAAATCATAAAGAGAAGCAGGATGTGGATTCTTTTTTTTTATTCCTGCTACTCTGAGTCTTTACAAAATGCACAGAGACTTGTGTGAAATAACCAGATGGTAGCTCTCTTATCAAAATGGTTTTTGGAGGAGGAAGAGGAGGGAGAAGCAGCAGCCAGGCTCCACCTTATGCAGTAGACTGAATTAGGAGAGGCTGATGTGCACACCTAGAGCTCCACAGACACAACTGCTGGGTGTGTGTGGAGGAATGGCTAGACAGGTGGAATGATGATGTAGATGGAGCTGTCCTCTGTTGCCAGCAGGTGGTACTGAGCTATTTCCTGCTCACACATTCCTGCTTTTTTACATCATAGCTTTCAATGACTGATTCATGCTGAGAACCTGTCAGGCTGGTTTCCAGGGCTAGAAATTTAGTAAAATGATATAGTTTAGACAATCACATAAGAAAAGAAATAGTTACTGGAAACTTCTATATATTTTTTTTAGATGTATTGGGCCAGGGTTCAATGCTTTTTGGATTTCTGCTTTTCTTTCCTTGACTGCTTATCAGAATTCTTATGGCTCATTCATTTTTTTTTATATGTGAGAAAAAACTAACTGAATTTCATCAGTGTTTTTGATCCAAGTTTGATAAGGATGAGTTTTTGATGTTGCAGAATTTCTACACCTATTTAAAGTCGGTTACTTACATTGTGTTTGTGTGCGTTCTTTTATATGCTGTTTTCACACTGTGGGTTTTTTCTATTCTTTTTGGTGTGTCATAAAGCTGCTTTTGTTTTTGATACATCCTGGCACTGGCTTTGATAACTTTATTGACATACTTAGGTGTGGATTACATTCGTTTTTAATGCGTTTCCAGACCAAAAACGCACATGCATTTTTTACCTGCGGAATTTCCGCACTCAATGCAAGTCTGTAGGGAAATTCCACACAGAAAACTCAGTGTACCCGCAAGAGAAATTGACACTCTGCAGTTTTAAAACAGGCAACGCAGGTCAGTTAACGCATTAAAAAGATGCACAGCGGGCAAGGCGATTTCTATAAGTCTCATCCACTTTGCTGAAACTGTAGCAAAAATATGCGGTGTCAAAACATCACCAAAAGTTCATCATAGAAACGTAGCCTAAGGGTTTCAGCAGGGTGTCATCAGAGTATGGTCCAAGTTTAAAGGGTATCTGTCACCCCATTTTTGCCCTATAAGCTGCGGCCACCGCCATCAGGGGCTTATCTACAGCATTCTGGAATGCTGTAGATAAGCCCCCGATGTCACTTGAAAGTGAAGAAAACGAGTTATAAAATACTCACCCAGGGGCGTTCCGGAGGGAGTCGCGGTCCGGTATGGCGCCTCCCATCTTGTAGCGAAGCCGGCCTCTTCTTTCGGTCCCATCGCGGCTCCTGCGCAGGCGCACTGCTCTGCCCTGGTGAGGGCAGAGCAGAGTACTGCAGTGCGCAGGCGCCGGACCTCTCTGACCTTTCCCGGCATCTGCGCACTGCAGTACTCTGCTCTGCCCTCACCAGGGCAGAGCAGTGCGCCTGTGCAGGAGCCAGTACGGCACACCTTGTGCTTTTTGATACTCCAGTAACGTGGCAGCTCTGAAATATGGCAAAACTGGTGGCAAATGGCATATTGGCATCTTCACGCTTGATTTTCCTCAATTCATGGGCAGTTTTTTTGTGCCTTTTTTTTATCAACACGCTTCTTGCGACCCTAGTGGCTATTTGCCATGAAACGCTTGATTGTTCGGTGATCATGCTTCAAATGTTTGTCAATTTCAAGACTGCTGCATCCCTCTGCAAGACATCTCACAATTTTTGACTTTTCAGAGTCTGTCAAATCTATCTTCTGACCCATTTTGCCAAAGGAAAGGAAGTTGCCTAATAATTAAGAACACCTTATATAGGGTGTTGATGTCATTAGACCACAACTCTCCTCATTACAGAGATGCAAATCACCTGATTTACATAATTGGCAGTTGGCTTTCAAGCCTATACAGCTTGGAGTAGGACAACATGCATAAAAAGGATGATGTGATCAAAATACTCATTTGCCTAGTAATTCTGCACACAGTGTATTGTTGATCAGTATTTGTATGCCAAAAGCAGGAGTGTCTCTAAACCACAGAACAGGCTTCGGCATGACACATACTGGTGCCTGGGAAGAAGCGGTACAGTTCGCTCTATTCCGAGCATGAACTGTACTTTGCTTCTCAGCAATTTGTGTCTCATCTGCTCAGTGGCCGTGCAGAGAAGCGGTCATGTGATTTGATCAGGTGGCCGCTCTCTTGTGTTGGCGCCTTGCAGAGCATGCGTGGTATACGCAGGAAGTGAGACAGTGATCAGTGTATGGTAGTTCCTGTCAGCTGTCAGACAGCGCTGGGTGACACGAGCACTACATTGCGCAGGAACGATGGGCACAGGTGATCTCATTGTGAGTATCGAATCATATCGAGTGTTTGGGCTGTCAGAATAGTGTTGGCTTTTGTGATTTGACACGTGATCTGGCATATTTGGTGCCATTATGGAGTGAATGAGGATTGACTGTGAGTATATACATAACTGTTATGATTTGGTAGCTGAGGAGAGCAGGCAAAAAAGGCAATACACCAGAGAGGTTGGAATCTACTGGATTGCAGTACCCTGACTAACCACCACAACTAAAGGCAGCCGTGGAGCGTACCTACGTTGGTCCTAGACGCCTCGTCACAGCCTGAGAAGCTAACTACACCTAAAGATAGAAAGAGGAAAACTATCTGCCCCGGAGCAGATCCCCAAAGAACATAGGAAGCCCCCAAACATGTAATGGCAGTTAGACAAGAGGAAATACAGACACAGACAGAAAATAGTATGAGCAAACATTGGGGCCCAATCTTCCTAGAAAGAAAAGGATAGGAAGTACACTTACTGCAATCCAAAAAACCCTAAAAAATACCAACTCACTAATTGCAAAAACACCTGAGATCACACTACTTCTACCACCTAAATTAGTTCTCTGGTGTAACAAAACTAAGCAGCAGCCACTGAATAAACTGGAAAAGGCAAATGAACAAATAACAGTGGCTCAGATAAACTGAGAGGAGCACAAGCCCCCGGAGGGGACCTGGCTGACCTCCACAGAAGTGCAGGACAAAATGCAAAAAGCAAGCACAAAAATAAAAGCAGAAAATGTCTTATCTGTTAGCAGAAGATGCAGGCAAGACACAGCAAGCTTACAAGTGAACCAGGAACCAAAGTTGAGACAAGAACAATTGATTACCGGCAACCCTGATGGGAGGGAACCTCCCTTATATAAGACCAGTCTGTAACACCTGATTGCCAATCTTCACAATCTTCATTGAATAGTTCAGTACTGTTTGTAACCACCAGAGGGAGCTTCTGCTCAGAATTCATTTCTAACACATTCACAACAGTACCCCCCCTTGAGGAGGGGTCACCGAACCCTCATTTGGGCAACCAGGTCGGTCAGGATGAGCTCTGTGATACGCACGGATCAGTCTCCTAGCATGGATGTCCGAAGCAAACACCCAAGAATTGTCCTCCTGACCATAACCTCTCCACTTAACCAAATACTGGAGTTTCCGTCTAGAAAAACGAGAATCCAATATTTTCTCAACCACATACTCCAGATTGCCCTCAACCAAAACAGGGTCAGGAGGCGCAGCCATAGGAACCACTGGCTCGACAAACCTCTTCAATAAGGACTTGTGGAACATGTTATGGATCTTAAATGTCCCTGGAAGAAGTAAATGAAAGGAAACAGGATTAAGTATCTCCATGATCTTATAAGGTCCAATGAACCTAGGCTTAAACTTAGGAGATGCAACTCTCATAGGGATATTTCTTGAGGACAACCAGACCAAGTCCCCCACTTCAAACCGAGGACCATCAGTCCTGTGCCGGTTGGCAAACCGCTGGGCCCTCTCCTGAGAGAGGGACAACCTCTCCACTACCTGGTCCCAAATCTGCTGCATACGCTCCACAACAGAGTCAACACCTGGACAGACAGAAGCCTCCGTCTGTCCCGAAGAAAATCGAGGGTGAAACCCAAAATTGCAGAAAAATGGAGACATCAAAGTGGCAGAGCTAGCCCTATTATTAAGAGCAAACTCAGCCAAAGCCAAAAAAGAGACCCAGTCATCCTGATCAGCAGACACAAAGCATCTCAGATAAGTCTCCAATGTCTGGTTTGTTCTCTCAGTTTGTCCATTGGTCTGAGGATGAAAAGCCGAGGAGAAAGACAATTGAACACCAAGTTTAGAACAAAAAGTCCTCCAAAATCTGGAAACAAACTGGACTCCTCTGTCAGACACAATGTTCTCAGGAATGCCGTGTAACCAAACCACGTGCTGAAGGAACAAAGGCACCAATTCGGAGGAGGAAGGCAACTTAGGTAATGGCACAAGATGTATCATTTTGGAAAACCTATCACAAATCACCCAGATAACGGTCATTCTCTGAGAAACAGGGAGGTCGGAAATGAAATCCATAGAGATATGGGTCCATGGTCTCTTGGGCACAGGCAATGGCATCAACAAACCACTAGAGCGAGAGCAAGGCTTGGAGCGAGAGCAAGTCCCGCAAGACTGCACAAATTCCCTGACGTCACGAGACAAAGTAGGCCACCAAAAGGACCGACTAACCAAGTCTCTGGTACCAAAAATTCCGGGATGACTGGCCAACGCGGAACAATGAATCTCAGACATCACACTCTTTTTCCACCGGTCAGGGACAAACAATTTCCCAATAGGGCAGCGCTCGGGTTTATCCTCCTGACACCCTTCCAGAGCCAGTCTCAAATTGGGCGAGATGGCGGAAAGAACTACACCCTCTTTCAAAATAACAGCAGGATCAGATAACTCAGGAGAGTCCGCAAGGAAACTGTAGCGCCCGCGTCCCTGCCTGCTGCCAGACAGGGACGTCGCTCTCCTCACCTGCGCTTAGCGTCCTCAGTGCTCCCAGCCCCCTCTGCGCCTATGACGTCCTCCTTCCGCCCTGCTGGTCCCGCGCGCTCCTTCCCTGCTACTGGCCTTAGGGCGCGCGCCCGCACCCTCCCCCGCTCTTAAAGGAGCCGCGCGCATTTTCCAAATCAGTCTCCAGCCAATGCTGGAGGACTCCACCCTATATTAAGGGCTTCCTCCTTAATGTAGGTGCCCGAGCAATGTTGTTTCCTGTGCAGTCTAACTCTGTTTCAGCCTTCAGCTCCTGATTCCAGTTACCTGCCTGTTACCTGTCGGCTTGCCTGTCTGCCATCCGTCTGCAGTTCCATCCAGAGGTTCGGACGTCATCTGCAGAGATCCCCGGCTCTTGCCTGCTCACCTAGGAGCGATCATCTGCCATCCGACTGCAGCTCCATCCGGAAGTTCGGACATCATCTGCAGAGATCCCCGGCTCTTGCCTGCTCACCTGGGAGCGATCATCTGCCATCCGACTGCAGCTCCATCCTGAAGTTCGGACATCATCTGCAGAGATCCCCGGCTCTTGCCTGCTCACCTGGGAGCGATCATCTGCCATCCGACTGCAGCCTACCTGGAGGCTCCACCATATCAGGTCGTATATACCTGCCTGTCTAGAGACTGCCTGGTCACTTGTTGTGACAACCTGCCTGTCTAGAGTCTGCCTGGTCACTTGCCATGACAACCTGCCTGCCCAGAGTCTGCCTGGTCACTTGCCGTGACAACCTGCCTGCCCAGAGACTGCCTGGTCACTTGCCGTGACAACCTGCCTGCCCAGAGACTGCCTGGTCACTTGCCGTGACAACCTGCCTGCCCAGAGTCTGCCTGGTCACTTGCTGTGACAACCTGCCTGTCTAGAGATTTCTTGGTCACTTGCCGTGACAACCTGCCTGCCCAGAGACTGCCTGGTCACCTGCCGTGACAACCTGCCTGCCCAGAGACTGCCTGGTCACTTGCCGTGACAACCTGCCTGTCCCAGAGACTGCCTTGGTCACTTGCCGTGACAACCTGCCTGTCCAGAGACTGCCTCGGTTACTTACCGTTACAACCTGCCTGCCCAGAGACTTCCTTGGTCACTTGCTGTGACAAACCTGCCTGTCCAGAAACTACCTATATCCTCTGCCGTGAATCCCTGCCCTTTTCCCAGGTGCCACCCGCTCTCTTACAAGTAAAATCTCTTGTATAATAAAGCTATGTGGTTCCACCAACCTGACCTGTCTCGTCAGTAGTTCCACCCACCAGACCCGTTACAGTTTGCTCGGGCCATGGAACCCGGTGGCACCCAAACCCCTTCACTCCCGGAACTGTGTCATGAGCTGTCCCGCCAGAGGTCTCAACAGGAGACCATCCTGGGTCACCTGCGGAACGTCAAATCCCGTCTGGACACTCTGAAATCATCACTTGCAACCATCGCTGGAGCCATGACTCATAATCCGTCAGTCCCGCTGATTCCCAATTCCGTGGTTTCCATTCCCGGACCCCGACTGTCAGCTCCTCCTAGGTTTGGAGGCGATCCTGCTCTGGCTCGGGGTTTCATTAATCTGTGCACCCTGCATTTTGAACTCCTGGCACACCAGTTTAACTCTGACGGGCCAAAATTGCCTTCATCATGTCCCATCTCACCGGAGAAGCCCTGGCCTGGCTTAATCCTCTCTGGGAGAGAGAGGATCCTCTGGTATCTGACCTGCCTGCTTTTCTCTCGACCTTCCGGAAGGTATTCGACGAACCTGGACGGAGGACTTCCTCTGCATCATCTCTGCTGCGTCTCCGTCAGGAGAGTCTCACCGTTGGTCAATATGCCATACGGTTCCGGACTTTAGCCTCAGAACTAGCCTGGGACAATGAAGCTCTAATTTCGGTCTTCTGGGAGGGTCTGTCCGGCCGTATTAAA
Organism: Oophaga sylvatica; assembly: GCA_033576555.1. NCBI lineage: Eukaryota > Metazoa > Chordata > Amphibia > Anura > Dendrobatidae > Oophaga > Oophaga sylvatica. The sequence goes on along the minus strand of JARQOD010000001.1, from coordinate 423,559,572 downwards.
GACGAACTTGCCGGTCGGGACGTTCCAACCTCTCTAGATGATTTAATAAATCTTGCCAATCGAATTGATCTTCGGTTCCAGGAACGAGCCAAAGAGATCACCCGTAAAAAAGAATTTTCCCATCTTGCACCCCCGTGTCAGAGATCTATAACCTCTTCCGTTTCTCCTCAGGTGCACACTGCTGAGCCTATACAGGTCGACCAGACCAAGATGGTCAAAGCCCGTCAGGACTCACGCCGTGCCGAGAAAAGTTGCTTCTACTGCGGCAGTAAGGAGCACTGGATCCAAACCTGTCCGGAGAAGTCGGGAAAACGCCTGTGTCTAGGTTCGCTCGGAGAGGTCAATCTAGACAAAAATAAATCCTCTTCATCCCTGCTGCTGTCGGTTTCAATTCTGATCGGTAAGAACCGCCACTTCGAAATGGCCCAACTTGATTCTGGAGCAGCTGGGAATCTCGTGTCACAGGCTCTAGTAGAGAAGTATCACATTCCCACCAAACCTCTTGTTGAACCTGTATCTGTTGCTGCTGTGGATGGGGGCCTCCTACCTCGTCCCATCCGACTTATCACCGAAGTCATAACCCTGCAGGTGGGAATTTTGCATTCTGAGAGCATCTCATTTCATGTTCTGCCTGGACTCTCTCATGCTTTCTTACTAGGTCTGCCTTGGCTTCAAAAACATGCACCTGTGCTCGACTGGCAGAATGGAGAGGTTCTTCGCTGGGGACAGGACTGTCATAAAACGTGTCTGGTGCCTGTTCATCCTGTCTATTCTTCTCCTACACCTGCTAATCTACCTGGACTCCCGATTCCATATTGGTCATTTGCTGATGTTTTCAATAAAAAGGAAGCAGAGACATTACCCCCGCATAGACCATATGATTGCCCGATTGACCTGTTACCCGGTACTACGCCTCCCCGTGGGCGTATTTACCCGTTGTCTGCTGCTGAGACCAGGTCGATGTCCGAATATATCGAGGAGAACTTAGCAAAGGGATTTATCCGGAAATCTACCTCCCCAGCGGGAGCAGGTTTTTTCTTCGTTAAAAAGAAAGACGGATCTCTCCGTCCCTGTATTGACTACAGAGGCCTAAATTCGATCACGGTGAAGAATAAGTACCCTCTTCCACTCATTCCAGAACTGTTTGATCGTCTTAGAGGGGCTAGAGTCTTCACCAAACTAGATCTTCGTGGAGCATACAACCTGGTTCGTATCCGTCGAGGAGATGAATGGAAGACGGCATTCAACACCCGGGACGGCCACTACGAGTACTTGGTGATGCCCTTTGGTCTCTGTAATGCTCCAGCAGTCTTTCAGGAGTTGGTCAACGACATCTTCCGGGACCTCCTCTATTCCTGCGTTGTGGTGTACCTTGACGACATCTTGGTCTTCTCTCCGGATCTTCAGTCTCACCGGAGGGATGTTCGTCAGGTTCTGCTCAGGCTCAGGCAGAATCACCTCTTCGCCAAATATGAGAAGTGCCTCTTTGAGCAGACATCGCTTCCGTTTCTAGGCTACATCATTTCTCAGACAGGCCTATGAATGGATCCGGAGAAATTGTCTGCCATCGAGAAGTGGCCCCGACCGGAGGGGTTGAAGGCCATTCAGCGGTTCCTGGGATTCGCCAACTATTACCGTCTCTTCATACCGCACTTCTCTTCCAGGACTGCTCCAATCTCAGCGCTCACTCGCAAGGATGCTAACCCCAAACAGTGGACGACCGAAGCAGAGGAGGCCTTCCTTTCTCTGAAACAGGCCTTTTCTTCCGCTCCAGTGCTGCATCGCCCGGATGGCAACAAGCAGTTCTTCCTGGAGGTGGACGCTTCCTCTGCTGGAGCCGGAGCGGTTCTTACCCAAAAATCGCCATCCGGGAGGATGGTGTCCTGCGGTTTCTTCTCCAAACTCTTCTCCTCCTCCGAGCGCAACTACTCCATAGGAGATCGAGAGTTATTGGCCATTAAGTTGGCATTGGAGGAGTGGCGTTACCTACTCGAAGGGGCTCTTCATCCGGTAATCATCTACACGGATCACAAAAATCTGGCATACCTCCAGCAGGCACAGAGACTTAATCCTCGCCAAGCCCGGTGGTCCTTGTTTTTTGCCCGCTTCGATTTTCTTTTGCATTTTCGCCCAGCTGACAAAAACGTCAAGGCGGATGCCTTGTCTCGGTCTTTCCTGGTGTCGGATCTCGAAGATGAGCCTAAACATATCATCGATCCCGCCAGAGTGATGCAGGTGGCTCCCGTGAGTCTAAATCGTCTCCCTCCTGGTAAGACGTTCGTATCAGAAACCGATCGGAAGAGAATCCTACATTGGGGTCACTCGTCTAAACTCGCTGGCCACGCTGGTCAAAAAAAGACCCTCCAACTCATTACTCGGCATTATTGGTGGCCTACCCTGCACAAAGACGTAATAGACTTTGTTTCTGCCTGTGTTTCCTGTGCCCGCAACAAAGTTCCGAGACACCTGCCTACGGCCGTCTTCTTCCGCTTCCTGTACCCGCTGCCCCCTGGCAGCATATAGCCATGGACTTCATAACAGATCTGCCCATCTCTGCCGGTTGTACGGTCATTTGGGTGGTCGCTGACCGCTTTTCCAAGATGGCTCACTTCATTCCTCTGCCAGGTCTTCCGTCTGCACCCGAGTTGGCTAAAGACTTTATCCGCCACATCTTCCGTCTTCATGGTCTGCCTCGTCACATTGTGTCGGATCGTGGGGTTCAGTTCACCTCACGTTTCTGGAGAGCCACTTGTAAGTTGCTAGACGTCACCCTGGATTTTTCCTCCGCTTACCACCCACAGTCCAATGGACAAGTTGAACGAATAAATCAGAATTTGACCAGTTATCTTCGACACTTCGTTAATGCCCACCATTCTGACTGGGTGGAGCTCCTGCCTTGGGCCGAATTCTCCTACAATAATCATGAGAGCGAATCTTCCACCAAGTCTCCGTTTTTTGTAGTCTTCGGTCAGCACCCTCGGATCCCTGTCCCTGTTTCCATCTCTGTGGACAATCCAGCTGCGGAATCTCTGGTTAGAGAATTCTCCTCCATCTGGGAGAGTACCCGGTCCGCACTCATTCAGTCATCCGAGCGCATGAAAAGACATGCTGACAAAAAACGTCTGGATCCTCCTCAATTCCGTCCTGGGGACAAAGTCTGGCTTTCGTCCAAATATGTTCGACTCAAAATTCCGTCCTACAAGTTAGGTCCTCGGTTCATCGGTCCTTTTGAGATCATCAGTCAGATCAATCCGGTGTCCTATAAATTGAAACTCCCGGCCAATTTGAGAATTCCTAATTCTTTTCATGTATCTCTCCTCAAACCTGTGGTTCTTAACTCTTTTTTTAAGTCTACAGGTACACCTCCTGCTCCAGTGTCTGCTGATGATGAATTTGAGGTAGAGAACATTCTGGCCACAAAAAGGGTAGGAAGAAAGACTTATTTTTTGGTGGATTGGAAGGGGTTTGGTCCTGAGGAGAGAACCTGGGAGCCTCGGGAGAACATCCATGCCCCTCTTATCCTAGCTAAATTTCTTTCTGGCCTAAAGAAGGGGGGGCCTAGAGGGGGGGGTACTGTAGCGCCCGCGTCCCTGCCTGCTGCCAGACAGGGACGTCGCTCTCCTCACCTGCGCTTAGCGTCCTCAGTGCTCCCAGCCCCCTCTGCGCCTATGACGTCCTCCTTCCGCCCTGCTGGTCCCGCGCGCTCCTTCCCTGCTACTGGCCTTAGGGCGCGCGCCCGCACCCTCCCCCGCTCTTAAAGGAGCCGCGCGCATTTTCCAAATCAGTCTCCAGCCAATGCTGGAGGACTCCACCCTATATTAAGGGCTTCCTCCTTAATGTAGGTGCCCGAGCAATGTTGTTTCCTGTGCAGTCTAACTCTGTTTCAGCCTTCAGCTCCTGATTCCAGTTACCTGCCTGTTACCTGTCGGCTTGCCTGTCTGCCATCCGTCTGCAGTTCCATCCAGAGGTTCGGACGTCATCTGCAGAGATCCCCGGCTCTTGCCTGCTCACCTAGGAGCGATCATCTGCCATCCGACTGCAGCTCCATCCGGAAGTTCGGACATCATCTGCAGAGATCCCCGGCTCTTGCCTGCTCACCTGGGAGCGATCATCTGCCATCCGACTGCAGCTCCATCCTGAAGTTCGGACATCATCTGCAGAGATCCCCGGCTCTTGCCTGCTCACCTGGGAGCGATCATCTGCCATCCGACTGCAGCCTACCTGGAGGCTCCACCATATCAGGTCGTATATACCTGCCTGTCTAGAGACTGCCTGGTCACTTGTTGTGACAACCTGCCTGTCTAGAGTCTGCCTGGTCACTTGCCATGACAACCTGCCTGCCCAGAGTCTGCCTGGTCACTTGCCGTGACAACCTGCCTGCCCAGAGACTGCCTGGTCACTTGCCGTGACAACCTGCCTGCCCAGAGACTGCCTGGTCACTTGCCGTGACAACCTGCCTGCCCAGAGTCTGCCTGGTCACTTGCTGTGACAACCTGCCTGTCTAGAGATTTCTTGGTCACTTGCCGTGACAACCTGCCTGCCCAGAGACTGCCTGGTCACCTGCCGTGACAACCTGCCTGCCCAGAGACTGCCTGGTCACTTGCCGTGACAACCTGCCTGTCCCAGAGACTGCCTTGGTCACTTGCCGTGACAACCTGCCTGTCCAGAGACTGCCTCGGTTACTTACCGTTACAACCTGCCTGCCCAGAGACTTCCTTGGTCACTTGCTGTGACAAACCTGCCTGTCCAGAAACTACCTATATCCTCTGCCGTGAATCCCTGCCCTTTTCCCAGGTGCCACCCGCTCTCTTACAAGTAAAATCTCTTGTATAATAAAGCTATGTGGTTCCACCAACCTGACCTGTCTCGTCAGTAGTTCCACCCACCAGACCCGTTACAGAAACTCCTCGAGAGGGCATCCGCTTTAACATTCTTAGTGCCAGGAAGAAAGGAAACCACAAAATTAAAACGTGTGAAAAACAAGGCCCACCTGGCCTGTCTAGGATTAAGTCGCTTGGCTGATTCCAGATAAACCAGATTCTTATGGTCCGTGAGGACCACCACCTGATGTTTGGCTCCCTCCAGCCAATGTCTCCACTCTTCAAAAGCCCACTTCATGGCCAATAACTCCCGATTACCCACGTCATAATTACGTTCAGTCGGAGAAAATTTTCGAGAGAAAAAGGCACAAGGGTTACTTTTAGAGGTCTCTGGATCTCTTTGGGACAAAACGGCACCTGCCCCAATTTCAGAGGCATCAACCTCCACCTGAAATGGCAGAGAAACATCAGGCTGCCGTAGAACAGGAGCAGAAGTGAATCTCTGCTTAAGTTCCTGAAATGCAGAGACTGCCTCAGGAGGCCAATTCACCACATCAGAACCTTTCTTGGTCAAATCAGTCAATGGTTTAACAATAACAGAGAAATTACCAATAAATTTACGATAAAAATTGGCAAAACCCAAGAATCTCTGAAGAGCCTTTAATGAAGTAGGTTGGACCCAATCACAGATGGCCTGAACCATGACCGGGTCCATTTCAATAACAGATGGGGACAAAATGAATCCCAGAAATGAGATCCTCTGTACGCCAAAAAGACACTTTGATCCCTTCACATACAGAGCATTTTCTCTCAAAATCTGGAACACAGTCCGAACATGTTTCACATGAGAGTCCCAGTCATTGGAAAAAATCAAGATATCATCCAAATAAACAATCAGAAATTTATCCACAAAATCCCTGAAAATGTCATTCATGAAGGACTGGAAGATGGAAGGAGCATTAGTGAGCCCAAAGGGCATCACTAGGTACTCAAAATGCCCCTCTGGGGTATTAAATGCCGTCTTCCATTCATCCCCGTGCTTAATGCGAATAAGGTTATACGCCCCCCTGAGGTCAAGCTTGGTAAACCAAGTAGCACTTTTCACCCTGGAAAACAGGTCGGAAATCAAGGGTAACGGATATTGATATTTCACAGTGATATTGTTCAAGAGACGATAATCAATACACGGCCTTAATGAACCATCCTTTTTGGCCACAAAGAAAAAACCGGCACCCAAGGGTGAAGAGGATGGTCTGATATGACCCTTCTCCAATGACTCCTTGATATAAGAGAGCATAGCGTCATGTTCAGGTACAGACAAGTTAAAAAGGCGACCTTTAGGGAATTTACTACCAGGCACTAATTCAATAGCGCAGTCATAGCTCCTATGGGGGGGCAAGGATGCAGATTTACTTTCGCTAAACACATCAGAAAAATCAGTCAAAAAGTCAGGAACATCCTGAGCCTGGGGAGAGGCAGAAAAAACAGGAGTGTTGGCATTAACATATTGGCAGCCCCAACTGGTTACAGACACAGATTTCCAATTCAAAACAGGATTATGAGACTGTAACCAAGGGAAACCTAGTACAATAATGTCATGCAGATTATACAGCACCAAAAATTTGCAACTCTCCTGATGATCAGGTTCAACCCTCATTATCACCTGAGTAGAGAACTGGGGTTTATTCTCAGCCAAAGGGGTAGAATCAATCCCCAGTAGGGGAATAGACTTCCGTAGGGGTATCAAGGGAAACCCACAACGTTAAGCAAAATCAAAATCCATCAGGTTAATAGCTGCTCCAGAATCAACGAAAGCCTGAGCAGAAAATGTGGACAGGGAGCAAATCAGGGTAACAGTCAACAGAAATTTAGTCTGAACTCTACCCAAGACAACTGAGCGTGCAAAACGTCTTCCCCGCTTAGGGCAGACTGAAATAGCATGAGAGGCGTCACCACAGTAGAAACATAACCCATTGCGTTTTCGAAACTCATGACGCTGTGCCCCAGAAGCCACTCTATCACACTGCATGGGTTCAGAAGCTGGTTCACAAGGCAACACTTTTCCACGCATACCTCTACGCTCACGCAAACGTCTGTCAATTTGAATCGCCAATGACATAGAATCATTGAGACCAGAGGGAGCAGGGAAACCCACCATAACATCTTTTACATTATCTGACAGACCCTTCCGAAAAAGGGCTGCCAAAGCATCATCATTCCATTTGGTCAGGACTGCCCCCCTTTGGAATATCTGACAGTACAACTCAGCGTCCTCAAGCCCCTGACTTAATGCCAACAAGGCTTTTTCAGCTTGATCAGTGACATTAGGTTCATCGTACAATAACCCCAGAGCCAGAAAAAATGCATCAACATTACTCAAAACAGGATCCCCAGGTGTCAGGGAAAAAGCCCAATCCTGAGGATCGCCATGCAGGAGAGAGATGACAATTTGAACCTGCTGTGCTGCGTTCCCTGAGGACTTAGGTTTTAAGGCAAAAAACAACTTACAGTTATTTTTGAAATTCAGAAATTTAGCTCGATCCCCTAAAAACAAATCTGGCATGGGGATCCTAGGTTCCACAACCGGCAACCCTGCAAGATAGGTAGCAATACTCCGAACTTCAGTGGCAAGCTGATCCACACGGCCAGACAACTGTGCAAACTCCATTGAGAGAAAAAAAAAATCCTCAGCACCCAGAGAAAAAGAGGGAAAGAAAAAAATATATATATCTCTGACAACTCTGACAACTTTTTTTTTTTTTTTTACACTATCTTTCCCTTCTGTGAGTACCATATAATTTTCAGTTTGGCCGGTGATACTGTTATGATTTGGTAGCTGAGGAGAGCAGGCAAAAAAGGCAATACACCAGAGAGGTTGGAATCTACTGGATTGCAGTACCCTGACTAACCACCACAACTAAAGGCAGCCGTGGAGCGTACCTACATTGGTCCTAGACGCCTCATCACAGCCTGAGAAGCTAACTATACCTAAAGATAGACAGAGGAAAACTATCTGCCCCGGAGCAGATCCCCAAAGAACATAGGAAGCCCCCAAACATGTAATGGCAGTTAGACAAGAGGAAATACAGACACAGACAGAAAATAGTATGAGCAAACGTTGGGGCCCAATCTTCCTAGAAAGAAAAGGATAGGAAGTACACTTACTGCAATCCAAAAAACCCTAAAAAAATACCAACTCACTAATTGCAAAAACACCTGAGATCACACGACCTCTACCACCTAAATTAGTTCTCTGGTGTAACAAAACTAAGCAGCAGCCACTGAAAAAACTGGAAAAGGCAAATGAACAAATAACAGTGGCTCAGATAAACTGAGAGGAGCACAAGCCCCCGGAGTGGACCTGGCTGACCTCCACAGAAGTGCAGGACAAAATGTAAAAAGCAAGCACAAAAATAAAAACAGAAAATATCTTATCTGTTAGCAGAAGATGCAGGCAAGACACAGCAAGCTTCCAAGTGAACCAGGAACCAAAGTTGAGACAAGAACAATTGATCACCGGCAACCCTGATGGGAGGGAACCTCCCTTATATAAGACCAGTCTGTAACACCTGATTGCCAATCTTCACAATCTTCATTGAATAGTTCAGTACTGTTTGTAACCACCAGAGGGAGCTTCTGCTCAGAATTCATTTCTAACACATTCACAACACATAACATTGGGTGAGACATGGATTGGACTATGGTTTCCATAGTAATTTAACTGACCGTGATATCTGATTGGATGCTTTATATGTTTTTTATATTGTACATGTGTTTTTTTCTCTCATTTATGGATTATTGTGTATGTCATGGAAATATATATGTATTCCATATATTCAAAGTATATTCATATATATGCATTCACAGTTAGATAGATCTCACTTGCTAAAAATCCTGTGCTCACGCATATCTATGCCAGCTATAATCAGTCGTTTTAAACGACCCTGGCCTTCATAAAGTACAGAAAGTTTTAATAGATATCTATTGTTTACTTTATAGTCATGCAAGAAAACTAGGGCAAAAGAACATGAAACAATAAATCTGCAACTTCAGCTCTTTTATCATAATTATCATACTTACACTAGAACAGCCAATAATCTAGCAGCTTTTAATTGTATGTTAATTGACTAACCAGCCCCTTTTTGTAAACGTATAAAACCTTGAATGAATAATAAATGTGTGGTCTTGACGAACTGTTATACTGACACTTCCGTTGTGGACAGTTTCATTTCGTTCTGAGCGCTCAAAAAGACATTTAATAGAGAATTAGGAACAGCAAGCAGCAAACACTGAAGGATATATTTATCCTAATTAAATTTCCATAACAGTTGGCGCCTGCACGCGGGGCATTGGACGAAACGCACGAGGACCCGGCCGACTGGAGAGACGGGGGTGTTGGCCCTGGCCTTGGCACACGGGACGGAGACTGCAGCTCCATAAGTAAGGTAAGAAAACTCTGTCATCTTACCTGAATGTTCCCTGTGCCTAGTCCTAGCCTACACTTCTAGCCGGTCGGACGTGGTCATCACCGCATTCCCAGGTAGTGTAAAAAGTCCAAACCCTTATCCAAAAGCCCTGGGATATAAGCTGAGTTGTTTGCTGCTGTGCTGTATATGTTTCATGTTTTGTGTGAACCGGGAGAAAGTTGGAACTGTGACTGTGTTTTTGCTTGCTGATTTCTGGGGGCTGTATAGCAAAAACTAAATTGCTGGATAAGTTCCCGCAGTTATCTTTCACACACAGGAGGGAGGTCATCCCAGAAAAAATCCAGGTGTGAGGGGCGGGAGCTTTGTTCTGGATAAGTCCACGCAATTATTCTTCACACATTGGAGAGAGGTTATCCCAGATCAATCCAGGTGTGAGGAGCGAGGGCTTTGAATCGGTTAAGTTTCTGCAGTTATCTTTCACACACAGGAGGGAGGTCATCCCAGATCAATCCAGGTGTGAGGGGCAGGAGCTTTGTTTGGATAAGTTCTCACAATAATCGTCCACGCAAGGGGGGAGGTCATCCCAGTCAAATCAGACGTGGATGGTGAGAATTTTGATTAAGGCTATTACAGATTACTGTGACCGGCGCACCGGCCAGGGCGTACGGTTTTCAGAAAGTGATAGACCTGTACCTGTAGCATCGCCATGCTCAGTGCAATTGGTGAGTTATCAGTTACCAGAGCAGCTTGTATGTGTCACAGATCATCAAAAGAGGGATTCGTATTCTCCCGGGTGTCTGTCTCATTGTACATGTCACTGTCTGTCTTGCAGGTACTGTCGCTTTAAATCTCATTCAGCGTGCGCTCTGTCAGTATCTCATTCACTGCTGGCTGTAGCAGCGAGAAAACCCCTTTGACCCCCCCTCCTCTGCTAATCACGTTGTCACATCTGTTTCCTGGTTTTGATCTTTTTAAGCTAGTTTTTTTTGGCTACAGGTTTTAACGTGAAAATTCTCAGGCATTCAGACTGAACTATATTCATTTTTTGCTATTCTGAGGGATAATATTTTTTTTTTTTTTTTTTTGATACGTGATTTCATTGCCTGTAGAGACCGCAAGCAGAGATATAAGGGAGGGGGGAAGTGCTGGCAGCAGCGAGGTGACATTCCAGAAGGCGGTAGGAAAAAGCCTACGCTACCAGACAAAAGTTTTAAAGTACTTTTCTTTTTGTTTTTATCATTTTACAATCAGTTTTTCCACCTCTTTTCTGTTTTTTAATTAGCTGTTTTAGTAACAAGGGTTGTTTTTCAGAGTTTTATGATTAATACGGTTTTTCTTTTCTCCCCTTTTTGGTGAATTTTTTTTTTCTTTTTCTAGAGTTTTTTACTAAATCTAACTTTTGTTTTTAAAGTTTTTCTTTTCAGTACATTTTTAAATAATTTTGGAGAGTTTTTTTTCTAATCAATTTACTTCAGAGTTTTATTCTCCAACCATTTTTTTTTCTCTACTAGCTTGCTTTAGACCAAGGTCACTCCACAGATAAGGAAACTGCAGGCTGAGGGAGAGCACACACACAAACTGCGCAGCGGTTTGAGTAACACCTCCCATCAGGCATTCAGCGAAGACATGCAGAGCCAGAGTGCAGCAGTTTTCAGATTTTTAATCACCTTTGTTGAATAGGTTTTTGGAATAGACACAGTAAGTGAGAATCGAAGGCCTAGGCATGTGAATAGAAGGTCAGAGTACGTGAAAAGCAAATAGACAGGCAGCCTTTACGCTGCATAATGAAATGTTTTTTCTTGTTTTTGTTATTTGAAAGGCAACTGGAAAGTTTGTTAATAGATTACCATCTGCTATAAAAGAGCAGTGGTGCATCGTGTAGAAGGTACAGCAAGTTAATTTGAACGGACCAGGAAGTGATTTTTTATGTGAATAAGATTGAAAAGGTGTTAAATCGTCTGTGAGAAAAAGATCACTGACATGTCACAAAAGCAGAATTCAGAGTCACACACATCACATGTCCATCATGTGGAGACACGGGACAGGTGTAGGCTGCTCTCATTGAGTAAGGAGCCTTGTACAGGGAAAAACGCTCCCCGCCTCTCTCCACAGGGAGAAGGCATTTTTGTTTCAACCATCCCCTCTCAAGAGTCACAGGGGGGACACCCTCTCCTTTTTCTTCTTTCAGTCCCTTTCTCCTTCTTCTTCAGACTTTTCTCCTCTTTCCTCGCTGCCATCCCTCTCATTCCTTCTTTCCCCTCCCTCACATCTCTGACACATCCATTTTCTTCATCTTCCTCTTCTTCTATCTCTTCCTCTCCAACTCTCAAATCTTCTTCTTCATCTTCTTCTACTTCTCCCCCTCCATCTTTCTCCTCTCTCTCTCCTCCATCTTTCTCTCTTTTCCCCCTTTCACACTTCTCTCCCTCCCCTCTTTCCTTTTCCTCCCTTTCTCCTCCCACACCACACCCACCTGCTCATGCTTGCTCTCCTCCTCTTTCCTCCTCTCAGGCACATCCCTGCTATTCTTCACCCTCCCCTTCATCTCTCCCCTCCTCTTTCTCTCGCTCCTCCCTCACACCTCCCTTCTCTTCCTTTTTTTTCTACTTCGTTATCAACTGGGTCAACGCCCAATCAAAGCAATGTGGTGTCCCTGTATTCAGTGCCTCCAGCACAGGGCACCCTGTCTATCCCAAGCACAGTACAAACATTGCCAGTCATTATATCAGGGGAAGAAAGTGCAAATCTCCCTACACAAAACGCTGCATGTAGCCCCCAGACACAACAACTAGCAGAGCCCACAGCTAGGGCTTCACAGGGGGTGGTGTAGCTACAGACACAAATGAGGAACCTCAGTGCCGAGCAGGGCTGCCAGCATGGAACCATGACACTGATCCACCGCAGCCTCAGCAAGGAAGTGGGAAATCCCCATGCAGCAAGACAACTTTTAAGCCCAAATCTCACCCAGTGTATGCACCAAGTACACCATGTCACTTCTTATCTGATGAAGATGAAAATGCAACGTCACACATGCTGCCCAATACTAGGGAAGAAAACCCACAAACACCAAGAGAGCAGGGACAGGTAGAGGCACCATCCTATGAGCCCTTCATCCCAAGCCAGGTGATCAGTATGCTGCCAGACCCAGGGATACACCCCATGCCATTCTGCCAAAAAATGCAGCAGATCCAGCGAACGTATGCAGCAGCCTGGATTGATTTCTGGATCGTAATGGAAATAAAAGCAGGTGATGCATTCTGGCCAATTATGAGAGAACACTTCAAGCTTCCAACAGAGTTAGATGCGTATGCCTGGGAGACAGGACCAAAGCTAATTGAGCAACTCAGAGAATGGGCCAAAAGCAGACTGACAGGACAAACTCTCAGCCTACATGACATGAGTCAAGACAAGACAGAGTCTGTGGAGAAGTTCCATGACAGAGTAATGCAAGTGTTTCAAGATTTGGGCCTCATTACCCATGATCAGACACACAGACGGATGTTGGCACAGGCTTTTGTGCATGGACTGAGAGAACCAATCAGGAAACCACTGGTAGTAGCCAGGCCTGAGTACACGTCAATAGCAATGGATACCCTGCTCGCAGTAGCAAAAAGGATTGAGTCCCGCCGGGACAGAAGGGATGTCCGGCGTTACAACTGTGGCGAGTTTGGTCATTTCCGGAACCGGTGCAGAACACCGACTTCGCAAAGAAGAAGAAGAAACACAGAAAGCAGTGAAGAACCCCGTCCATAGGACAGGAGCACACCCAGTCCACAGGGAACCTCACCAGTGGGACCAATATCCTGAGAGTGGATGGCGTAGTCAGATCTTTTCTTGTGGAACTCCGCAACCTCACCTATCTATCAGAATCTTCTGCTTCCTGCATGGGAATTGATGGTCAAGTCAGACATTTCCAGATTATGAAGCCCCTGAGCGTGTGGACTCAGCCAGAACACTCCATCATGTCCCAGTTTGTTGTGTCAAAGACCTGCACCCTCAACCTATTGGGAGTGGACCTACTGCAGAAGCTGAAAGCGACCTGAGTGTTCCAGGAAGATGGGACCATGACACTTTCTTCACCCCTGACCCAAGAAGAAACAGGAACAACCACACTGCAGACCTATCACAGGAGGTGCTGGACATAGTACCAGAAAAGCCACTCCATCACCCAGAGTCAAGATGTCTCTGACCAACTGAAGGTCTAAGTGAACTCGCCTAAGAAGACGGCCTGAGAACTTTGACATTGGCCAGGATATTCAACTCCAGAAGGACCCTACTCACTTCATGGAATGGCAACACCTCATCCGGCTCCAACGCCAGAAGTTCATCTTTTGCAAGCACCAGGAGGTGCCCCCTGCAGTCAACCAATTCACCCAGGCCCTAGACCGGCAAAAGGCCACTCAGCTCTTCAAACTTGTGCACAAATACTGACCTGAGACCGAACTGGAGAAAAAGAAACTACTGATGGCCCGTGCTGAGAAAAAAGCAGCCGGTGAAGGAGACGTCCCAACAAGAAGACCCCCTGTGATCAGAGCAGGTGCTAACACAGTGACTGCCTTGGTGGAGAACAAGAAAGCCAGCTGGTCGTCATCTCTCATGATGTGGATCCTAGTAGGCGGCTTGTTTTCTCGCCAGCTCTGTGCTGGGAGATGGGAGTCCCCTGCCGCATAGTGAAGGACAAGGCAAAACTGGGCTGCCTCGCCCATCGGAATCAATCCCAGCTTTCCACAGTGAAGAAAAAGACTGTAAACCCCACTGAGTTCAGAATGGTGCAAGGCCTGGAGGCCGTGAAAGAGGGTACGGTATTTGAAACCCCAACAGTGCTGAACCCGCACACTCTGCTCTCAAAAGTCCCAGTCACCGTAACGGTATTCACGGTGATCAGCCTGGCCAGTACCTTCTTCAGTGTTTCCTCTCCACCTGGAGGCCTGCCTTCACGCACCAGTGCAGTGCATATGGACAGTGTTGCCTCAAGGTGCTCAAAACAAGCCCTTCAAGTTTCACCAAGACAATGTCCTCCATCCTCGTCAACTGGATTGCAGAATATGCAAGAGTCACTCTTCTACAACACGTGGATGACCTTCTCTTTTGTGTGGTTGACATCGACACCTGCACAGTCTATTCCTTGTCTCTCCTACTCTACCTGGAAGAACAGCAACGCAAGGTCTGGAAGAACAAAGTCCAGTGATGTCAGAAGCAAGTTACATCCCTGGGACACTGTATTGCCCACCAGACGAAACACATGTCAAAAGACTGGAAGACCACTGTGGAGAAGATGGCTCCCCCAACAACTCCAAGAATGCTGCAGGCCTTCCCTGGTCTAGTGTCGTATTGCAGAACCTGGATCCCTGATGCCTCAGTCCTAATGCAGCCTCTGTGCGCTTGCATCAACGCAACCCCGCTCCTTCTATCAGACGCAGCCTTCAACCCATTCAGGAGATTGGAAGAACTCCACAGTCTCAGCGCCAATACCAGGCCTACCTGACTACGAGAAGTCTTTCCGTCTACCTGATGGAAGAAAGAAGGTCATGCTACTGGAGTCCTGATATGGATTCACGGGGGAAAACAGAGACTTTTAGGCTGCCTCTCAGCCCGCTTGGATCCAGTTGCAAGAGGAGCACCCTCCTGCCTGATGGCAGTATCTGCAGCACACACCCCCCTGGACAAGGTTGCTGACATCATTCTTGGACAGCCACTGGAAACTCTCACTCCACACTACATCTTGGCAATCTTCAATCAAGCTCAACCAACAATAATCTCCCCACCGCCAGGCATCTTTGTGGCGCCTCTATCGCCTTTGTCTCATAATGTCACCGTCTCCAGACCTACAGTCCTCATCCCGGCTACTCTACTCCCACTCCCAAGGGGGGATACAATATGGACTTTCCAGAACAAAATTTACAGAATTACAGAATGGCTCCAGATTTGCAGATGATGAAGAAGTTTCCACACAGGAAGTGCAGTGACCAGCAATCAAGAAATCCTGTGGTCCAGAAGTCTGTCACCTAGCCTGTCAGCCCAGGAAGCAGAACTGATAGCGCTGACGAAGGCCTGCCAGATGGCAGAAGGCAAGACTGCAAACATCTACACCGACTACAGGTACTCGCATGGCATTGCACACGACTTTGGGCCCATCTGGGCTACAAGGGACTTCATCACAGCAAACGGGACAACCGTGAAGCATCATGGAGCCTTCAGGGACCTGCTGGGTGTACTCCAACTTCCAAAATGGTGGCAATTTGAAAAATCAAAGTGCATGGAAAACTAAGAACAGAAGAGGCGTGAGGCAACAACATGGCGGACATGGCAGCCAAAGAAGCGGCCAAAGGAAGACAGCATGGAGAAGTGGGAGAGGTCGTAGAGCCGGACGGCTACTACATGACGAGATGAATATTGGCACAGTCCGAAAGGAGGTGCTACCAGTAGGTTCCCAAACCGTAGAATCATATAGCAAAAACTGGGCACACTCAGAAATTGTGTAAATGAAATTTAATACGTACAACTGATCACTAGTAACAGACGTTTCGGTCTATATTGACCTTCATCAGTGTACTAAAAAAACAAAATAAGTGATCAATATTTATAAAACAGAAATAAGGTATATACACTAATATAAAGGGTCATAGGAAATCTAGAATGCTCCCAACAGAGTGCATCCAACATCATAGCTGTCCAAGATATTCAGTGAGAGAAATACAAAGTAAAACATTGAATAAGCGGCAGACATACCTAGTGGCAGTGTGTAACACATATAGTGAGACATATAGGTTCTATCTGTGGATCAAAAACCGTAAGATGAATTTGTGAAGTTTAATAATTGTTTATAGAAACAATGCAGAATATAACATACCCGTTATGAGGAGTGTTGTTGTGAACGGCTGAAAGGAAGTATGTGATAGTGGTAAGTGAACACATACAGTGTCCATAGTATTAATTCTCATGAGTAGGAAATAACATACCGCTCAGAAGGTGAAATTCCTGTTAAGGTTGTCAGCAATAGGGATAAACTGTAGAGATACATTTAAGCGCTACTGAGTAGTGATACCAGGCTTTGGTGATAATGGTCACAGCTTTGTCATATATAGTGCACTTACCCCAAAAGGACTAAGTATTAATTGCGGTCCCAGTGACGCGGCATCCACCGCTAGTCTCGTGGTGGCAGGGAGTGGAAGAAATGGCTAGGTTTAAATAGGAGTGTAATCTCTAACTGGCGCCCAGCGCCAAACCGGAAGTGCCCAGTCGGAAGTGACGTCAGCGCAATTGTGCAGAGCGTGGAGGAAGAGCTCTGTGTTCCAAGGACTGTGCTTGCGTTCCAGCTATAGTGCGCATGACAGGAAGTTGGTGGTGGGGCAGTGAAAAGTGAAAACAGAAATGACCATCTTGCACAGGATATTTAATAGCGGTTCTGTGAAAAAGCAAACAACAGAATAAGTCAGCGAAATTTAGTGAAGACGATATAGTATATGTCTGTGATCCATATCAAAATTATAGAAAAGCATGAAGGTCATAATCCTTATTTAACCCCTTGGGGTGTAAGGTATCCAATTCATGGATCCAAAATGCCTCCCTTCTTTTAAGTTGGGTTATACGATCTCCCCCTCGTCGAGGTGCTGGTATATGTTCCAGCACTTGATAGCGCAGTTGGGCAATGTTATGGCCTTGTGAAATAAAATGATGGGGAATTGGTAACAAAGTGTCTTTGCATCTTATGGTAGATTTGTGTTTCGATATCCTATTCTTCACACTTTGTATATAGTGTATATTTGTATATAGGCGAAACTATACAAAGTGTGAAGAATAGGATATCGAAACACAAATCTACCATAAGATGCAAAGACACTTTGTTACCAATTCCCCATCATTTTATTTCACAAGGCCATAACATTGCCCAACTGCGCTATCAAGTGCTGGAACATATACCAGCACCTCGACGAGGGGGAGATCGTTAAACCCAACTTAAAAGAAGGGAGGCATTTTGGATCCATGAATTGGATACCTTACACCCCAAGGGGTTAAATAAGGATTATGACCTTCATGCTTTTCTATAATTTTGATATGGATCACAGACATATACTATATCGTCTTCACTAAATTTCGCTGACTTATTCTGTTGTTTGCTTTTTTCACAGAACCGCTATTAAATATCCTGTGCAAGATGGTCATTTCTGTTTTCACTTTTCACTGCCCCACCACCAACTTCCTGTCATGCGCACTATAGCTGGAACGCAAGCACAGTCCTTGGAACACAGAGCTCTTCCTCCACGCTCTGCACAATTGCGCTGACGTCACTTCCGACTGGGCACTTCCGGTTTGGCGCTGGGCGCCAGTTAGAGATTACACTCCTATTTAAACCTAGCCATTTCTTCCACTCCCTGCCACCACGAGACTAGCGGTGGATGCCGCGTCACTGGGACCGCAATTAATACTTAGTCCTTTTGGGGTAAGTGCACTATATATGACAAAGCTGTGACCATTATCACCAAAGCCTGGTATCACTACTCAGTAGCGCTTAAATGTATCTCTACAGTTTATCCCTATTGCTGACAACCTTAACAGGAATTTCACCTTCTGAGCGGTATGTTATTTCCTACTCATGAGAATTAATACTATGGACACTGTATGTGTTCACTTACCACTATCACATACTTCCTTTCAGCCGTTCACAACAACACTCCTCATAACGGGTATGTTATATTCTGCATTGTTTCTATAAACAATTATTAAACTTCACAAATTCATCTTACGGTTTTTGATCCACAGATAGAACCTATATGTCTCACTATATGTGTTACACACTGCCACTAGGTATGTCTGCCGCTTATTCAATGTTTTACTTTGTATTTCTCTCACTGAATATCTTGGACAGCTATGATGTTGGATGCACTCTGTTGGGAGCATTCTAGATTTCCTATGACCCTTTATATTAGTGTATATACCTTATTTCTGTTTTATAAATATTGATCACTTATTTTGTTTTTTTAGTACACTGATGAAGGTCAATATAGACCGAAACGTCTGTTACTAGTGATCAGTTGTACGTATTAAATTTCATTTACACAATTTCCGAGTGTGCCCAGTTTTTGCTATAGGCTACTACATGACGACTGAAGACAAGAAACCTGACAAAAAGACGTCCTGGGATCTGCTCAAGAAGTTGCAAGACCAAGCTCCAAAAGGAGAAGAAGAGCTGAATGCGAAAAAAGCAACACGTGAAGAAGGAAGGCTATCAATAATGGACTTCAAACTCTGCCTACCACAAAGTATGCACCCTATGGTGGTCCAATGGGCACATGGACCCACACCCACATATCAAAGACACAGATGAATGATCTGATTGGTGCTTACTGTTTCGCTTCAGGGATCTCCACCCTAACAGCCAAAATTCACCAGCAGCTGTCTGACCTGCGGCAAATGCAAGCCTGGACGTATGGAAGAAAGTCCCCCTCCCCTCATCTGGAAAGACCACTCTACCAGCTTCAAAGGATTCAGATAGACCACATCCAGATATCGCCAAGTGAAGGATTCAAATACGCCATAGTGGTCAAAGAAGTATTTTCAAGATGAACAGAAGCGTTCCAAGTCAGCAAAGACTACGGCAAAGAAGCTACTTTCGGAAAATAGTGTGCAGATACGGGGTTCCAGAAATGATAGAAAGTGATCAGGGACCCGCATTCACAGCAAATCTGACACGCAAGACCCGATTAGCAGTAGGGTCAGACCTAGGCCTACACACTCCTTACCACCCCCAGAGCAGCGGGAAGGTAGAAATACTGAACGGAACACTTAAGAATAGGTGTAACGGGTCTGGTGGGTGGAACTACTGACGAGACAGGTCAGGTTGGTGGAACCACATAGCTTTATTATACAAGAGATTTTACTTGTAAGAGAGCGGGTGGCACCTGGGAAAAGGGCAGGGATTCATGGCAGAGGATATAGGTAGTTTCTGGACAGGCAGGTTTGTCACAGCAAGTGACCAAGGAAGTCTCTGGGCAGGCAGGTTGTAACGGTAAGTAACCGAGGCAGTCTCTGGACAGGCAGGTTGTCACGGCAAGTGACCAAGGCAGTCTCTGGGACAGGCAGGTTGTCACGGCAAGTGACCAGGCAGTCTCTGGGCAGGCAGGTTGTCACGGCAGGTGACCAGGCAGTCTCTGGGCAGGCAGGTTGTCACGGCAAGTGACCAGGAAGTCTCTAGACAGGCAGGTTGTCACGGCAAGTGACCAGGCAGACTCTGGGCAGGCAGGTTGTCATGGCAAGTGACCAGGCAGTCTCTAGACAGGCAGGTTGTCACAGCAAGTGACCAGGCAGTCTCTAGACAGGCATGTATATACGACCTGATATGGTGGAGCCTCCAGGTAGGCTGCAGTCGGATGGCAGATGATCGCTCCCAGGTGAGCAGGCAAGAGCCGGGGATCTCTGCAGATGATGTCCGAACTTCAGGATGGAGCTGCAGTCGGATGGCAGATGATCGCTCCCAGGTGAGCAGGCAAGAGCCGGGGATCTCTGCAGATGATGTCCGAACTTCCGGATGGAGCTGCAGTCGGATGGCAGATGATCGCTCCTAGGTGAGCAGGCAAGAGCCGGGGATCTCTGCAGATGACGTCCGAACCTCTGGATGGAACTGCAGACGGATGGCAGACAGGCAAGCCGACAGGTAACAGGCAGGTAACTGGAATCAGGAGCTGAAGGCTGAAACAGAGTTAGACTGCACAGGAACAACATTGCTCGGGCACCTACATTAAGGAGGAAGCCCTTAATATAGGGTGGAGTCCTCCAGCATTGGCTGGAGACTGATTTGGAAAATGCGCGCGGCTCCTTTAAGAGCGGGGGGGGTGCGGGCGCGCGCCCTAAGGCCAGTAGCAGGGAAGGAGCGCGCGGGACCAGCAGGGCGGAAGGAGGACGTCATAGGCGCAGAGGGGGCTGGGAGCACTGAGGACGCTAAGCGCAGGTGAGGAGAGCGACGTCCCTGTCTGGCAGCAGGCAGGGACGCAGGCGCTACAGTACCCCCCCCTCTAGGCCCCCCCTTCTTTAGGCCAGAAAGAAATTTAGCTAGGATAAGAGGGGCATGGATGTTCTCCCGAGGCTCCCAGGTTCTCTCCTCAGGACCAAACCCCTTCCAATCCACCAAAAAATAAGTCTTTTTTCCTACCCTTTTTGTGGCCAGAATGTTCTCTACCTCAAATTCATCATCAGCAGACACTGGAGCAGGAGGTGTACCTGTAGACTTAAAAAAAGAGTTAAGAACCACAGGTTTGAGGAGAGATACATGAAAAGAATTAGGAATTCTCAAATTGGCCGGGAGTTTCAATTTATAGGACACCGGATTGATCTGACTGATGATCTCAAAAGGACCGATGAACCGAGGACCTAACTTGTAGGACGGAATTTTGAGTCGAACATATTTGGACGAAAGCCAGACTTTGTCCCCAGGACGGAATTGAGGAGGATCCAGACGTTTTTTTGTCAGCATGTCTTTTCATGCGCTCGGATGACTGAATGAGTGCGGACCGGGTACTCTCCCAGATGGAGGAGAATTCTCTAACTAGAGATTCCGCAGCTGGATTGTCCACAGAGATGGAAACAGGGACAGGGATCGAGGGTGCTGACCGAAGACTACAAAAAACGGAGACTTGGTGGAAGATTCGCTCTCATGATTATTGTAGGAGAATTCGGCCCAAGGCAGGAGCTCCACCCAGTCAGAATGGTGGGCATTAACGAAGTGTCGAAGATAACTGGTCAAATTCTGATTTATTCGTTCAACTTGTCCATTGGACTGTGGGTGGTAAGCGGAGGAAAAATCCAGGGTGACGTCTAGCAACTTACAAGTGGCTCTCCAGAAACGTGAGGTGAACTGAACCCCACGATCCGACACAATGTGA
The DNA here is from genome assembly GCA_033576555.1 of Oophaga sylvatica. NCBI lineage: Eukaryota > Metazoa > Chordata > Amphibia > Anura > Dendrobatidae > Oophaga > Oophaga sylvatica. The sequence continues at coordinate 423,538,449 of JARQOD010000001.1, read as the reverse complement.
CGAGGCAGACCATGAAGACGGAAGATGTGGCGGATAAAGTCTTTAGCCAACTCGGGTGCAGACGGAAGACCTGGCAGAGGAATGAAGTGAGCCATCTTGGAAAAGCGGTCAGCGACCACCCAAATGACCGTACAACCGGCAGAGACGGGCAGATCTGTTATGAAGTCCATGGCTATATGCTGCCAGGGGGCAGCGGGTACAGGAAGCGGAAGAAGACGGCCGGTAGGCAGGTGTCTCGGAACTTTGTTGCGGGCACAGGAAACACAGGCAGAAACAAAGTCTATTACGTCTTTGTGCAGGGTAGGCCACCAATAATGCTGAGTAATGAGTTGGAGGGTCTTTTTTTGACCAGCGTGGCCAGCGAGTTTAGACGAGTGACCCCAATGTAGGATTCTCTTCCGATCGGTTTCTGATACGAACGTCTTACCAGGAGGGAGACGATTTAGACTCACGGGAGCCACCTGCATCACTCTGGCGGGATCGATGATATGTTTAGGCTCATCTTCGAGATCCGACACCAGGAAAGACCGAGACAAGGCATCCGCCTTGACGTTTTTGTCAGCTGGGCGAAAATGCAAAAGAAAATCGAAGCGGGCAAAAAACAAGGACCACCGGGCTTGGCGAGGATTAAGTCTCTGTGCCTGCTGGAGGTATGCCAGATTTTTGTGATCCGTGTAGATGATTACCGGATGAAGAGCCCCTTCGAGTAGGTAACGCCACTCCTCCAATGCCAACTTAATGGCCAATAACTCTCGATCTCCTATGGAGTAGTTGCGCTCGGAGGAGGAGAAGAGTTTGGAGAAGAAACCGCAGGACACCATCCTCCCGGATGGCGATTTTTGGGTAAGAACCGCTCCGGCTCCAGCAGAGGAAGCGTCCACCTCCAGGAAGAACTGCTTGTTGCCATCCGGGCGATGCAGCACTGGAGCGGAAGAGAAGGCCTGTTTCAGAGAAAGGAAGGCCTCCTCTGCTTCGGTCGTCCACTGTTTGGGGTTAGCATCCTTGCGAGTGAGCGCTGAGATTGGAGCAGTCCTGGAAGAGAAGTGCGGTATGAAGAGACGGTAATAGTTGGCGAATCCCAGGAACCGCTGAATGGCCTTCAACCCCTCCGGTCGGGGCCACTTCTCGATGGCAGACAATTTCTCCGGATCCATTCGTAGGCCTGTCTGAGAAATGATGTAGCCCAGAAACGGAAGCGATGTCTGCTCAAAGAGGCACTTCTCATATTTGGCGAAGAGGTGATTCTGCCTGAGCCTGAGCAGAACCTGACGAACATCCCTCCGGTGAGACTGAAGATCCGGAGAGAAGACCAAGATGTCGTCAAGGTACACCACAACGCAGGAATAGAGGAGGTCCCGGAAGATGTCGTTGACCAACTCCTGAAAGACTGCTGGAGCATTACAGAGACCAAAGGGCATCACCAAGTACTCGTAGTGGCCGTCCCGGGTGTTGAATGCCGTCTTCCATTCATCTCCTCGACGGATACGAACCAGGTTGTATGCTCCACGAAGATCTAGTTTGGTGAAGACTCTAGCCCCTCTAAGACGATCAAACAGTTCTGGAATGAGCGGAAGAGGGTACTTATTCTTCACCGTGATCGAATTTAGGCCTCTGTAGTCAATACAGGGACGGAGAGATCCGTCTTTCTTTTTAACGAAGAAAAAACCTGCTCCCGCTGGGGAGGTAGATTTCCGGATAAATCCCTTTGCTAAGTTCTCCTCGATATATTCGGACATCGACCTGGTCTCAGCAGCAGACAACGGGTAAATACGCCCACGGGGAGGCGTAGTACCGGGTAACAGGTCAATCGGGCAATCATATGGTCTATGCGGGGGTAATGTCTCTGCTTCCTTTTTATTGAAAACATCAGCAAATGACCAATATGGAATCGGGAGTCCAGGTAGATTAGCAGGTGTAGGAGAAGAATAGACAGGATGAACAGGCACCAGACACGTTTTATGACAGTCCTGTCCCCAGTGAAGAACCTCTCCATTCTGCCAGTCGAGCACAGGTGCATGTTTTTGGAGCCAAGGCAGACCTAGTAAGAAAGCATGAGAGAGTCCAGGCAGAACATGAAATGAGATGCTCTCAGAATGCAACATTCCCACCTGCAGGGTTATGACTTCGGTGATAAGTCGGATGGGACGAGGTAGGAGACCCCCATCCACAGCAGCAACAGATACAGGTTCAACAAGAGGTTTGTGTGGAATGTGATACTTCTCTACTAGAGCCTGTGACACGAGATTCCCAGCTGCTCCAGAATCAAGTTGGGCCATTTCGAAGTGGCGGTTCTTACCGATCAGAATTTGAAACCGACAGCAGCAGGGATGAAGAGGATTTATTTTTGTCTAGATTGACCTCTCCGAGCGAACCTAGACACAGGCGTTTTCCCGACTTCTCCGGACAGGTTTGGATCCAGTGCTCCTTACTGCCGCAGTAGAAGCAACTTTTCTCGGCACGGCGTGAGTCCTGACGGGCTTTGACCATCTTGGTCTGGTCGACCTGTATAGGCTCAGCAGTGTGCACCTGAGGAGAAACGGAAGAGGTTATAGATCTCTGACACGCGGGTGCAAGAGGGGAAAATTCTTTTTTACGGGTGATCTCTTTGGCTCGTTCCTGGAACCGAAGATCAATTCGATTGGCAAGATTTATTAAATCATCTAGAGAGGTTGGAACGTCCCGACCGGCAAGTTCGTCTTTAATACGGCCGGACAGACCCTCCCAGAAGACCGAAATTAGAGCTTCATTGTCCCAGGCTAGTTCTGAGGCTAAAGTCCGGAACCGTATGGCATATTGACCAACGGTGAGACTCTCCTGACGGAGACGCAGCAGAGATGATGCAGAGGAAGTCTTCCGTCCAGGTTCGTCGAATACCTTCCGGAAGGTCGAGAGAAAAGCAGGCAGGTCAGATACCAGAGGATCCTCTCTCTCCCAGAGAGGATTAAGCCAGGCCAGGGCTTCTCCGGTGAGATGGGACATGATGAAGGCAATTTTGGCCCGGTCAGAGTTAAACTGGTGTGCCAGGAGTTCAAAATGCAGGGTGCACAGATTAATGAAACCCCGAGCCAGAGCAGGATCGCCTCCAAACCTAGGAGGAGCTGACAGTCGGGGTCCGGGAATGGAAACCACGGAATTGGGAATCAGCGGGACTGACGGATTATGAGTCATGGCTCCAGCGATGGTTGCAAGTGATGATTTCAGAGTGTCCAGACGGGATTTGACGTTCCGCAGGTGACCCAGGATGGTCTCCTGTTGAGACCTCTGGCGAGACAGCTCATGACACAGTTCCGGGAGTGAAGGGGTTTGGGTGCCACCGGGTTCCATGGCCCGAGCAAACTGTAACGGGTCTGGTGGGTGGAACTACTGACGAGACAGGTCAGGTTGGTGGAACCACATAGCTTTATTATACAAGAGATTTTACTTGTAAGAGAGCGGGTGGCACCTGGGAAAAGGGCAGGGATTCATGGCAGAGGATATAGGTAGTTTCTGGACAGGCAGGTTTGTCACAGCAAGTGACCAAGGAAGTCTCTGGGCAGGCAGGTTGTAACGGTAAGTAACCGAGGCAGTCTCTGGACAGGCAGGTTGTCACGGCAAGTGACCAAGGCAGTCTCTGGGACAGGCAGGTTGTCACGGCAAGTGACCAGGCAGTCTCTGGGCAGGCAGGTTGTCACGGCAGGTGACCAGGCAGTTTCTGGGCAGGCAGGTTGTCACGGCAAGTGACCAGGAAGTCTCTAGACAGGCAGGTTGTCACGGCAAGTGACCAGGCAGACTCTGGGCAGGCAGGTTGTCATGGCAAGTGACCAGGCAGTCTCTAGACAGGCAGGTTGTCACAGCAAGTGACCAGGCAGTCTCTAGACAGGCATGTATATACGACCTGATATGGTGGAGCCTCCAGGTAGGCTGCAGTCGGATGGCAGATGATCGCTCCCAGGTGAGCAGGCAAGAGCCGGGGATCTCTGCAGATGATGTCCGAACTTCAGGATGGAGCTGCAGTCGGATGGCAGATGATCGCTCCCAGGTGAGCAGGCAAGAGCCGGGGATCTCTGCAGATGATGTCCGAACTTCCGGATGGAGCTGCAGTCGGATGGCAGATGATCGCTCCTAGGTGAGCAGGCAAGAGCCGGGGATCTCTGCAGATGACGTCCGAACCTCTGGATGGAACTGCAGACGGATGGCAGACAGGCAAGCCGACAGGTAACAGGCAGGTAACTGGAATCAGGAGCTGAAGGCTGAAACAGAGTTAGACTGCACAGGAACAACATTGCTCGGGCACCTACATTAAGGAGGAAGCCCTTAATATAGGGTGGAGTCCTCCAGCATTGGCTGGAGACTGATTTGGAAAATGTGCGCGGCTCCTTTAAGAGCGGGGGAGGGTGCGGGCGCGCGCCCTAAGGCCAGTAGCAGGGAAGGAGCGCGCGGGACCAGCAGGGCGGAAGGAGGACGTCATAGGCGCAGAGGGGGCTGGGAGCACTGAGGACGCTAAGCGCAGGTGAGGAGAGCGACGTCCCTGTCTGGCAGCAGGCAGGGACGCAGGCGCTACAATAGGATGCTGAAAATTACCCAAGAGACATGCAAACCATGGCATGACACACTCCCAATTGCACTGTTTAGCGTAAGGCACACTCCCAGAGACCCAGAAAAGCTGTCACCATACGAAATTTTGTTTGGGTCTAGTCCCAAGTTAGGTGCATTCTTCCCTCAGCAGCAGAATATGCAAAATGATATCTTGTTTGCTTATGTAATTGAATTGGTCAAAAACTAATGTCCATTCTTGAGTTTTTCTCTTCACTGCCAGATTTGATGGTCCTGTCCAAGAGCCCAGATGACACCAACCTCTGTGTAACTAGAGGGAAAGCCTGTTTGGATCCACGTATCGCATTGCAAGGAAGCTCCCGTACCAGGAGAGACACCTAAGCCATGAAGGATGTCGTGGATGCTCTGACTGACCAGACAGATGACCTACCTGATGAAGAATACACACGTTTTTTTTTCTGAACATGCAGTTAAATAAAGAGACTATGAATGCAAACACATAAACCCCCGACAGGGACAGTCCTCCTGACCGCCCATTTGTGAAAAGTCTGTATTCGGTGGGGGAGGCATGCGCTAAGCATATTCTCAACCCGCCGGCAGCACAAAAGAGTTGCAGCGCTTTGGGCCAGGAGCAGGTTTTTAGGCCAAGTGGTATCTAAGGGGGGACTGTCATGGAAATATATATGTATTCCATATATTCAAAGTATATTCATATATATGCATTCACAGTTAGATAGATCTCACTTGCTAAAAATCCTGTGCTCACGCATATCTATGCCAGCTATAATCAGTCGTTTTAAAACGACCCTGGCCTTCATAAAGTACAGAAAGTTTTAATAGATATCTATTGTTTACTTTATAGTCATGCAAGAAAACTAGGGCAAAAGAACATAAAACAATAAATCTGCAACTTCAGCTCTTTTATCATAATTATCATACTTACACTAGAACAGCCAATAATCTAGCAGCTTTTAATTGTATGTTAATTGACTAACCAGCCCCTTTTTGTAAACGTATAAAACCTTGAATGAATAATAAATGTGTGGTCTTGACGAACTGTTATACTGACACTTCCGTTGTGGACAGTTTCATTTCGTTCTGAGCGCTCAAAAAGACATTTAATAGAGAATTAGGAACAGCAAGCAGCAAACACTGAAGGATATATTTATCCTAATTAAATTTCCATAACATGTATACATTGTTATGGGTTTTAAAAGGTAAATGTAATAATGTTAGATTGTTGCTAATTTGTTTTTATATTGTAAATATGTAAATGGGCGGTACCCTGTAGGTGATTGGTGAGCCTGTGCCACCACAGTATATAAAGCAGCCATTTTATAGATTATGTATGCTTGATAAAGACCTACTGGGGTCGAAACCTTGCATTATGGCAGAATAAATTACCTGAATATTCTTCACAATCACCCGGATGGAATGTTCTTTTTCTACTTTGATGGTTTGCTCTCCAATTGGATCATTGGACTTTGAACGTGCATTCAATATTGATGTGCTGCTAGCTGCTACCTTCTATAAAATATAGTTCGTGACGCCACCTGTGGTACTCGGCATTAAAGATGTTACCCACGCTGCTTCAGGGTCCGCTGGGGCTGATGGTGATGCAGCAGAGTTGTTACAGCTCTCCACAGGTAGAGCTAGGCCCCAGGGCCACTGTATGTGTTGTGGATGAAAATGATGGTGGTTGTAGTGCAGGGCTGAGGTGACGCAGTAAGTAATTGTGAGGACACAACAAGGTGCAGTCTTTCCAGTTTACTCACAGTTCGGTGTGCTGTGTCCTCAGGGTCAGTGGTCCAGACAGCTCTTAGGTAGCTTGGGGTGCACGTTGCCAGGGCTCCCATAGATGTTTCCTTTCCTGGCCATCTCACTATGCTGGCTACCACCTCTCCTGCCCTGCGTTTTCACACACAGTGTCCCGAGCCAGCAGACTCGGATCTTGTCGGGCGACGTTGGTCAGACCCCTGGATCCTATCTGTCTGCCTTTTCAGCGAATGTGTTGGATGTTGGATGTGGCTGTAGCACTTTCAGTTACTGCAGCCTCCGGTTTCCAAGCTGAGTCCTTAGTTTCTCAACTAGTTTTGGTGCCGGTCCCCTAACTGCGACCTGTTCCCTCCACCGACCACGCCGGTGGATGCAGGTCCCACGGATGGATTCCTCACTATCTGTGCCCCTAAGACCTCTTCTTCCTCTCCTCCTCTGGAGCCTCCATCCTCTCTGTCTTACTCTCTTCCTTCTCTGTAGTCTGGGGACGAGCTCCTGGCTCCTTCAGTTCCCAAAGCAGACTCCTTCTGACTGTCTTTCATTCAGGAGCTACTCTCTGCTCCTCACTCCTCCTCTTCCTCCAGCAGACTCACTCCCTGGTCTCACAGATCACTGTACACCACTCTCTGACTTCTCCCTACTCTACTTTCTCCACCCACACCCTCTACCTAGCTCCTCTTGAGCTCTGAAAGGTCTGGTGTTGTGCATAAGTGTGTGAGTCCTGGCAGTGCCCCTTCCTTACCTGATAGCGGAGCACCACACCTCTGGATGAGGTGCAGAACCTATGTGGCGACCGAACCCTCAGGGACGCCACACACACGTGCGAGTCTCTCGCATGAACACCCGGCACTGCCACCGGCACTAGGACTGGAGCGTGCGGCTGCATGTGATTCTATGCAGCCGTACACTTCAGTCTGAGTGCCACGCGCAGTGCCCAGGTGTTCATGCGAGAGACTCGTACGAGAATCGTGCAAGTTTCTCGCATGTGTGACCCCGGCCTTTGAGTGAAAGCATACCTTGCAGAGCTGACTGTGAACCATGCATGTAGGATGCATAGTCAAAGAGGCCAGTCTTCACCTGGTTCCCCATGATTGACAGGTCACTTCTTACAGACATACATAAGGAGACCTATTGGTCAAGGGGAGTGGGACAGGGAGAAAAGGACTAGTCATCTGAGAAGCATGATCCCTGAATTGCTTTCCAAAGTATATTTCCTCTGAAATACTGCAGCAATTGAAAATAAAAAATTGACACATCTGCAATAATGCAGCCAGTGTCTGATTGATGCTGCACATGGTACGAGCTGTATGAAACTTCTGTAAGGTTCCCTTTATGACAGAGCCGCATATCACTATCTCCAGTCACGAGTAGAAACATGTTAACATGCCAAAAGCCTGATCCTTGTTCTATTTCTTGTTTATGCCTCTGACACGATTGTGGTAATGGGTTACTTTATTGTGTGCAGGTTCTCTCAGCCACATTACATGAATGCTTCCTGTCTCATGCTCTTACCAACGAGTCCCTCTTCTCTATCCTCTGAATACATCCAGGTAGTGAGACCCCTAGAGGCGGCTCAGCATATAACATATTGCTACATCCTTTGTCTTTTAACTGAAGAAATAACTAAGCTAATATAACTAACATACATGTGAACATTTCAATATTCAAGATATTGGTGACATAAACATAACTGGCAAGCATCATGCTATTAAGATACTTTAAAATACTTGGTTGTATATATAGTCCTTGAGGTGTGCTGGCTTTGTGATCATTCTGCCCGATCTAGTAACATACGATGCGTTACTGCCACTATTCGGTGGTTCTCTCGATTCGGGCGTTACCGCATCTGGTATTGCCTGTCTCCGACCGGAATCTCCACAATGAACCTGGGCCATCCCTGTAGCCTCTCTGCTTAGACTTGCTGTTTCCTCATCTTGGATATGAGGATACTGTTCATATGACCATGTATCAGATCCTTCTTGCGTTTTCCTCAGATGTCTCCGATTTCTCCTTAGTTTTCTTCCCTCCTCTGTCACAATCTCGTAGGATCTAGGTCTGTTATGTTACGGTAGCTGAGGAGTGCAGGTAAAAAAGGAAATACACCAGAGCAGTTGGAATCTATGAGATTGCAGTACCCTGACTAACCACCGCAACTAGAGGCAGCCGTGGAGCGTTCCCACGTTGGTCCTAGACGCCTCGTCACAGCCTGAGAAACTAACTACACCTAAAGATAGAAATAGGAAAGCTATCTGCCCCGGAGCAGAACCCCAAAGATAATAGAAAGCCCCCAAACATGTAATGGCGGCCAGACAAGAGGAAATACTGACACAGAAAGAAAATAGTATGAGCAAACGCTGGGGCCCAAACTATCTAAATAGAAAAGGACAGGAAGGGTACTTACTGCAATCTCAGAAAACCCTGAAAAAACACCAACTCTACTAATTTCAAAATCACCTGAGATCACACGACCTCTACCACCTAAATTAGTTCTCTGGTGTAAAAAAATCAAAACAGCAGCCACTGAAAAAAAAACTGGAAAAAGCAAAAGTACAAAACACAGTGGCTGGACTAAACTGAGAGGGCAAAAGCCCCGGAGGGGACCCAGAAGGCCCCCACAGAAGTGCAGGACAAAATGCAAAAATATAGCAAAAACACACAATAAGAAATTGTCTTATCTGATAGCAGGAGATGCAGACATGACACAGCAGGCTACAAGGGAAACTGGAAAGAAGGATTCAGACCAGAACAATTGATCACCGGCAACCCTGATGGGAAAATGACTCCCTTATATAAGACCAATCAGTAACACCTGATTCCCAGTCCTCACAATCCTCACTAGTACCGCTTGTAACCACCAGAGGGAGCCTCTGCTCAGAACTCATCTCAAACCCATTCACAACAGTACCCCCCCCTTGAGGAGGGGTCACCGAACCCTCATTTGAGCAACCAGGTCGGTCAGGATGAGTTCTATGATACGCACGGATAAGTCTCCTAGCATGGATGTCCGAAGCAAACACCCAAGAATTGTCTTCCTGACCATAACCTCTCCATTTAACCAAATACTGGAGTCTTCGTCTAGAAAAACAAGAATCCAATATTTTCTCAACCACATACTCCAGATTGCCCTCAACCAAAACAGGGTCAGGAGGCACAGCAGCAGGAACCACTGGCTCAACAAACCTCTTCAACAAGGACTTGTGGAACACGTTATGGATCTTAAATGTCCCTGGAAGAAGCAAACGAAAAGAAACAGGATTAATAATCTCCATGATCTTATAAGGTCCAATGAACCTAGGCTTAAATTTAGGAGATGCTACTCTCATAGGAATATTCTTTGAGGACAACCAGACCAAGTCCCCCACTTTAAACCGAGGACCATCAGTCCTATGCCGGTTAGCAAACCGCTGGGCCTTCTCCTGAGAGAGGGACAACCTCTCCACTACCTGGTCCCAAATCTGCTGCATACGCTCAACAACAGAGTCAACACCTGGACAGACAGAAGCCTCCGTCTGTCCTGAAGAAAATCGAGGGTGAAACCCAGAATTACAGAAAAACGGAGACATCAAAGTGGCAGAGCTAGCCCTATTATTAAGAGCAAACTCAGCCAAAGGCAAAAAAGAGACCCAGTCATCCTGATCAGCAGACACAAAGCATCTTAGATAAGTCTCCAATGTCTGGTTTGTTCTCTCAGTTTGACCATTGGTCTGAGGATGAAATGCCGAGGAGAAAGACAATTGAACACCCAGTTTAGAACAAAAAGTCCTCCAAAATCTGGAAACAAACTGGACTCCTCTGTCAGACACAATGTTCTCAGGAATGCCGTGTAAACGAACCACGTGCTGAAGGAACAACGGCACCAATTCAGAGGAGGAAGGCAACTTAGGTAATGGCACAAGATGTATCATTTTGGAAAACCTATCACAAATTACCCAGATGGTGGTCATTCTCTGAGAAACAGGAAGATCGGAAATGAAATCCATAGAGATATGGGTCCATGGTCTCTTGGGCACAGGCAATGGCATCAACAAACCACTAGAGCGAGAGCAAGGCTTGGAGCGAGAGCAAGTCCCGCAGGACTGCACAAATTCCCTGACATCGCGAGACAAGGTAGACCACCAAAAGGACCGACTAACCAAGTCTCTGGTACCAAAAATTCCGGGATGCCCAGCCAATGCGGAACAATGAATCTCAGACATCACACTCTTTTTCCATTGGTCCGGGACAAACAATTTTCCAACAGGGCAGCGCTCGGGCCTATCCTCCTGACACCCCTCCAGAGCAAGTCTCAAATTGGGCGAGATGGCGGAAAGAACTACACCCTCCTTCAAAATAACAGAGGGATCAGATAGCTCAGGAGAGTCCACAAGGAAACTCCTCGAGAGGGCATCCGCCTTAACATTCTTAGTGCCAGGAAGAAAGGAAACCACAAAATTAAAACGTGTGAAAAACAAGGCCCACCTGGCCTGTCTAGGATTGAGTCGCTTGGCAGATTCCAGATAGACCAGATTCTTATGGTCCGTAAGGACCACCACCTGATGTTTGGCTCCCTCCAGCCAATGTCTCCACTCTTCAAAAGCCCACTTCATGGCCAATAACTCCCGATTACCCACGTCATAATTACGTTCAGTAGGAGAAAATTTTCGAGAGAAAAAGGCACAAGGGTTACTTTTAGAGGTCTCTGGATCTTTTTGGGACAAAACGGCACCTGCCCCAATTTCAGAGGCATCAACCTCCACCTGAAATGGCAGAGAAACATCAGGCTGCCGTAGAACAGGAGCAGAAGTGAATCTCTGCTTAAGTTCCTGAAACGCAGAGACTGCCTCAGGAGGCCAATTCACCACATCAGAACCCATTCTGGTCAAATCAGTTAATGGTTTAACAATAACCGAGAAATTACCAATAAATTTACGATAAAAATTGGCAAAACCCAAAAATCTCTGAAGAGCCTTTAATGAAGTAGGTTGGACCCAATCACAGATGGCCTGAACCTTGACCGGGTCCATTTCAATAACAGATGGGGACAAAATGAATCCCAGAAATGAGATCTTCTGTACGCCAAAAAGACACTTTGATCCCTTCACATACAGAGCATTCTCTCTCAAAATCTGGAATACAGTTCGAACATGTTTCACATGAGAGTCCCAGTCATTAGAAAAAATCAAGATATCATCCAAATAAACAATCAGAAACTTGTCCACAAAATCTCTGAAAATGTCATTCATGAAGGACTGGAAGACGGAAGGAGCATTAGTGAGCCCAAAGGGCATCACAAGGTACTCAAAATGCCCTTCAGGGGTGTTAAATGCCATCTTCCATTCATCCCCGTGCTTAATGCGAATAAGGTTATACGCCCCCCTGAGGTCAAGCTTGGTAAACCAAGTAGCGTTTTTCACCCTGGAAAACAGGTCAGAAATCAAGGGTAACGGGTATTGATATTTCACAGTAATATTGTTCAAGAGACGATAATCAATACACGGCCTTAATGAACCATCTTTTTTGGCCACAAAGAAAAAACCGGCACCTAAGGGTGAAGAGGATGGTCTGATATGACCCTTCTCCAATGATTCCTTGATATAAGACCGCATAGCGTCATGTTCAGGTACAGACAAGTTAAAAAGGCGACCTTTAGGGAATTTACTACCTGGCACTAATTCAATAGCGCAGTCATAGCTCCTATGGGGAGGCAGGGATGCAGATTTACTTTCGCTAAACACATCAGAAAAATCAAACAAAAAGTCAGGAACATCCTGAGCCTGGGGGGAGGCAGAAAAAACAGGAGTGTTGGTATTAACACATTGGCAGCCCCAACTGGTTACAGACACAGATTTCCAATCCAAAACAGGATTATGAGACTGTAACCAAGGGAAACCCAGCACTATAATGTCATGCAGATTATATAGAACCAAAAATTTGCAGCACTCCTGGTGATCAGGTTCAACCCTCATTATCACCTGAGTAGAAAACTGGGGTTTATTCTCAGCCAAAGGGGTAGAATCAATCCCCAGTAGGGGAATAGACTTCTGTAGGGGTATCAAGGGAAACCCACAACGTTTAGCAAAATCATAATCCATCAGGTTAATAGCTGCTCCAGAATCAACGAAAGCCTGAGCAGAAAATGAGGACAGAGAGCATATCAGAGTGACAGTTAATAAAAACTTAGTCTGAACACTACCCAAGACAACTGAGCGTGCAAAATGTCTTCCCCGCTTAGGGCAGACTGAAATAGCATGAGAGGCATCACCACAGTAGAAACATAACCCATTGCGCTTTCGAAACTCATGACGCTGTGCCCCAGACACCACTCCATCACACTGCATGGGCTCAGCAGCTGGCTCACAAGGCAACACCACTCCACGCATACTTCTCCGCTCACGCAAACGTCTGTCAATTTGAATCGCTAATGACATGGAATCATTGAGACCAGAGGGGACAGGGAATCCCACCATTACATCCTTTACATTATCCGACAGACCCTTCCGGAAAAGGGCCGCCAAAGTGTCGTCATTCCATTTGGTCAGGACTGCCCACCTACGGAATCTCTGACAGTATAACTCAGCGTCATCAAGCCCCTGATTCAATGCCAACAAGGCTTTTTCAGCTTGATCAGTGACATTAGGCTCATCGTACAATAATCCCAAAGCCTGAAAAAATGCATCAACATCACTCAAAACAGGATCCCCAGGTATCAGGGAAAAAGCCCAATCCTGAGGATCGCCGCGCAGGAGAGAGATGATAATTTGAACCTGCTGCGCTGCGTTTCCTGAGGACTTAGATTTTAAGGCAAGAAACAATTTACAATTATTTTTGAAATTCTGAAACTTAGCTCGATCCCCTAAAAACAAATCTGGCATGGGGATCCTAGGTTCCACAACAGGCAACCTAGCAAGATATGCAGCAATACTCTGAACCTCAGTGGCAAGCTGATCCACACGGCCAGACAACTGTGCAAACTCCATTGGGAGAAAAGATCCTCCCCAGCACCCAGAGATACAGAGGGAAAAAAAAAAAAAAATGCAACAAACAGAAAAATATCTCTGACAACTTTTCTTCCTTCAAAATATTTTTTCCCTTCTGTGAGAACCATACAATTTTTATGGCCGGTGATACTGTTATGTTACGGTAGCTGAGGAGTGCAGGTAAAAAAGGAAATACACCAGAGCAGTTGGAATCTATGAGATTGCAGTACCCTGACTAACCACCGCAACTAGAGGCAGCCGTGGAGCGTTCCCACGTTGGTCCTAGACGCCTCGTCACAGCCTGAGAAACTAACTACACCTAAAGATAGAAATAGGAAAGCTATCTGCCCCGGAGCAGAACCCCAAAGATAATAGAAAGCCCCAAACATGTAATGGCGGCCAGACAAGAGGAAATACTGACACGACACAGAAAGAAAATAGTATGAGCAAACGCTGGGGCCCAAACTATCTAAATAGAAAAGGACAGGAAGGGTACTTACTGCAATCTCAGAAAACCCTGAAAAAACACCAACTCTACTAATTTCAAAATCACCTGAGATCACACGACCTCTACCACCTAAATTAGTTCTCTGGTGTAAAAAAATCAAAACAGCAGCCACTGAAAAAAAAACTGGAAAAAGCAAAAGTACAAAACACAGTGGCTGGACTAAACTGAGAGGGCAAAAGCCCCGGAGGGGACCCAGAAGGCCCCCACAGAAGTGCAGGACAAAATGCAAAAATATAGCAAAAACACACAATAAGAAATTGTCTTATCTGATAGCAGGAGATGCAGACACGACACAGCAGGCTACAAGGGAAACTGGAAAGAAGGATTCAGACCAGAACAATTGATCACCGGCAACCCTGATGGGAAAATGACTCCCTTATATAAGACCAATCAGTAACACCTGATTCCCGGTCCTCACAATCCTCACTAGTACCGCTTGTAACCACCAGAGGGAGCCTCTGCTCAGAACTCATCTCAAACCCATTCACAACATAGGTCCTAGTTTCTGGAGCACCTTTGCTTTTCTCCATTGTTTGTCATATTTGCTCGGCTGCATCCTGATGTTGTCATTTTGTCTCAGTTCTGATAGATCTTTTGCCGACTAATTATAATAGAACGCTTGTCTATCCTGATTTTTCTTTAGTTTTGACCTCATTCCCCTCACCAGATTTGGCTTCAGAAGACGACTAGCTGTTGGTATGAGTGTCCTTGTCCGTTTACTCAGAAGCCTCTGTGCTGGGCTGCTGTCTAGACCTTGGGAAGGTGTGTTTCTGTGGTCCAGTATAGATAGATATACATCTGTCCCTGCCTGTTTCGCTCTCTTAATCAACTTCTTTGCTGTTTTCACCGCTGATTCTGCTTTGCCATTGCTTTGAGGATATCCAGGAGATGATGTATTGTGTTCAAATTCCCATAACTTGCTGAACTCCTTGAACTCTTCTGACCTAAATTGAGCGGCATTATCAGTAAAAACAATCTCTGGAATCCCATATCTGGCAAAATGAGCCTTGAGTTTTTTAATAACTGTTCTTGCTCTTGTATCCTTCAAATGGTCCACTTCCCAAAAATTAGAAAAATAGTCCACAGTTACCAGGTATTCTCTTTCCTCCAATGTGAACAAATCTATTCCTATTTTTGACCATGGTCTATTTGGAACGGCATGCGGTTGCAATGGCTCTTTCGGTTGTTTATCCCCGCCGGACGCACATATCTCACATTGTTCTATGTAACTTTTTATGTGATCATTCATACCCGGCCAATAAACTGATTCTCTTGCTCGCCGCAAACATCCTTCAATGCCCAAGTGGGACGAGTGTAATTTCTGTAGTATGTCTCTTCTCAGAGTCTCCGGTATCACTGCCCTTTCTCCCTTTATGATGATTCCTTGGTGTACTGACAGTTCATCTCGTATATGGAAGAATGGAGCAACTTCCTTTGGAGCATGCTGCTTATATTTTGGCCAGCCCTGCAGGATCACAGTTTTTAATATCTGTAGTGTTTTATCTTTTTCTGTGAAGGTCTGTATTTGTTTCAGTTTATCTTTAGATACTGCAAGATACTCACACATATTGATGTTGTCCATTTCTTGTCCTTTATCCTCTGAGTTGGGTAAGTACGCTCTGCTTAGAGTATCTGCAATCACCAAGTCTTTTCCTGGACAATATCCAATTTCATAATCATATTTTTGAAGTCGCAGAAGCATGCGCTGCAGTCTCTTTGGTGCATTTAGTAGAGGTTTTTTTATAATGCTTTCCAACGGTTTGTGATCGGACTGTACTGTTACCTGTCGACCGTATGTGTACTGATGAAACCTTTCCATTCCAAACACCACAGCTAGTAACTCCTTTTCGATTTGAGCATATCCCTGCTCTGTCGGTGTTAGCGCTTTGCTTGCAAATGTGATTGGTTGCCGCTCTTGCATTAATGTGGCACCTAGGCCTTTTTCTGATGCATCACATTGGACTAACTGTGGATCAAAATATTTTAAGGTTGCTGTGTCTGCAATGGCTGTCTTTACTGATTGGAAAGCCGTCTCCTGTGCTTCTGTCCATTCCCACAACACATCTTTGTGAGTTAGCTGTCTCATTGGCTCACACATGTCTGATAAATTCTTGCAAAACTTGGACAGATAATTCACCATGCCCAAAAATCGTTGTACTCCACACACATCTGTTGGGGTAGGCATCTCTTGTATCGCCTTCACCTTTTCTGGATCCACTTTCACTCCATTTGAGGTTAGCAGATGTCCTATATATGGCACTTCCGTCATTTTCAGTTTCAACTTTTCCAAGTTCAACTTTATCCTTTTTTCTCTACACCTATCTAAAAATCGTAGCATCCTTGTATCGTGATTCTTTATTGCAGATTGCATATCTTCACCTTCTCCCACTATTAATATATCGTCTGCTATCGTCTTTACCCCTGGGAGTCCTTCCAAAGCTTGCATCAGCTGCTGCTGAAATATTTCTGGAGCTGGTGTCAGTCCCATGGGCATTCTCAGCCATTTACGGCGACCAAATGGAGAAGAAAACGTTGTCAATAAACTGGATTCTTCATCCAGTTCCACATGCCAAAATCCATTTTTTACGTCACAAACTGAAAATATTTTTGCCTTTGATAAATCTGGTAGCACATCCTCTATTGTAGGCATCGGATAGTGATTCCTTTTGAGAGCTTTGTTGAGTGGTTTGGGATCGATACAAATTCTTAGTTTTCCTGATGGTTTCTGCACTATGACCAAACTACTTATCCAGTCTGTGCTCTGATGGACGACTTCTATCATGCCTCGCTTTTCTAAATCCTGTAGTTCTTCTTTCAATGGCTGAAGTAGCGCTACAGGCACTTTTCTTGTCGGTAATCTGGTAGGTTGTACTGTGTTATCAATTTCCAGTTTGTGTTTTCCTTCAAAACATCCATCACCCTCAAATGCATCCGCATACTGTGTTTTTATAATCTGTAAATCTAGATTGCTGTCTGCTTTTGGGATATCCTTCATACTCTGTTTGACTTCCACAGACATAATGTTATGGAATTGTACCTTTATTAAGTCCATTGCCTGAACTGCTTTTATACCTAGTAACGGTATGTGGTCACCACCCTGCAGCACTGTAAATTGGGCTCTATAACTCTTTCTGTTGCATGGGTTACTAACCTTCAGTTTGCATGTCCCAAGAGGTTTCAGTATCGTTTTGTTGTACATCATAAGTACCTTATCAGTAGGTTCAATGCACACCTGTTCATTTAGTAGATCCTCCGGTATGACATTGCAACTTGCTCCACAGTCCAACTGAAATCTAATGGGTTTGTCGTTTAACCCCTTCCCGACCCATGACGCCACGTAGGCGTCATGAAAATCAGTGCCAATCCGACCCATGACGCCTATGTGGCGTCATGAAAGGATCGCGTCCCTGCGGGTCGGGTGACCGGGGTCACTGAAAGGTCACCCGACCCGCCGGCACAGGACCCTCTGTGCTTCACCACAGGGGGGTTGGCTTAACCCCCCGTGGCCACGATCGCTCTGATTGGCTGTTAAAAGTGAAACAGCCAATCAGAGCAATCTGTAATATTTCACCAATATAATTGGTGAAATATTACAATCCAGCCATGGCCGATGCTGCAATAGCATCTGCCATGGCTGGACACCGAGCCCTGACCCCCCACACGGATTCACGGCGGCGATCGGCCGCCGCCACCGAAAGATGGCAGCAGTCGGTCACTGCCGTCACTAAAAGCTCCCCTCGTGCTGGCCTCCGCTGCCCCCACCTTCCGATCCCCCCCCTCACTTCCGACCCCCATACTCACCTCTCCCGGTCCACCGATGTCCCTGGATCCTTCCCGGCGGCTGCCCGGGATTCTTCATGGGCGCCGCCATCTTGGAAAATGGCGGGCGCATGCGCAGTGCGCCCGCCGGCCGGCGCATGCGCAGTGCGCCCTGCATAGTCAAAAAATTTATTTTGATCACTGTGATAAACTGTCACAGTGATCAAAATAAAAAAAGTAAGTGAACCCCCCCCCTGTCATAGGTAGGGAAAAATAATAAAGAATTTTTTTTTTTTCCTATTAGGCCCTGTGCACACGTTGCGGATTTCGCTGCTGATCCGCAGCTGATTTCGCTGCTGATCCGCAGCTGATTTCGCTGCTGATCCGCAGCGGATTTCGCTGCTAATCCGCAGCTGATTTCGCTGCTGATCCGCAGCTGATTTCGCTGCTGATCCGCAGCGGATTTCGCTGCTAATCCGCAGCGGATTTTGCTGCGGATCAGCAGCGGATTTTGCTGCGGATCCGCAGCGGATTTGGCGCTGCGGATCCACAGCAGATCCAGAAACCATGTACAGTACAATGCAAATAAATGGTAAAAAAAAACGCTGTGCACATGCTGCAGATTTTTCAGCGCGGATTTGCTGCGGTTTTAAATCCGCAGCATGTCAATTCTTTGTGCGGATTCCGCAGCGATTTTACACCTATTCCATTATAGGCGTAAAACCGCAGAGAAAAACCGCAGCAAATCTGCGCTAAATACGCAGGTAAAAGGCAGGTCGTTTTACCTGCGGATTTTAGAAAAATCCGCAAGTGAATCCGCAACGTGTGCACGGGGCCTTAGGGTCAGGCTGGGTTCATATTGCATTATGGCAGTCCGTTAGATGGACTGCGTTTCACCGCGGTTAACGCGGTGTAACGCAGTCCGTTAACGCTGCCATTCACCCCATTTGTGTGCGCATCGCAACGCATGCCATGAAGCGGCATGCATTCGCGACGTGTCGTCATTCAGTGACGGAGCCTTGGACGCAGGCTGCAGCGTCTGGGCTCCATCACCGCTAGCACAGATGAATCATCGCTGATTCCTCTGCACTAGCGGGTATAGCATAACGCGATCGCGTTATGCTATACCGTTACCAGCCCGTCAACGCTACGTGTTGAACGGGCTGGTAAAACGCAATATGAACCCAGCCTTAGGGTTAGAACTAGGGTTAGGGTTAGAACTAGGGTAAGGGTTAGAACTAGGGTAAGGGTTAGAACTAGGGTTAGGGTTGGAATTAGGGTTAGGGTTGGAATTAGGGTTAAGGTTGGGATTAGGGTTAGGGTTGGGATAAGCGTTAGGGGTGTTTTGGGGTTAGGGTTGGGATTAGGGTTAGGCTTGTGGTTAGGTTTATGGTTAGAGTTGGGATTAGGGTTAGGGGTGTGTTGGGGTTAGGGTTATGGTTAGGGTTTGTATTAGGGTTAGGGGTGTGTAGGGGTTAGGGTTGGGGTTAGGGGTGTGTTGGGGTTAGGGTTGGAGTTAGAATTGAGGGGTTTCCACTATTTAGGTACATCAGGGGATCTCCATACGCGACATGGCGCCACCATTGATTCCTGCAAATTTTGCGTTCAAAAAGTCAAACAGTGCTCCCTTTATTCCAAGCCCGACGTGTGCCCAAACTGTGGTTTACCTCCACATATGGGGTATCAGCGTACTCGGGAAAAATTGCACAACAACTTTGGGGGTCTAATTTCTCCTGTTACTGTTGGGAAAAAAAATTGGGGACTAAAAAAGTTATTTTTGTGGAAAAAAAAATGATTTTTTATTTTCACGGCTCTGCGTTATAAATTCTGTGAAGAACTTGGGGGTTCAAAGTGCTCACCACACATCTAGATAAGTTCCTTGCGGGGTCTAGTTTCCAAAATAGGGGTCACTTGTGGGGAGTTTATACTGTTTAGGCACATCAGGGACTCTGCAAACGTAACATGACGCCCGCAGACCATTCCATCAAGTCGGCAATTCAAAACGTCACTACTTCCCTTCCGAGCCCCGAAGTGTGCCCATACAGTAGTTTTCTCCAAATATGGGATATCAGCGTACTCAGGACAAATTGGACAACAACTTTTGAGGTCTAATTTCTCCTGTTACCCTTGGGAAAATAAAAAAATTGGGAACTAAAAGATCATGTTTGTGGAAAAAATATGATTTTTTTATTTTCATGGCCCGGCGTTATAAACTTCTGTGTAGCCCTTGGGGGTTCAAAGTGCTCACTACACATCTAGATAAGCTCCTTGGGGGGTCTAGTTTCCAAAATGGGGTCACTTGTGGGGGGTTTCTACTGTTTAGGCACATCAGGGGCTCTGCAAAGGCAACATGATGCCCACAGAACATTCCATCAAGTCTGCATTCCAAAATGGCGCTCCTTCCCTTCTGTGCTCTCCCATGCGCCAAAACGTGGTTCCCCCCCACATATGGGGTACCAGTGTACTCAGGACAAACTGTACAACAACTTTTGTGGTCCAATTTCTCCTGTTACCCTTGTGAAAATAAAAAATTGCAGGTTAAAAAAATCAGTTTTTGAGGAAAAAAATGATTTTTTATTTTCACGGCTCTGCATTACAAACTTCTGTGAAGCACGTGGGGGTTCAAGGTGCTCACCACACATCTAGTTAAGTTCCTTGAGGGGTCTAGTTTACAAAATGTGGTCACTTGTGGGGGGTTTCTACTGTTTAGGCACATCGGGGGCTCTGCCCGCCCGCAGACCATTCCATCAAGTCGGCATTTCAAAGCGTCACTACATCCCTTCCAAGCCCTGACGTGTGCCCAAACAGTGGTTCTCCCCCACATATGAGGTACTATCATACTTAGGACAAATTAGACAACAACTTTTGGGGTCCAATTTCTCCTGTAACCATTGTGAAAATAAAAAATATGGGGCTAAATAATAATTTTTTGAGAAAAAAAAATGATTTTTTATTTTCACGGCTCTGCGTTATAAAGTTTTGTGAAGCACCTGGGGGTTCAAAGTGCTCACTGTGCATCTGCATAAGTTTCTTAGGGGGTCTAGTTTCCAAAATGGGGTCATTTGTGGGGGAGCTCCAAAGTTTAGGCATACAGGGGCTCTCCAAACATGACATGGTGTCCGCTAACGACTGGAGCTAATTTTCCATTCAAAAAGTCAAATGGCGCTCCTTCCCTTCTGAGCCCTGCCGTGCACCCAAACAGTGGTTTATGACCACATATGAGGTATCGGTGTACTCAAGAGAAATTGCCCAACAAATTTTAGGATCCAATTTATACTGTTGCCCTTGTGAAAATGAAAAAACTGAGGCTAAAAGAAAATTTTTGTGAAAAAAATGTACTTTCTTTTTTTTACGGATCAATTTGTGAAGCACCTGGGGGTTCAAAGTGCTCACTCTGCATCTAGATAAGTTCCTTGGGGGGTCTAGTTTCCAAAATGGGGTCACTTGTGGGGGAGCTCCAATGTTTAGGCACACAGGGACTCTCCAAATGCGACATGGCAACCGCTAAATATTCCAGCATATTTTCTATTCAAAAAGTCAAATGGCGCTCCTTCCCTTCTGAGCCCTGCCGTGTGCCCAAACAGTGGTTTATGACCACATATGAGATATCGGTGTACTCAGGAGAAATTGCCCAACAAATTTTAGGATCCATTTTATCCTGTTGCCCATGTGAAAATGAAAAAACTGAGGCTAAAAGAAAATTTTTGTGAAAAAAAAAGTACTTTCTTTTTTTTACGGATCAATTTGTGAAGCACCTGGGGGTTCAAAGTGCTCACTCTGCATCTAGATAAGTTCCTTAGGGCGTCTAGTTTCCAAAATGGGGTCACTTGTGGGGGAGCTCCAATGTTTAGGCACACAGGGACTCTCCAAATGCGACATGGCAACCGCTAAATATTCCAGTATATTTTCCATTCAAAAGTGAAATGGCGCTTCTTCCCTTCTGAGCCCTGCCGTGCTCCCAAACAGTGGTTTATGACCACATATGAGGTATCTGTATACTCAGGAGAAATTGCCCAACAAATTTTAGGGTCCATTTTATCCTGATGCCCATGCAAAAATGAAAAAATTGATGCTAAAAGAAAAATTTTGTTGGAAAAATTAAAATGTCCATTTTTTCCTTCCACGTTGCTTTAGTTCCTGTGAAGCACCTGAAGGGTTAATAATCTTCTTGAATGTAGTTTTGAGTAGCTTGAGGGGTGCAGTTTTTATAATGGTGTCACTTTTGGGTATTTTCTGCCATATAGACCCCTCAAAGTGACTTCAAATGTGAGGTGGTCCCTAAAAAAAAATGGTTTTGTAAATTTTGCTGTAAAAATGAGAAATCGCTGGTCAACTTTTAACCCTTATAACTTCCTAACAAAAAAAAATGTTGTTCCCAAAATTGTGCTGATGTAAAGTATACATGTGGGAAATGTTATTTATTAACTATTTTGTGTCACATAACTCTCTGGTTTAACAGAATAAAAATTCAAAATTTGAAAATTGCGAAATTTTCAAAATTTTGGCCAAAGTTCCATTTTTTTCACAAATAAACGCAAAAATTATCGACCTAAATTTACCACTAACATGAAGCCCAATATGTCACGAAAAAACAATCTCAGAATCGCTAGGATCCGTTGAAGCGTTCCTGAGTTATTACCTCATAAAGGGACACTGGTCAGAATTGCAAAAAATGGCCAGGTCATTTAGGTCAAAATAGGCTGGGTCATGAAGGGGTTAATAAAAGAGTTGCAAACAGTTGTCTTGTATCTTTGGGTTCTGGCTGTCTGACTGTATTGACATTCTCTGTTGCAGACTGTAGCTGTATCCATGTAATATCTTCTGCACTGTCATTGTCCTGTGTCACACTGTGAATTTCTCTGCTTTTTAAAGGGCTTAAGTCTGCAGAGAGCTGAGAAATGATTCATCTTACTACAGGTCCTGCAGCTTTGTCCATATGCTGGACACTTTGTCTCTCTCATGTCTTCTGCCACAGTATCTGCATTGGACTGTTCTCGCTTGGTGCTCTGCTTTTCCTCTCATGGTTACTGCATGTACTGGCTCCTCAGTGGTGTCTGCCATCATCTTCAGGCTGTTCTTGTTAGCTCTGCAGCTCTGCTTATTTGCATGCATTTCTCTAGGGTTAACTCCCCCTCTCTCAGCAGTCTCTCTCTAAGCTGTGGCTCTCTGATGCCGCACACTATTCTATCTCTGATAAGAGAATCTCTGATATCTCCAAAGCTGCATGTTGCTGCCAGTCTTTTCAGCTCAGTCACATATGCGTCTATATTCTCTCCCATCTCCTGATTTCTGGTGAAAAACTTAAATCTTTCCACTGTCTCATTCTTCTTGGGGTCACAGTGCTTATCAAATGCCTGTACAATGTCTGCCAGACTGTCCGTACCGTCCTGGATCAGGGTCTGAGCAAGTTCTCTGCCTTTTTCTCCAATCAGATAGTAGAAGAGCTTCACCTTACGCTTCTGATCATTGGTGTCTACTGTAAGATCCACATACAGAGTAAACTCCTCCTTCCAATGTCTCCAGGTCTGCGATAGATTTGAGGACATGATGTCTAGTCTCTGAGGAGGTTTTAGTGCGCTCTCCATAATGCTGTACTGTGGGCACTGTACTTACAGTTGAGCTTTGTACCACAAGCTGCCTGGATTGTCTGTCCACTTGTTCTTTATAGGTTCAGCCCTGCTGCCACCATGTTCTATTTCTTGTTTATGCCTCTGACACGATTGTGGTAACGGGTTACTTTTATTGTGTGCACGTTCTCTCAGCCACATTACATGAATGCTTCCTGTCTCATGCTCTTACCAACGAGTCCCTCCTCTCTATCCTCTGAATACATCCAGGTAGTGAGACCCTAGAGGCGGCTCAGCATATAACATATTGCTACAATCCTACAGACTCTGGGGGCAAATCAGGCTACACCCTCATGTATAAGATTGTAGGGGTCCCAAATGCTCACATATTGCACAAACATTCCAATTGCATTTACATGCGCTGAGTTCAGGCTGTTAAGGTACTGCCACACTAAACAATCCCGCTAGCGATCACGATAACGACGCATACTAATGCGATCGCTAGCGGGATTGTTTCTATATCGCTAAGTGCGGCCACATTTAGCGATATAGTTAACGACGCTATCGCCGTTAGCGATCTTCTTAAGACTTAGCGTACAAAAGTACTGCTAAATCGCTAAGAAAAGGTGCCACACTAGCGATATTACTTACCCAGCGGGAGCGCCGACGAGAAATAGGGTCCGGAACGATTCCAGCGACGAGCGAGATCACAGCAGGAAGCTCGTCGCTGCAGCTGCCGCACTGACAACATCGCTAACGGGATCGCTAAATAGTGACGTTTTTAGCGATCCGTTAGCGATATTGTTCAGTGTGGCATACCCTTTAGAGTATGATCGACAATATTGAAGTCAGTCGATGCTTATTTCCAGGCCTCTTTACACCGGATGATGAAGAATGATGGGACAGAACAATCAGTAATAAATCAATCTGTCCCCATACAGTATCATGTTATCAGCAGCATATCTGCAGTTTTCACCAAGCGATGTGCTGCTGAGAACAAGACACACTGATAGGGAATTTAGATTGTGAACACCATTGGGACAGCGATGATAAAATCTGTAAAGCGCTGTGGAATATGATGGTGCTATATAAGCAAAGCATATTAATAAATAATGATTTCTGTTCTGGCATGAACAATCCAATCACTCAATGAATAGGCAGCATTTTGCTTTTTTACTGTATTCCACCCAATAGTCCTCCACATAGTATAATACACACCCCATAGTCCTCCATACAGTATAATACACACACCATAGTCCTCCATGTAGTACAATGCAGGACCCATAAAATATGATGCAGGCCCCATAGAATGTAATGCAGCCCCAAAGAATGTAATGCAGCCAGCCCCCATAGAATATAATGCAGCTCCCATAGAATGTAATGCAGCCCCATAGAAATCAATGCAGCCAGCCCCCATAGAATGTAATGAAGCCCCATAGAATATAATGCAGCCAGCTCCCATAGAATGTAATGTAGCCAGCTCCAACAGAATGTAATGCAGCCATCATAAAATGTAATGCAGCCCCCATAGAATATAATGCAGCCAGCTCCCATAGAATGTAATGCAGCCAGCCCCAACAGAATGTAATGCAACCCCCATAGACTGTAATGTAGCTCCCATAGAATGTAATGCAGCCAGCCTCCATAGAATGTAATGCAACCATCATAAAATGTAATGCAGCCCCCATAGAACGTAGGGCAGCCCCATAGAATGTAATGCAGCCCCCATAAAATGAAATGCACCCCCATAGAATGTAATGCAGCCCCATAGAATGTAATGAATGTAATGCAGCCCCCATAGAATGTAATGCAGCTCCATAGAATGTAATGCATATAATGCAGCTCCATACAATGTAATGCAGCCCAATAGAATGTAATGTAGCCTCCATAGAATCTAATGCATGTAATGCAGCTCCCATAGAATGTAATGCAGCCCCCATACAATGTAATGCAGCCCCATAGAATGTAATTCAGCCCCTAGAGAATGTAATGCAGTCAGTGTCGTACTGGGATGCCAAGGGCCCAATTTGCCTTTGGGGGGCCACCTTTCACCTGAATACAAATATTACACTACCCTCATTCACAAATTTACCTATATCTCTATATAATAATAAACTAGGTACCGGTAGTTTAGTTAATGAATGAGATGCTGAGTTTTTCTCTACAGAGTGACTCAAGTGAATTATGCCAAGTACTGCCCATACAGTGGGGTTGGGGGCCCAGATATGCACAAGGGTCCACTGGGGGATTCCATTGTTACCTTATGGGCCAGTCAGAGCCTGAATGCAGCCACCATAGAATGTAATGCAGCCAGCCCCCATAGAATGTAATGCAGCTCCCATACAATGTAATGCAGCTCCCACACAATGTAATGCAGCTCCCATACAATGTAATGCAGACCCATAGAATGTAGAGGCCCCCATAGAAAGTAATGCAACCCCCATAAAATATAATGCAGCCCCACAGAATGAAATGCAGCCCTCATAGAATGTGATGCAGCCAGCAACCATGGAATGTAATGCAGCCCCCATATAATGTAATGCAGCCCCATAGAATGTAATACAGCCACAAAGAATGTAATGCAGCCCCCATAGAATATAATGCTGCCAGTCTCCATAGAATGTAATACAGCCCTCCATAGAATATAATGCAGCACGCATTATATTCTTTGAGGGCTTTTTATTGGTAAATTCAAAAACGTTCATTTTTTTTCTCATTAATGTACAATTTGCACCCCATCTTGACTGAAAAAAAGCAGAAATGTAGAAATTTTGCAAATTTATTAAAAAAGAAAAACTGATATCACATGGTCATAAGTATTCAGACCCTTTGCTCAGTATTGAGTAGAAGCACCCTTTTGTGCTAGTACAGCCATGAGTCTTCTTGGGAATGATGCAACAAGTTTTTCACATCTGGATTTGGGGATCCTCTGCCATTCTTCCTTGCAGATCCTCTCCAGTTCAGTCAAGTTGGATGGTGAACCTTGGTGGACAGCCATTTTCAGGTCTCTCCAGAGATGCTCATTGGGTTTAGGTCAGGGCTCTGGCTGAGCCAGTCAAGAATGGTCACAGAGTTGTTCTGAAGCCACTCCTTTGTTATTTTAGCTGTGTGCTTAGGGTCATTGTCTTGTTGGAAGGTGAACTTTAGACCAAGTCTTAGGTCCAGAGTACTCTGGAAGAGGTTTTCATACAGGATATCTCTGTACTTGGCCACATTCATGTTTCGTTCAATTGCAACCAGTTGTCCTGTCCCTGCAGCTGAAAAACATCCCCATAGCATGATGCTGCCAACATCATGTTTCACTGTTCGGATTGTATTGGAGAAATGATTAGCAGTGCCTGGTTTTCTCCACACATACTGCATAGAATTGTCACTAAAAAATTCTATCTTCCTCTCATCAGACCAGAAAATCTTATTTCTCATAGTCTGGGAGTCCTTCATGTGTTTTTTAGCAAACTCTATGTGGGCCTTCATATGTCTGGCATTGAGGAGAGGCTTCCGTCTGGCCACTCTGCCATAAAGGCCCGACTGATGGAGGGCTGAAATAATAGTTGACTTTGTGGAACTTTCTCTCATCTCTCTACTGCATCTGTGGAGCTCACCCACAGTGATCTTGGTTCTTCTTCACCTCTCTCAAAAAGGCTCTTCTCCCACGATTGCTCAGTTTGGCTGGACTGCCAGGTCTAGGAAGACTTCTGGTGTTCCCAAACTTCTTCCATTTAAGAATTATAACCAGAGAAACCACAACGACCATAAGTCCAAGATATAAAAGAATGTATTTTACTGAGATACTTTAAATATAGACAGCATGAATAGAGTTAGAAACAATGCATCAGTATAATATACATATATGCTATGTGACGAAGGCAACGTGCCGAAACGCGCGTTGGGGTGGGCGTCTATCTGGGTGTCCAGGAGCTATATTACTTATAAGTAATTGTGAGCACTTTGCAGTTACAGTATATTACTTAACTTGGTTTATTACTGTGCTTGTCCTGGCTCATAGGCGTACTTATTCATACACTGGTTATCTTGGTTGATTACAATTAGCGTTTTGTGTGGTTTGGTTCACACTGACACCTACTGGTGTCCTTTATGCACTTGCACATATGCACTTTTGCTTGGATATTATAATCCTTGTTCTTATTAGTGATCACATATTGTCAGTTTATTCTTTGTTTTTTAATTTCATTTTTCAGCACTATTGAATATTTGTACGCTAATACACCTGGATATTATTGCCCCTTTTTATCATATATATGGTTATTATACTAATGCATTTTTTTAACTCTATTCATGCTGTCTATATTTAAAGTATCTCAATAAAATACATTCTTTTATATCTTGGAATTATGGTCGTTGTGGTTTCTCTGGTTGTGCTCTTTTTGTAGATCCGACTGTCCAATTAGATTATTGTCCATATAGCCGGTTTATGTAGGATATGATTTTACAATTATAATAATTTTTTATTACTTTTCGGTTCAACTCTTTGCTGGCTCGCTTTTTCCTTTGTGGTCTAATACATTTAAGGATTATGGAGGCCGCTTGAGTAACTTGAGTACTGCAGAAATTCTTTTGTAACCTTGGCCAGATCTGTGACTTGCCACAATTCTGTCTCTGAGTTCCTTGGCCAATTCGTTTGACCTCATGATTCTCATTTGGTCTGACATGCCTGTGAGCTGTGAGGTATTATATAGACAGGTGTGTGCCTTTAAAAATCAAGTCCTATCAGTTTAATTAAACACAGCTGGACTCCAATGAAGGAGTAGAAGGATCTCAAGGAGGATCACAAGAAAATGGACAGCATGTGACTTAAATATGAGTGTCTGAGCAAAGAGTCTGAATACTTATGACCATGTGAAACTTCAGTTTTTCTTTTTTAATACATTAGCAAAAAATTCTATTACATTTTTGTTTTTTTCAGTGAAGATGGGGTGCTGAATGTACATTAATGAGAAAAAATGAACTTTTTTGAATTTACCAAATGGCTGCAATGAAACAAAGAGTGAAAAATTTAAAGGGATCTGAATACTTTCCGTATCCACTGTACATCAACATTTACTTACCACAGTTTTGCCCAAAATCAGGATTTTTAAATCCCATCCAAAGGAAAGTCTTAAAATGCCAAAAAATGCAACTAAATGACCACCTTTGAGTAGGGTTTGTGGATCCCCCGCCAGGGCAGTGAGGATACTCGGTACCGGGCTGCTTCTTAAAGGGGAACTTTCACAGCAGCAGTGACCCGGTCCGTGTCCCTGGGCGTCCAGTAAAAGGGGATAGTGAAAAAGGGATAAATAAAGTTTGTAATAAAGTGTTTGTGATGCCACCCATGGTATTCGGTCAGGAGATCGACGCTGCAATGCAGATACTCTGGAACGATGATAGGGCAGCAAAGATGGTTAAGCTCTCCACAGGTAGAGCTGTGTCCCAGGGCAGTTAGGATGTTAAAGGTGATGTTAGTGTTGAATGTGGGGCAGGGCAGGTGGCGCAGGAATGATTCAGAGGACACAGCAGGGTGCAGTTTCCAAGGTTTTACTCACAGTTCACTTGTGCGCAGATGCCCGCTTGGTGCCGTGTCCTCCAGGTGAGGGGTCCAGCAAACTCCCATGTAGATCAGGATACACCTTTCCAGGACTCCCTGCAGTATGTTCCTCTCCTGGCCGTCTCACCGCACTGGCTTCCTCCCTCCAGCCCAGCACCTACACAATCAGTGTCCCAAGCCAGCAGCCACAGACCCTTTCAGCGAATAATTGAGGATGTGGCTGAGGCACGTCTCTGGCTTGCTAGCTGAGTCTTGAAGTCCTCCACTAGTCTTGGGGGCTGGTTCCCCTACTGCGACCTGGTCCCTCCACTTCTGGATGGGTCCCATGGATGAATTCCTCACTATCCGTGCCCCTAGGACCCATTCTGTCCTACCGGGAGCTACCTTCAGTTTCTCCCTTTTCAGCTCACTCTTCCTAGCTCCCTCTGACAGGGAGCTCCTTGTCAGCATGTCTGCTCACTTTCACTTCCTCCTCACAACTCACTGTTGTTCCTGCTCTCTAAGCTCCACCCCCTTTCTACCTTCTCCACCCACTCCCCAACACCTTTTCTTAGCCAGCCTGAGATGAGGCCCTCCTCCCTAAGGGTACGCCCAGGTGCCCTGAATGAACTAGTAAGAGCGTTGGGTGCAGTGTTAGAGTCCTGGGTAGTGCTCCCTCCTTACCTGAGAGTGGGATACCACACATCTGGATGAGGTACAGTACCTCTGTGGCGACTGCACAAAAAAGGAGAGAAAAAGCAACCACCAATATAAATGCACACCACCAATGGCAATATCATAGAACAAAAGAAACTTTATTGACAAAGATGATTAAAAACATTAAAAACAATGAGCAACAGCCCCCATGTATCCTGCTACAACATGTTGCATAAGAATAACAAATTGTATAATAACTCTCCTCCTATGAATGATTAATAATACCAAGGTGACACATGGAAATACAGAGAAATAATGTAATCCTAATGGTCCACATGTGGAAAAACCTAAAGCATGCTGGGAATAACTTCACAAGAAAAAGTGTTAGACCTGATGAATGGGCTCATGTGCAAATATAAGCCATATGAATGAATACCTGAGGCAAGGCTAGAACATAGCACATATATAGAGAAAAGTGCTGCAATCAATATATATACGCATATAGTATAGCATATAGCAGGCACAATGGTACTGGTTCAAAATAAAGGACCATATGATCCAAATGCGCACATATGTAAAGACCCAGAGCGTCTGTGCAAAGATGCCTCAGGAAAAATTGTTAGACCTAATAAGGAACCTCATAAGTGAAATGAATGATATAAATAGATATCTGAGGTACCTGAGGCAGAATGAAACATAGCACCTATATAAAACAAAACTCTGCACCAAATAGCAAGTACATGAAATGTGAAGAAAAAGAAAAAAAGACCATGTCCACAGGATAGTCAGCCACAAAATAAAATAAAAGCAACAATAAGAAATGAAACAGATTGTTGGAGTCACATAACATGTGCCCATGAAGGACCATGAATAAATGGCTAAGCATGAAACATATAGGCTGTGTTTCCACGTTCAGGAAACACAGCGCTTTGGACGGAGCGGAAAGTCCGCTCCGTCCAAAGCCCCGCCCCGCGCTCATTCCGGATGTGTTCATGGAGCACATCCGGAACACATCCGGAATGACCGCAGGGCTACATAGCCCTGTGTTATTTCCCTTGCGGCGACGCAGCGTCGCCGCAAGGGAATAGGACATGCTGCGGTCTAAAAAGACACGCCGCATGTCCGGAAACGCAGGTCTTCCTCCTGAGTGTTTTGCAGCATAGTGGAGACGGGATTTCTTGAAATCCCCTCCACCATGCTATAACATCTGGACGCTGCGTGTTTGACACTGCGCCAACGCACAGCGTCAAACACGCAGCAATTCCGGACTGTTTCCTGAACGTGGAAACATACCCTTAGCCAAAGGAAAGCTCACATATGCACCAAATAAGGCAGAGTCATGATGAGGAGCATGGAGAGCAGGATATCAACAGCGGGGGGTGCCCGAGTCGCCATCACCCGGACGGCTTCATCAGGGGAAGGTAACTAGCCTCTGCCAGTTCAGTCTCATAAATACCTGTAATGATGAGAATAAGCAAGCCACATGTGTGCTGGCGTCCATGGAGGGGAGCAGGGATGACGCAACAGGAAGTGGGAGTGAGCAGATGTCTGTTCATGAAAAACTCCTCTGTGGCGACAGGACCCTCAGGGTGCCACATTTGCATATGCCATGCCCCTTTTGCAGTTCGACCAGTTGGATTGCCCCAGCAAAATCAGGATTGTTTGCAGGTACACATCCAGGATACCCCTGATTTTGTGCAAGTCCTTATAGCCACCCACAGCTTGGACTTGGTGCTGATCTTTATGTATGAGAGCGTGGCATCTGTCATTTGTACATCAGGTCAGCATGGTGGCTCAGTGGTTAGCATGGTGGCTCGGTGATTAGCACTGTTGCTTTGCAGCACTGGGATCCTGGCTTCAAATCCCACCAAGGACAGTATCTGCAAGGAGTTTGTATGTTCTCCCCTTGTTTGTGTGAGTTTCCTCCCACACTCCAAAGACATATGATATAGAATTTAGATTGTCCAATGGGGTCAGATGATCATGTCTGTAAAGCACTGCAGAATATGATGGCGCTATATAAGAATAATTCATAAGTCTTATATTTATAGTGTTAACCACAAGGCAATGACTGTGAACAATACAGTGAGTAATATTATATGTAGCTTTGTATATGCCGGTGGCTTAGTACCGCACTTTTATTTTCACAAATGTCTTAAATGCTTATAGACAGCGAGTTCAGTATATTTTTGTGTAACGGGGGCCAAGGCAGTAGTCATGGCTCTCAATGGGAGCTTTGTCGTACCCTGGCCTCCCGCCACATAA
Organism: Oophaga sylvatica; assembly: GCA_033576555.1. Lineage (NCBI taxonomy): Eukaryota > Metazoa > Chordata > Amphibia > Anura > Dendrobatidae > Oophaga > Oophaga sylvatica. Next base: position 423,506,907 of record JARQOD010000001.1, on the reverse strand, counting down.
ACACATTGTCCCTGTTGTAGTGTACCTTTTAGTCCTCTCTGATCTGCCAGGGCATTTTTCCTTTCATCTGCACACAATGACAGGCAGAGTCTGGATCCATTTTCAATAAATCAACTTTACTCAGTTCTTTACACAGCTCATCCAGATTAGTCACAGGTGCAGCTCAAGTTCCTTCACGAAGCATAACATTTCCTTTCCCTGTGCTGTTCCTTACTCCTTCTGGAATATCGCAGGGTTGTACCATTGCCTTTGGTACTGCAGCGCTCTGTCTGGCCAGCCTAACTCGCTTCAGGAGTCCCCTGTCCGTTTCACCCTGGACGTTTGGAGTCGATCCCACGTAATTAGCTGTCACCATGTTGAGGCTGCCCTGTATTCCTCCACCTCCCGGGTGACTACTAGCTCCTAGGCCCTGGACGAGCTGGGCTCTTCAGCTTTAATGTTGTGGGGCACAACTGCCCTGTCCGGGCTCCCAGGCCCTACTGACTAAAAGCCAGGAAGCTCACTAACTTACTCCAGTTGGCCCCTCCTAATTAAGAATCCTATTAGTTTATCTTAACCTATTGCACCCCTTCTAGTGGGCTAGTCTAAGTACTACGCTTTCCCTATATCTGTACAGTACCGGAATATATAGATTATACATAATAGCAGCATTATGATACAAGGCATTTTACAACATAACAATATATATATATGTACATATAAGAAATTCAAGAACTTAGAAGCAGGTGCAGGGTATAAACTGTCCTCTGTAACTCCTTACAGTGGTACCATAGAAACCATAGAAATAACTTCCAGCCAGTGATAATGTAAATGTATCTTTCATAGATGTTCTGTAGGTGACAATTTATATACGGCAGTTTGTTCCTTCTCTGTAATTAAGCTTGGTAAAGACAAATGGAGAAGAAAAAGCAAACTGAGCTTCAGCTGTACGAAGTTATTACAGGAAATATATTATATCAACACAAAGTTTAATAAAACACGGATATGTAATGCATAAAAATAAAGTGACCTTTATACCAGCAGTAGTCACTTATCTCCCAGGCAACAAGTGCTACATATATCCAGTATGGAATCCTCAAGGAGAGCATAGATTTCAAAGGAATCTCCAAGCAAAAATGACAATTCTATACCCTTCCCCCACCACCAACCTATCACACAAGGGGTCTAATGAAACAAGTATTTTTCCTGCTTGCACCCACGTAGCATGATCTGCTTATAATTTATGTCATCTTCTCTATTAAACTATACTCCAGTAGAAAAAAAAGATAAATTATACAGATGGCTACAAAAGTAATGAAAGTATATACGATAAGTACTGAGAAAAGAAGCAGAAAATCACCTGAGATCTCTTAGATGCAAATAATTTTTTTGCCATGTACACAGTGTTTACAGTTGTGATCAAAAGTTTACATACCCCTGCAGAATTCTTGCTTTCTTGGCCTTTTTTCAGAGAATATGAATGATAACACCAAAACTTTTTCTCTACTCATGGTTACTGGTTGGGTGAAGCCATAGCGACAGGGTCGGCGTTAGGGGCAGGCAGACCAGGCAGCTGCTTAGGGCCCCCTCTCCCCAAGGGGCCCCCAGCTACTGGCATATCACACAGCCGCTATGGGGCCCATATGAGGCAGGGGGCCCGCCTGCTGCCAGTGCCGACTCCCCTCGCCGCTGCCGCCGCTTTGAACTATACCGCGTCTGCTGGTACAGTTCAAAGCAATGATGGAGGAGAGAGCGTCAGCTGACGCTCCCTCTCCTATCATTCCCCGGTCTGCTTCGGACACAGCGGGTGCATGATGACGTCATCGCACACTCACTGTGTACCAGGCAGAGCAGGAGACAGGAGCCGGGAGCAGTTCGGGGCACAAGGAGAGGTGAGGAGTGTGTTGTTTTTTTTTTAAATATGTCAGTGAGTACTGAACTGTGGCTGTGGGGCCATTCCTGGGGGGGAGATGAGGGCTGTGTTATATAGGCCTGCTATATGCTATGCGGGCCGCGCTATATGCTATGCGGGCCGTGTTATATGCTATGCGGACCGCGTTATATGCTATGCAGGCCACGCTTAAAATGCTATGCGGGCCGCGCTATATACTATGTGGGCTGTGTTATATACTATTGGGGGTATATTATATTTTATGGGGAGGCTGTGTTATATACTATGTGGCTGTGTTATATACTTTCTGGCTGTGTTATATACTATGCTACATTATATTCTATGGGGAGGCGGGCTGTATTATATTCTATTCAGGGCTACATTATATTCTATGGGGGGGCTGTATTATATTTATTATATTCTATGAGGGGTGATTGCATCATACTCTATGAGGGGTTTACATTATACTATATGAGGTGGCTACATTGTATTCTATGTGGGCTACATTATATTCTATAGGGGGCTAGATTATATTGTATGGGGGCTTCATTATAATTTATGAGGGGGCTACATTATATTCTATGGGGGTTGCATTATACTATATGAGGAGGGCTACATTGTATTCTGTGGAGGGGCTACATTATACTATATAAGGGGGTTTCTGTTATGTTTTGGTAGCTGAGGAGAGCAGGCAAAAACGGCAATACACCAGAGAGGTTGGAATCTACTGGATTGCAGTACCCTGACTAACCACCACAACTAAAGGCAGCCGTGGATCGTTCCTACGTTGGTCCTAGACGCCTCGTCACAGCCTGAGAGGATAACTACACTTAAAGATAGAAAGAGGAAAGCTATCTGCCCCGGAACAGATCCCCAAAGAACATAGGAAGCCCCCAAACATGTAATGGCGGTTAGACAAGAGGAAATACAGACACAGACAGAAAAGAGTATGAGCAAACGTTGGGGCCCAATCTGCCTAGACAGAGACGGATAGGAAGGATACTTACTGCAATCCAAAAAACCCTAAAAAAAAGCCAAAAACACCTGAGATCACACGACCTCTACCACCAAAATTAGTTCTCTGGTGTAACAAAACTCAGCCGCAGCCACTGAAAAAACTGGAAAAGGCAAACGAACAAACAACAGTGGCTCCAGAGGAACCGAGAAGGGCCCAAGCCCCCCGGGGAGGGGAACCTGGCCAACCTCACAGAAATGCAGAGAAAAATGCAAATGGCAAGCACAAAAACAAAAAAACAGAAAATATCTTATCTGAGAGCAGGAGAAGAGGCAAGACTCAGCAAGCTTCCAAGTGAACCAGGAAACAACGTTGAGACAGGAACAATTGATCACCGGCAACCATGATGGGGGAAAACCTCCCTTATATCCAGCCAGTCTGTAATTCCTGATTGCCATTCCTCATTGAATGGTTCAGTACTGTTTGTAACCACCAGAGGGAGCTTCTGCTCAGAATTCATTTCTAAAACATTCATAAAAGGTTTCATTATATTCTATGGGGGCTGCATTATACTATATGAGGGGGGCTGCATCATATTCTTTGGGGGTTTACATTATACTCTGTGGGGAAGTTGCATTATACTCTCTGGGGTGGTTGCATTATACTCTGGGGTGGCTGCATTATGCTCTATAGGGTGACTGCATTATACTATATGTGGGCTGCATTATACAGTATCAAGGACTATGGGGAATACATTATACCATATGAAGAACTATGGGGTGCATTATACTATGGGAAGTGAATTGTACTACATGGATGACTAAGGCGGTGCATTATACTATATGGAGCACTATGAGGAGTGTATTATACTATATGGAGGACTGAGTAGTGTATTATACTAAATGGAGGACGGAGTGTATTTTAATATATGGAGGGTTATGAGGAGTGTATTATTCTATATGGAGGACTGAGGAGTGTATTTTAATATATGGAAAACTATAATATACTATTTGAGGACTATAAGGAGTGTATTATACTATATTGAGGACTGAGGAGTGTGTTATAATATAAGGAGGATTATAGGGAGTGTATTATACTATATGGAGGTCTATGGGGTGTGCATTTTACAATATGGAGGACTGTGGGGCATATTATAGTATACAGTCATGGCCAAAAGTTTTGAGAATGACACAAATATTATATTTTCACATGATCTGCTGCCCTCTGGTTTATATGTGTGTTTGACAGATGTTTTTATCACAGACAGAAATATAATAATTGCAAACATATGTGTTATGATCTGCTACAAGCACTAAGGAAAGGTGGGAATTCTGTCCCTACAATAGGACTGAGCTGGATCCCTACGATGTAACGGGGAACCTGATCCTGCGACCAGACCCGCTAAAGTCCTCAGCTAGTCTGAACGAAGACCTATAGTTGCGAGGGAGGAATCCTACAAGATCTAGGGACTGGGTGAAAAGGTGGACACCTCCTAACAGAAAGTGTAGCAGGGAATATAAAACAGAAAACAAATACTAAGAGATCCTAAGATCAGCAAAACTGACAGAGTAAGGCACCTAAGCACCCGGCTAGCTTAAGAGTAGATAATACAATGAAGTCCAGCAAAGCCAGAAGGGCGGAGCCAGACTAAATAGGGTAAAAAGGTCATGTGACCAGCAAACTGAAACAAAATCTAACAAGAGGGTTCTAACAATATGAGTAACAAAAGCTTATATTGACAGTTAGAATGAGTTAATGCAGCAAGTCAATATTTGCAGTGTTGACCCTTCTTCTTCAGGACCTCTGCAATTCTCCCTGGCATGCTCTCAATCAACTTTTGGACCAAATCCTGACTGATAGCAGTCCATTCTTGCACAATCAATGCTTTCATTTTGTCAGAATTTTTAGGTTTTTGTTTGTCCACCCGTCTCTTGATGATTGACCACAAGTTCTCAATGGGATTAAGATCTGGGGAGTTTCCAGGCCATGGACCCAAAATCTCTATGTTTTGTTCCCTGAGCCATTTAGTTATCAACTTTGCTTTATGGCAAGGTGCTCCATCATGCTGGAAAAGGCATTGTTGATGGCCAAACTGCTCTTGGAGGGTTGGGAGAAGTTGCTCTTGGAGGACATTCTTGCTCCAAGAGTCTCCGCCTCACAGTGCATGCAGATGCACTCACACCTGCCTGCTGCCATTCCTGAGCAAGCTCTGCACTGCTGGTAGCCCGATCCCGCAGCTGAAACACTTTTAAGAGACAGTCCTGGCGCTTGCTGGTCTTTCTTGGGTGCCCTGGAGCCTTTTTGGCAACAATGGAACCTCTCTGCTTGAAGTTCTTGATGATGCGATAGATTGTTGACTGAGGTGCAATCTTTCTAGCTGCGATACTCTTCCCTGTTAGGCCATTTTTGTGCATTGCAATGATGACTGCACGTGTTTCTTTAGAGATAACCATGGTTAACAGAAGAGAAACAATGATGCCAAGCACCAGCCTCCTTTTAAAGTGTCCAGTGGTGTCATTCTTACTTAATCATGACAGATTGATCTCCAGCCATGTCCTCATCAACACCCACACCTGTGTTAATGGAGCAATCACTGAAAAGAGGTTAGCTGGTCCTTTTAAGGCTGGGCTGCAAGATGTTGAAATGTGTTTTGGGGGATAAAGTTCATTTTCTAGCCAAATATTGACTTTGCAAGTAATTGCTGTTAAGCTGATCACTCTTTATAACATTCTGGAGTATATGCAAATTGCCATTAGAAAAAGTGAAGCAGTAGACTTTGTAAAAATTAATATTTGTGTCATTCTCAAAACTTTTGTCCATGACTGTATGGAGGACTATGGGAAGTGTATAATACTATATGAAGGACTATGGAGAGTGTATAATACTATATGGAGGACTTGGGCATAATTATGGAGGACTATGGGGTGATTACAATATGGAGACTGTGTGCACATTTGTGTGTGATACTATATGTATGGGATCTATTAGTGATATTAGTGATTGTTCTGTTCCCATCATTCTTTCTCAGCCGGTGAAAAGAGGCGGGAAACAAATGTTGAACGATTGCAATATTGTTGATCACATTCATTTAGCGATCTGAACTCAGCGCATTTAAATACAACCAAAATGTTTTTGTGTGATGTTCAATGTGTTAGCATTTGGGGCCCTATTTTAAACTTTGCCTAGGGCCCTACTTTGCCTAAAACCGGCCCTGCATAGCGATCTATGAAATGTATATCCATCATTGATGTAGGCTGAGGTGCTCAGGACACACAGTCCGTGGAAACACACTGACATGTGCACAGACCCATTCTCTTGAATAGGCAAATTGCGTTCCGTTCCTCCCGAGTCTCTCCTTATGGCTAAGTAGTACTGTACAGCCACATATGGGGTATTGCCACGTTCAGTAGAAATTGTGGGCCAAATTTTGGTGCCATTTTTACCCACTTCTTGTGTGAAAATGTAAAATTGTTAGCTAAAACAAAATTTTGGTGGTAAAAATGTAGTTATTTTGTCTTCACTGCCCAATGGTATAAAATTCTGTGACACACCCATGGTGTCAATATGATCACTGCACCCCTAGATGTATTCATTGAGAGGTGTAGTTTGTAAAATGGTGTCACGTATGGGGGGGTTCTGCTGTTCTTGCACCTCATGGGCTCCCCAGTGGGTCATGGCACAAGCTAACCATAACAGTAAAATCTGGCGCTCCTTGCATTCTGAGCTTTGCATTGTGCCTGAAAAATATTTCAAGATTACATGTAGGGTATTGGTGCACTCAGGAAAAAATGGACCTCAGTTCGTTGTAAAAAAATGTCCTATTAGCCCTTAGAAAAATTAAAAAATTGTGGCTAAAACAACATTTTAGTGGTGATTAAAATGTAATTTATTCTTTTTTGACCGCTCCAGTGGTATAAAATTTTGTGATGCACATGTGGTGTTAATATGATCATTGCACCCCTAGATGAATTGATTTGGGAGTCTAGTTTGTAAAATAAGTTCACATATAGAGGGTTTCTGTTGTTCTGGCACCTCAGGGGCTCTGCCAATGTGACATGACACCCTCAAACCAATGCAGCAAAATCTGAACTCCAATATGGCGCCTCTTCCCTTCTGAGCTTTGCACTGTGCATCAAAAGTATATTCCCCTACATATGAGGTATGGGCGTACTCAAGAGAAATTGCACAGCAACTTTTGGGGTCCAATTTCTCCTGGTACCCTTGGTAAAATAAAAAATTGGGGGTGAAAAGATTATTTTTGTGGAAAAAAATGATTTTTTATTTTCACGTCTCAACGTTATAAACTTCTGTGAAGCACTTGGGGGTTCAAAGTGCTCACCACACACCTAGATAAGTTCCTTGGGGTGTCTAATTTCCAAAATGGTGTCACTTGTGAGGGGTTTCCACTGTTTAGGCACATCAAGGGCTCTCCAAACGCGACATGGCGTCCAATCTCAATTCCAGCCAATTTTGCGTTGAAAAAAAGTCAAATGGCATTCCTTCCCTTCCGAGCTCTGCCGTGCACCCAAACAGTGGTTTACCTGTACATATGGGTTATCAGCGCACTCAGGACAAATTGCACAATAACTTTTGGGGTCTAAGTTCTTCTATTACCCTTGGTAAATAAAAAAAAATTGGATCTGAAGTAAATTTTTTGTGAAAAAAAGTTAAATGTTCATTTTGTTTTAAAACATTCCAAAAATTCCTGTGAAGCACTAGAAGGGTTAATAAACTTCTTGAATGTGGTTTTGAGCACCTTGAGGGGTGCAGTTTTTAGAATGGTGTCACTTTTGGGTATTTTCTATCATATAGACCCCTCAAAGTGACTTCAAATGTGATGTGGTCCCTAAAAACCGTGTTGTAAAAATGAGAAATCGCTGTTTAAATTTTAACCCTTATAACTTCCTATAACAAAAAAAGTTTTGGTTCCAAAATTGTGCTGATGTAAAGTAGACATGTGGGAAATGCTACTTATTAAGTATTTTGTGTGACATATCTCTGTGATTTAAGAGCATGAAAATTAAAAGTTGGAAAATTGTGAAATTTTCTAAATTTTCGCCAAATTTCCATTTTTTTCCACAAATAAACGCAAGTCATATCAAAGGAATTTTACCACCATAATGAAGATGTGATGTCATGAGAAAACAGTTTCAGAATCACATGGATCCATGGAAATATTCCAGAGTTATTACCTCATAAAGGGACAGTGGTCATAATTGTAAAAATTGGTCATCTAATTGACCTAAAATGGGAAATGTTTATTCTGTGTGTCTTTTTATACTGTATGTAAACTTCTGGTTTCAACTGTATTTGATATAGTCATGTTCAGAAACACCCAATCTTATCAATATATAAAAAGAATTAATCCGATCAGTAAACACTGTAACGCGAAAAAAAATCAAAATGCCAGAATTACATTTTTTGGTTGTTGCAACATTTCAAAAAAATGCAATAACGGGCGTTCAAAACATTGTATTCATCACAAAATTGTATCAATAACGTCAGCTTGGTGCGCAAAAAATAAACCCTCACCCTTTTTTGAGACAAACTTTGGATTTTTTTCACTGCTTAAATAAAAAAGAACCTATAGATGTTTGCTATCTAGGAACTCATAATGATCTGGGGAAATATATTGGCAGATCAGTTTTAGTATTTAGTGAACATGTTAAAAAAAAATGTAGAATTGCATTTTTTTTTTAAATTTCACTTCACTAAATGATACTGTCTATTCTCATTCAGGTAAACTGGGGTTGAGCTGGCATATTAATTATTGCCTATGTACAGGCTGTTCTTTCTTGTAAAAAAAAAAAAAATGGTTTGAACCGTTTTCTAATCTTATTCCATTTCCACTTTCTTCTTTTTAATTTGGTCAGTCACATATCCAGGGTGCTTGATATCCCGGAGCATACTTCTCTCGTACACAAATGTGATGATAAATATCAGCCCCTATAGTGTGCAGTGTAAGCTTTTCAGGGGATATAGCTCTGGGATCGCCGTCCTGGTAGACGGAATGGAATAAAACAGTTCATTCACAGACAGCAGTTCTGGTAAAAACTGGCCGCAACCAGTTTTATTAAAGTCCACAGCAAACAGAACATAATCAAAACCAAATCAAAACATAAGCCCTGGGCTTGTCCAGCCACTTACTACACTTAGATAGATTTCCCTCTCTATCCGGGTCCAGACTCTAACAGCCTGTCCCCAAAACAACACATATGTTCAGTATTTACCAGCATGGAGTTTCACAGAGTCTCCTCCTTGTGTCTGAAGGCATATCCAACGTCCAGACTTGAGAGAGCTCCCCTCCTATTCAGCAGCTATCCGCATGGATTCTCACAGAGACTACTCCTGTGTCCGGGGTACATCGAGCACCCAGACTGAGACAGCTCATACTCCTGGAGACTCCTTCTTGTGCCTGGACTCCTTGTCCAGACTAAGCGAGCTCTCTGTCTGTGTTCGCAGACACCTACTTCTGGTCTCCTAATTAACAGCTGAGTGGTTTCAGGCCTGAGCTGCAAGTGTGTACTGAATGTAAGGTGTAGTGACCTTTCTCTACCACTAGGTTTACAAAGCCATACATTTCCCTTATACCAGTCAGCAAAGTATCTAGGTGAAATGTACACCCCATTCAACACACATACTCTCACTGTCTCACATATCCCCCCCCTCTTCTCCAGACCGGAGGGCTGGTCATCCAGACCGGAGGGCTGGTCAACAATCCAAAAGAGACAGTGAACTCTGGACCAGTCATGGCCCTCATCAGCTTCATCTTCACTACTGTCATCTGTATCTTCACCTGAGCCATAGCCAACATCAGCTTTCTCTTCATCTGAAGCATCCGCACTACCCTGTACCCTCCCAGGCCTATGCTCTCTGCGGGCCTCGGGTATCCTGCACGGTTTCATCTTGACCTTAGGGCCGGGCTCAGTTTCGATATAGTGCCTGGCCAGAGAAGTACGACCCGGCACATCAGAACACTTCTGCTGACTCTTCCTCAGAAACTCACGTACCTCCTGTCCCTGGTGCACTGACCATGTGTCACCAACTATCACAGAAGGTATAGGGGGTTTTTCACTTTTCTCTAGTTCCCCTTGAACCCTCTTTAGCACATCTATTTTCTTGAATATCGGTTGACTCATAAAGTCTATTTCACAGACCTTAAGCTCCTCTGCCATGGTCTCTGACCATTTTAAGCTACACTGTTCAAATGATTGGGACTGTAGAAGGAGCTGATCGTTTTTCTTTTGCAGTACACATAATTCATCCGCTAAGTCTCCAGCTGAATTGTAATGTTCTACCGTAACAGCATTCTTATACAGAGCCTTAGACTTATTGAGCAGCATTTGCTCTTGCAACGAAGAGATTCCCTGTATCCTTCCTTTTACTTCATTGACCTTCTCACGAAGATGCTCATGGCTTTCATCACACTCCTTCATCACAGTTTGGAGTTTTTTCTGAGAAGTCATCAATTCATCTGGTACCTGTTGGACGTCTTTTATGTCTTCGGCCCCTTCTTCAGGCTCTTCTGTAGAACATGCTCAGAAGCCCTACCGTCAGTCTTACATTCTACCTCTTCAGTCACATCATTATGGTCTCCAATATTTCCATTTATTCCGGCTTTCAAGTTCTCCTTGATAGCTGCATCTGTATACTCAGAACCCGCCGGATTCTTCTCTTCCACCACGTTCTGCATCCCATCTGACTCCCGTGTGTCTGCAGCGGCAACGGAGTGACACATCGCTTTTCCCATTTGTTGGGACGTGGCTCCGATGTAGACTCCATGAAAGTGCACTTGAGCTCACCAACGCCAGCCTGCTGTCTCAAAATCTCATCTTGTAACTTATCCAGATCCTTGGTGTCACTCGGGAACACCGCTGGGGCTCCGGGCGCCGAACTTCCAGCCTGAGCTTCACGAGTTGCAGCTACTGATCCGAACCGCAACCCGTCCACGCCGCTGTCTTTGGCAGAAACAGATTCCTGGACAGAGTCAGTCCCCATATCTTCAGTCTTGTTCCTCACAGCTTCACTTGAGACCTCAGCTTCTGATGAGGCATCTGGCTTGGTGACTACCACTTCTATGGCTTTTTCCACCTCTGCAGCATCTCCCTCAGAGTCCTTGGCACGATACAGATCCACACCATACCTTGGTAACTTCACATTTCCAACAGCATCTACTTGGGCTGTGTTCAGTTTCAGAGTCCTGCCTTTAAAGCTCAGCTCTCCTCCTTTCACCTTAGTCTTCGCCAGGGAACCGGCCAACTGTAAAACATCTTCAGATGCCATCTTCTGTCCTACTGCAAGGTCAGCATCAGCCTTCCTCTCAGGACTCTCAACCTCCTCTGCTACCATGCCTTCCTCATTTGCACTGGTTGCTTGATTGTCATCAGATGATTCACTATCACTACCACTATCCCTGTCTGACCCCTTTTTCTCAGCCACATCTGGCTCACTTTCAGGGTTATACACTTCATTTTCATTCACATCCTGCTCACTGTCAGGGTTATACAATTCATTCTCATTCACATCCTGCTCACTTTCAGGGTTATACACTTCATTTTCATTCACATCCTGCTCACTGTCAGGGTTATACAATTCATTCTCATTCACATCTTTATCTGGAACCTTAGTTAACATGTCATCCACAACATTAACTTCACCATCTGGTCCCTGGTTTCCCTCAGGTGGTCCCTCAAGTATGTGACTATGTGACAACCCCAGCACTATACTTCCATATAGCTCAGGTACTAGGAGCTGGCTCACGACCTCTCCCTGGACTTCAGTGTCCCTATACAACAGGTGAGTGTTTATGGCAACATGAGGAAACCTCTCCTCAGAGCCAGGCTCTTGGGAAACCTCATTTAGAACATTTATATTTTCCTGGGCCGTTTTAAGAGAGGGGTCTCGCCACTGCTCACTCTCAAAATTGTCACAGGACACAGGTAAGTCAGGGACACTCGGTTCCCGAGAACCACCATCCTCGTTTCCCAACATCACCTGCAAAGGAATTTCATCACTATCACAGTCATCATTATTATCAATATCATTATCATGATTATGATCAGTATCATCATCACTATCATGATCATCATCATTATCATTATCAGCATCAGCATCATTATCATGGTCATCATCATTATCATGATCATAATCATCATTATCATTATCATCATCATCATCATCATTATCACATAAGTTTAACGGCCCACTAGCATTGTGTTCCACCCCTCGGGACTGCGCACCCTCAATAGGAGCTTCATCACACTGTCCATCAGAAACATTTTTCCCCCAGAGATCCTTAGACCGGGGAAAGTCATTACCCATTATGACGGGGGCACCAGGTTCTTCACTACCCCCACTTCACATGAAACCTCCCCGCGTTTGGGGATCAAGTCCACGACAGTCTCTGGGTAGACTTTGGTGTCTCCATGGACGCACACCACACTCAGGTGTTTATCAGGGATAAAGTCCCTATCAATCAGGCTGTCCCATACGGAAGTCACTGGACTCTCTAAGTCCAAGAGGGCCTGTGCTGGGAAGTCATTTACAACCACCGGGGACCCCTGTGGTCCAGTCTCTTCGGCTGAGGTGGACACACACACAGGCTCTGCGCAGGGAGAGGGATCCGCCAACATCACAACACATAGGCTCCCCCTCTATTGGACAGTTGGCTGCAATTTCACGACATCTCCAACACTGTCCATCACACTCTCCCACCCACACGACTCCAACAGCTGGAACGCTCTTACCGGGAGAGTTCAGCGTCCAAGAACTCTGAAGTGACGACCTCTCAGACGGCTGGTCACGGAGGCAGTCTTTGGTGGCGAAGGCCCTCTCCATCAGGCTGACCAGACGATTGGCGTCCTGGTGGTCTCCTTGTCCGACCTCTGGCTGTACCTCAGGAGGACGTGCTTGGGTGTAGCGGTCCACTATCACCTTTTTAACTCCATAATCAGGTTTGCTGACTGCAGACTCCCAACTGCATCTCCAGTCATGAACTCCCCTGGCATGGGCTGTCACCGTAACACCCAGCCGGGTAAGAATCTCCGCTTTCAGCTTGGCATAGTCTTGGCTGTCCTGCTCGCTCAGGTCAGCATAGGCCCTTTGGGGTTCTCCAATCAGATAGGGTGCGACCATCATGGCCCATTCAGATAGGGGCAGATTCTCCTTCTCTGCCAGTCCCTCAAACCTAGTGAGATATACCTCCACATCGTCACGAGGTGTCATCTTTTTCAGGGACCGTCTTACCGCCTTCTTTACAGCGGACAATGCAGGTGACTTTGCAACATTACTTTGGGACGATGCGCTGCAAGTCTTTTGTAGTGCTGCAACCTGCTCAAAAAACAACCGGTTATTCTCCTGCTGCTGCTGCAGGAATTGCTGCTGGGCCTGCTGCATGCGCTGCTGGTGCTGCAGGCGCTGCCGCTCCATGCTCTGCTGCATGCTTCGTTGGGCCTGACCAGGTACTCAACGAGCTCCTCCATACTGCCGGACTTATCTGTCTCAACCCGGCAGTCTTATGTTGCACATTAACTTGCGCCATTTGTTCAAACAGCGCCTCCATGCTGTCATCCATGCTGTCAGACTTCTCTGTCTCAACAACGGCAGTCCCTTCACTCAAGACATACACACCCACAGTCTTTTCCACAGAAAATTCAGCCTTGCTGTGCAGACACTTTTTTTTTTTTTTTCTTTGCAAAGTCTATTAGGGCTACTGTCCCTTAAGACTGCTCCAATCAGACGTTTTTGCTGACACACTTTTTTTTTCTCTGCTGCTGCTTCAACAGACTTCTCTCCTTATTGCTGTCTCTAAGCCACTGTGCTGCACGCACATTCCAGCACCAATTGTAAGCTTTTCAGGGATATAGCTCCGGATCGCCGTCCTGGTAGACGGAATGGAATAAAACAATTCATTCACAGACAGCAGTTCTGGTAAAAACTGGCCGCAACAGTTTTATTAAAGTCCACAGCAAACAGAACATAATCAAAACCAAATCATAAACATAAGCCCTGGCTTGTCCAGCCACTTACTACACTTAGATAGATTTCCCTCTCTATCCGGGTCCAGACTCTAACAGCCTGTCCCCAAAACAACACATATGTTCAGTATTTACCAGCATGGAGTTTCACAGAGTCTCCTCCTTGTGTCTGAAGGCATATCCAACGTCCAGACTTGAGAGAGCTCCCCTCCTATTCAGCAGCTATCCGCATGGATTCTCACAGAGACTACTCCTGTGTCCGGGGTACATCGAGCACCCAGACTGAGACAGCTCATACTCCTGGAGACTCCTTCTTGTGCCTGGACTCCTTGTCCAGACTAAGCGAGCTCTCTGTCTGTGTTCGCAGACACCTACTTCTGGTCTCCTAATTAACAGCTGAGTGTTTTCAGGCCTGAGCTGCAAGTGTGTACTGAATGTAAGGTGTAGTGACCTTTCTCTACCACTAGGTTTACAAAGCTATACATTTCCCTTATACCAGTCAGCAAAGTATCTAGGTGAAATGTACACCCCATTCAACACACATACTCTCACTGTCTCACAGCAGTAATACTTTTCATGACATGTGTTGAAAGCACAGCTTTAACACCGAGTTGGGTCCAGTATTATGTGCTGGACTACTGGTAGCATAAGTCTTTTACTGAGCAGCTGTTTTGTGACTTCCATGACTGAGCAGCACACTATAATAAAAGGTTATTCACAAAGTCACCCCATCTCCACAGCGATCCTAAAGGCACTGTCACACTTAGCGATCGCACCAGCGATTACGACAACGACATGACCTGGCGAGATCGCTGGTGTGATCGCTATGTGATCGCTAGTTAGATTCCAAACACAACTCATCAGCGATCTGTATAACGACTTCTGCGGTCGTTGGGAAAACCTAGTCCCACCTGCGACGCTGGTGAAGTCGTTCATAAAGGGTGTCACACTCAGCAATTCAGGCTCACCAGCGGGACACCAACAACCAAAAACGGCTCAGAACGTTCATAAGCGATCAGCGACATCTCAGCAGGGGCCACATCGCTGCTACATGTCACACACAGCTAAGTCGCTAGCGAGATCGCTGCTGTATCATAAAATCGGTGACTCATTAGCGATCTCGTTAGCGATCTCGTTTAGTGTGACAGTACCTTAAGACGAGGAATGATCCCAAGACCTGAAACTCTGGGAACATAGGTCTGCAGTCCTTTTGAAAATGGTGCGGCCTTCGCTCTTTTCATATTGATAGAACTGTCAGAAAAAGCCAAGTATTTCCAGCATTCCTATTGACAATGAATGAAGCATTGGCCCAGCATGCACACTTCCACTCTATTCTAGACTGGATGTAGAGCAAGGAGCTCAGGATTGCTGGTGGTCTTGGTGTCACCCTGTGACGGTCTTCAATAAGGGACAGGGGCCTCAATCTGTCCCTGGAACTGGGACCCTAACTATACCTGTCCCAGGGGTACTCTTGAAGGTAGAGAGACCTAGGTCTCCTGCATTGATATGTTCCTATTAAACCCTAATCTTCCCCTTCCCCCACCCCATGAGGCATGGGACAAAAATGTAAGGTAAACAAGACACAAAGACAGACAAGGATAACAGAAAACCTTTATCATACAAAAGCACTAACCAACAATATGGAGAAGGATAGTGACAGGGTGGAATAAACTAAATGGGAATAGTGACCAAGAGATAAACATTCACGTACGACAGCAAACCACAGAACACTTCTACAACAACTCTACTCCAGGTACTTAGCTTTAGCACTCAGCACAGGATGAGGAATCTTTCACCAGTATGGACTAACCGCCCAGAGCCAGTATATAAAGGGAGTAAGTGATAAGCAGTTGCAGCTGAGAAAAACCAGGCTGTATGGTCTCAGCCAGCATGGAATGAGTCCTTGACATGAATCACACCATTTCTAAATAAGACCTATGATTCATTACCTGACGTGACCATCTAACTCCAGGTCTTCCATGTGGATATGATTCCATTGTGACACTTGGATTGAGGATAATTTGTAATTTTTGGGAATAAATTTTTAACATGTTTCTCTCTATAAACAAATAAAAACCTGTCAATCATAATGAACTTAGAGGTAGAAACAGAAGGGGCTGTGAGTACAGCGCTCCCCAGTAAGTGGTAATATACTAGAGTTAAACATAGCTCATAATGGGCAACTTAATATCAGTGACAGGTTACCTTTAACATAACACTGTATATGCTAAAGCTATCCAGACCCATTTTTACTTCCAGATGCCCGAAGCACAATAAATGTCAGAGATGATACCTTAAAAGACATAGAAGATGACAAGCGCAATGTCAATTACTAACATATTATATAAGAAAATTAGGTCATCTTCACAATTGCCAGGAAACCCAGCTGAATTCTAAAGGAAACCACTACATATAATGGAATTGAATGACTGACATTTTTTTACATAACCTTATGCTAGATTTTGGAGTGATACAAATTACAACAGGATGCTTCATCCATTTGTCTGGACTTTTGCCCTGCTGGACTGGACCCAAAATTTGATATCATGAAACAGCTCTCCACCGATGGAGGTTGCAAAGGGGATAACTGCATTCTGACTTTATTGTTATCATGCTCAATCAAAAAGTGAATGATTGCATGAGTGCCTGGTCTGACATAGGTCTTACAACCAAAACCATTTACTGTTTATTGCTTGTTCTATTACCTTTTGAGAATACAAGGTCTAAACTAAAGCTGGCCATACACATGAGACTTATGTCGGCCAAACCTGTTGATATTGACGAGTTCAGCCAACAGTCTTATTTGTATAGGTATCAAAAGACTAACTATCACTTCCAAATGGAAAGACAAATACAAAGACATAAGGTACTGCCACACTAAGCAATCCCGCTAGCGATCTCGTTAGCGTTGCATACTAATGAGATCGCTACGGGATTGTTTCTATATCGCTAAATGCTGCCGCATTTAGCGATATAGTTAACGACGCTATCGCCGTTAGCGATCTTCTTAACGACTTTAGCGGTACAAAAGTACCGCTAAATCGCTAAGAAAAGTTGCCACACAGCGATAAGATACTTACCCAGCGGGAGCGCCAGCGATGAAATAGGGTCCGGAGCGATTCCAGCGACGAGCGAGATCACAGCAGGAAGCTCGTCGCTGGAAGCTGCCGCACTGAACAATATCGCTAACGGGATCGCTAAATAGTGACGTTTTTTAGCGATCCCGTTAGCGATATTGTTTAGTGTGGCATACCCTTAAGGCCGGGGTTACACTTGCGAGTGTGATGCGAGAAACTCGCGAATCAATATCCAGCACTGCTGCCGACACTCAGACCGGAGTGTGCGGCTGCATAGAAATACATGCAGTCGCACACTCCGGTCCCGAGTGCCAGCGGCAGTGCCGGGTATTGATGCGAGTTTCTCACATCACACTCTCAAGTGTGACCCCGGCCTAATGGGTAGGAGTGATGTCGATCAGTCACGTCTGATTTCGAATTGCCGATTACAATGTTCTCCCTGAGATAAGACGCAGGCTGATGTGTCAGCCATTGATGTGTCAGTGATGTGTCACAATTGTTCGGCCCACAGCCATCTAAAGGTACTGCCACACTAAACGTTCCCGCTAGCGATCACGATAACGACGCATACTAATGCGATCGCTAGCGGAATCGTTTCAATGTCGCTAGTACCTGCCAAACTTAGCGATGTCGTTAAGGACGCTATCGCGGTTAGCGATCTCCTTAACGACTTTAGCGGTACAAAATACCGCACATCGCTCATAAAAAGGTGCCACACTCAGCGATATATACTCACCAGCGGGACGCCAACGATAAAAATAGGGTCCGGAACGATGAGAACGATGAACGAGATCACAGCAGGAGCACAGCAGGGGCCACATCGTTGCTACATGCCACACACAACAACGTCACTAACGAGATCGCTAAATAGTGACGTTTTTTTAGCGATCTCGTTAGCGACGCTGTTTAGTGTGGCATGTATGGATTGGCCAGCTTAATTTGTGTATTGCAGCGAGGTTGATGCAGTGCAATAGATAGGCAGGGACCACAGAAAGTTCAACATAAACAGTGTCTTTATTTTCCAGACTCACATACAAGAGTGATATCCTCCAGATCGCAGTCAGGTTTCCACAAATACAGTTTATGTTCAAAACCCATTGCCAAGGGCAATGGTACCGCTGTGTCTTTTGGGTGCATCAGCCACCTTGAAGTGCCTGGCTCTGTGTTAGATACTCACAGACCCGAGTTGCACAAAGCCTCCTGCTCTGCAGCTTGCAAACTCAAAACTGACACAACCAATGTAAAACTGACAGATTTAAATGGAATTCGTGGCCATAGAGCCACTTCCAAAACCC
>JARQOD010000001.1:423451461-423488634 GCA_033576555.1 Oophaga sylvatica | reverse complement strand
TCATCTTCACAATTGCCAGGAAACCCAGCTGAATTCTAAAGGAAACCACTACATATAATGGAATTGAATGACTGACATTTTTTTACATAACCTTATGCTAGATTTTGGAGTGATACAAATTACAACAGGATGCTTCATCCATTTGTCTGGACTTTTGCCCTGCTGGACTGGACCCAAAATTTGATATCATGAAACAGCTCTCCACCGATGGAGGTTGCAAAGGGGATAACTGCATTCTGACTTTATTGTTATCATGCTCAATCAAAAAGTGAATGATTGCATGAGTGCCTGGTCTGACATAGGTCTTACAACCAAAACCATTTACTGTTTATTGCTTGTTCTATTACCTTTTGAGAATACAAGGTCTAAACTAAAGCTGGCCATACACATGAGACTTATGTCGGCCAAACCTGTTGATATTGACGAGTTCAGCCAACAGTCTTATTTGTATAGGTATCAAAAGACTAACTATCACTTCCAAATGGAAAGACAAATACAAAGACTAAGGCCGGGGTTACACTTGCGAGTGTGATGCGAGAAACTCGCGAATCAATATCCAGCACTGCTGCCGACACTCAGACCGGAGTGTGCGGCTGCATAGAAATACATGCAGTCGCACACTCCGGTCCCGAGTGCCAGCGGCAGTGCCGGGTATTGATGCGAGTTTCTCACATCACACTCTCAAGTGTGACCCCGGCCTAATGGGTAGGAGTGATGTCGATCAGTCACGTCTGATTTCGAATTGCCGATTACAATGTTCTCCCTGAGATAAGACGCAGGCTGATGTGTCAGCCATTGATGTGTCAGTGATGTGTCACAATTGTTCGGCCCACAGCCATCTAAAGGTACTGCCACACTAAACGTTCCCGCTAGCGATCACGATAACGACGCATACTAATGCGATCGCTAGCGGGATCGTTTCAATGTCGCTAGTACCTGCCAAACTTAGCGATGTCGTTAAGGACGCTATCGCGGTTAGCGATCTCCTTAACGACTTTAGCGGTACAAAATACCGCACATCGCTCACAAAAAGGTGCCACACTCAGCGATATATACTCACCAGCGGGACGCCAATGATAAAAATAGGGTCCGGAACGATGAGAACGATGAACGAGATCACAGCAGGAGCACAGCAGGGGCCACATCGTTGCTACATGCCACACACAACAACGTCACTAACGAGATCGCTAAATAGTGACGTTTTTTAGCGATCTTGTTAGCGACGCTGTTTAGTGTGGCATGTATGGATTGGCCAGCTTAATTTGTGTATTGGAGCGAGGTTGATGCAGTGCAATAGATAGGCAGGGACCACAGAAAGTTCAACATAAACAGTGTCTTTATTTTCCAGACTCACATACAAGAGTGATATCCTCCGGATCGCAGTCAGGTTTCCACAAATACAGTTTATGTTCAAAACCCATTGCCAAGGGCAATGGTACCGCTGTGTCTTTTGGGTGCATCAGCCACCTTGAAGTGCCTGGCTCTGTGTTAGATACTCACAGACCCGAGTTGCACAAAGCCTCCTGCTCTGCAGCTTGCAAACTCAAAACTGACACAACCAATGTAAAACTGACAGATTTAAATGGAATTCGTGGCCATAGAGCCACTTCCAAAACCCGGAGTGATTCACACATGTTCTGCTGTGAACACAAGGTGCTCCAGCGGGTTTAATAAGACTTCATTCGCATACTGGGGGACACATATCGACCCGCTAACTGCCTTTCATGTTCCCTCCCTCTGTTCAAACTTGTGAAGTTGAACACTTGTCACCATACAGGGTGCCCATGAAAGGGCATCCGCATTCCCTTATGCCTTCCTTGCACGATGTTCCATGGTAAAATTAAAATTTTGAAGTGACAGGAACATTCCTCTCCTTGGCATTTCTCATCCAAACCAAGGGTGAATTATCTGTCTCCAAGTGAAACGGTAGACCAAGCAAATAATAGCCTAGGAACGCACCTACGCTTCCTCCGCCTGAGGGTTCCACAGAACCATGACTGACTTCTTTCCCTTTTAGAGATTGGTTAGGGGCGTTGTTCTCCTCGAGAAGTTAGGTATTAACATTCGGTAGCACCCAATGATGACGAGGAATGCTCTCACCTGTTTGGTGGTAACAGGCCGGGGCCAGATCTGTATCGCCTCGATTTTATTTATTTGGGGTTTGATAACCCCACTGCCGATCACATACCCTAAGTACTGAGCTTCCTCAAGCCCTATCACACATTTTTTGGGATTCGCTATCAAGCCTGCAACTCTGAGCAAATTTGCTATCGCTTGTATTTGGGACAAGTAGGTTTAGATGATGATATTATCTAAGTACGCTGAGGAATACTTCTGATGGGGTTCTAACGCTATGTCCACCAGCCTCTGGAACGTGGCTGGTGCCCTATGTAGTCCACAAGGCAAGATGATAATGGTATTGACCCTACGATGTTATGAAGGCGGTCTTTTCCTTTGCCGACTCTGTAAGAGGCACCTGCCAGTAACCCTTGGTCAGATCGAGCGTGGTAAAGTACTGGGCCTGCCCCAGTCACTCAATCAGCTCATCCACCTGGGACATTGGATAAGGGTTGAATTTCAAAACCTCATTCAACTTACGGAAATCATTACAGAACCGTAATGACTAGAGATGAGTGACTTTGCCTTTTTTCGGGTCGAGTCAGGTTTCGTGAAACCCGACTTTCTCAAAAGTCGAGTCGAACGAAGTCGCCAATAAACGGAAATGGTCGGGTCGGAGTCGAAAATCCGACTCCAATGCAAGTCACTACTAATCAGATGTGATGCTCCACACAAGCAATTTGTACACTGTCACTGGCAGGCAGCTCTGCTACTCCACCAAATTAATTAATCCCTTATCACAGGCAGGCAGCCTACTAATCAAATATGATGCTCCACACAAGCAATTTCTACAGCGTCACTGGCAGGCAGGCAGCCTAAGAACCAGCGTTGCTGCACACAGCAAAATCCTCCCCTCTCACTGCACAGTCACTGTACAGCTAATCGCTATCAGCAGAAGGTATTTTTTTTTTATAGGCCATGCCTAACGCTCTCCCTGCTCAGAGGCACCGCCAGCAACCTTCCCCTACACTGAGTTCGGCAGATGTAAAATGGCGGTCGGCGCTGAGGGATTTTATATGCACTGTGACACCACTAAAAGCCAGCCAATCGCTGCAATGCCCTTCTCTAAGAAGGTGCTGGCGGCTGGCTATGTCATCCCGTTGCCCACAGCCTGCGTCCTTGCTCATTGGCCGAGAAAAGGCGCTTAAAGTGTAGGGGAAAACCGACTCCAGCAAAATGGTCGCCAAACAGGTGACCGAACTCACTCCACTGTCGGATTTCGTTTCATGAAACCTGACTTTGGCGAAAATCGGCGACTTTTGAAAATGAACGACCTGTTTTGCTCAACTCTAGTAATGACCCATCCGCTTTGATATCAGCACAATGGGGCTAGCAAACTCATTCCGGGATTCCTCAATTACTCCTAGCTGGAGCATTTATCGTGCCTCACTTGCGATGGCTTGTCTCCTGGGCCTCGGGCACACGGTACGGTTTCATCTGCACCCTTACATGAGGCTTGGTGACAATGTCATGTTGGATTACAGAGGTACGGCCAGGTAGTTCCGAGAATGCATCCATATTCTCTTGTACTAATTTCCGCACCTCTTGCTGCTGTTTAGAGTGTCGCCTATTTTTACCTCTCTCTCGGCCTACGACTGAGCCGATATCGGAGGGTCCTCAGATGATACGTCTGGAGTCACATCCATAAATAACCAAAATCAAGTGGGAACCATCAACACATGACAGAAGGGGGATCACTCATTTGCATGAAAAATCATTGAAACCACAAAAGAGAGAGAAAGTACATGCATAGACTAAGGATCACCACAAAATATGAAAAAAATACCAAAATTTTTATTTTCAGGCCAGAAAAAACACACATATTTAAAAACATTTTAAAAAAATCCACAAGGACATTCATTGTTGATCCAAAATCAAGAATATAATATTCAAAAAAAGTCTCCACTGGCTACAAAATCTCTTAATATACAGAGTTAATGCATAATAACATACAGAAAAACACTGCTAGACATATTGCACAATAACATTAACACCTGATCAGCAGGGGAAAAAAAACCCTGAATCTGGCAAGGACATAGTTAATAGGGAATAGCCCAATCTACCTCTGACACCTGCACAATAGCATTAAGCCTAAAGAACTCACCTAAACAATAAATAAACTGAGTGAGAGCAGACTAGGATGTGAATAAAGGCAAGCTGATACTTCACGCTAGACAGTCAAGAAGGTCACCCCATAACCCAGAGAGCAGTGATATCGCCAAGTGGAGAGCACGGACCAAAGCAGACCCACGTGTTACGAAACTCAAAGTTGTCTTTTTCAAGTGTAACTGGTCCAAAGAGTATGACTCTTATATAGCAACATACCGTATATACTCGAGTATAAGCAGACCCGAGTATAAGCCGACCCCCTAATTTTGCCACAAAAAACTGGGAAAACTTATCGACTCGAGTATAAGACTAGGGTGGAAAATGAGGCAGCTACTGGTAAATTTAAAAAATAAAAATAGATACCAATAAAAGTAAAATTAAAGTAGGTTAAATGTTTTTGAATAGCCATATTGAATCTGAAGCCCCATATGCTGCTCCACAGATTATGCCCCCCCATATATTATGCCTCACAAGATGCTCCATAGATTGTGCCCCATGTATTATGCCCCACAAGATGCTCCATAGATTGTGCCCCATATGATGCCCATATATTATGCCCCACATGGTGCTCCACAAGATGCTCCATAGATTGTGCCCCATATGCTGCCCATGTATTGTGCCCCATAAGTGTTAGGGGTCAAGTTCCCACTTCTGCACAAGGGGAATCTCAAGCCATCCCGGCTGCGGTCTCCCATTCATCTTCAGCCGCAGTGGACTCTGCTCAGCTTAGACATCGGTCCCAGCGTCTCGCCCAGTCTAACAGTGTGCACAGGATTACTGCTGCATCTCCAGGCTCTACTATTGTGGCCAGTACTGGTTAGCGACGAGCAGACGTCTTTAGGACAAAGTCCTTGTTTTCCCCTTCTGAGCATGCCCAGGGTGAGATCTCTCATTGGAGATCAGGGGTCACATGCTCAGGTACTGCAGCAGCTCCTATTGGTCCGCCAAGAAGGTCCTGTGACTACTGTGTTCTGGAACAGTTTCATTGGTCCTTGTTTCTGGCAGGTCCTGTAGCTGTTACTATAAAAGGGTGGCATGGCTGGGCCGCCATGCGCCAGTGTCAATCTTTATATGCTTTGCGCCAGTGTGGTCATGCGTGTGTGTGGTTAGAGCCCGGCTGAAATAAGCCCCTAGAATACCAACTTAATCGGTGAGGAGTTTGGTATGCTAGCTGGTCAGGGTCGGTGTCCTAGATGCCCTAGATTACCGGCATAACCGGTGAGGAGTTTGATTGCCATATTCAGGGCCTGGCGTTCAGATGCCATAGATTGCGGGTGACTCCCCCGTGAACATTAGCGCATGATCACGTTCTATGTTCGCTTAGCAGTTAACTGTGTACCTGGGTGCCTGACAGGACACAGAAGTTTTTCTCAGCGGCTCTGTGACATAACAGGGTTTGCTTTCAACGCTAGACAGCGCCCTAGCGTGTTTATTTTGCGACTCAGTTGTGTTAAGTGAGTTCGCACACATCGCCATATAGCGCTGCGGCACATTTTGCAACAGCGCGTTACGGCGTTTATTTTGGCGACTCTGCGGGATAACAGAGTTCGCTTCTTGCACCATTTTACTAGCAGCAGGCTCCGCCTGCACGGTGGACACCCCGGGCTGCGAATGCACCTGTCCACATCATATATTTAGTGCGTTCTGCAGACCCTAACATAACACTAGCGCCAGGGTCTGGCTAGTAAAATGGCGGATGACCAGCGTCTACTACGGGACATACAGAAGCTGGAGGGTAGGTTGGCGGCTCTTGAGCGCACAACCTCAGCTGTGGATGTTACTACATTCGCTGTTCAGGCTGCTAGCGTGGCTGCAGCCAGTTTGTCCACTGCCACCTCTGCCCCCACAATTTCCCACCTCCCGCTTTCAGACAAGTTTGCTGGTGACGGCAAGCAATGTCGGGGATTCGTGAGTCAGTGCTCTATACAACTCGAGCTTCTGGCTGCACGTTTCCCCACGGATCGGGCACAAGTGGGCTTTATAATATCTCTTCTGTCGGGCAGAGCGTTGGAGTGGGCCACCCCGCTGTGGGAGCGTGACGACCGTGTGGTGCGGAGTGCTCCTCGTTTTCTGGAGGCTCTAAAAAGGTCTTTCTAGGACCTCAGGTTACCCACGATGCGGCACTCCAACTTCTGGCAAGTTCACAGGGTTCGTCCTTGGTCAGCTGTTTTGCTGTCCAGTTTTGGACTCTGTCCTCGGAGTTGGATTGGCCGGATAAAGTCCTCATTCCCGTGTTTTGGAGAGGACTAGCGGGCCATGTTAAAGACGCCTTGGCTACCAGGGAGATTCCCGCCACGCTGGAGAAGTTTATCGCCATATCTACCCGCATCGACCTCCGTTTTCACGAGCGGAGGTTGGAGCGGTCCCAGTGTAGGCAGAGGTTTCAGCTGGCTCCCACCTTCGCCAGACCTCTAGAATCTTCCAGCCAGGCGCCCGACTCCCATGAGGCCATGGAGGTTTCTCGAGCAGGACCTAAGTCCCGGGCCGCTCGAGTACCCGTGGTCTGTAACATCTGCCAGCAGTTAGGACATTATGTCAACAAATGTCCACAGCGGTCGGAAAAACGGTCGCGTCTAATGACTTTGGGAGGAAGTTCACTAGACACTGCGGCATTTTCCACCAAGTTGTCTTTTAAGGGGACAATTACAGTAGGTCCATCCACGTTCACCGCCGAGCTCTGTGTGGATTCTGGAGCCGAGGGGAATTTCATGTCCTCTGCATTTGCTCTCTGCCACACTATACCTCTGGTGATGCTTGCCAAACCGGTGACTGTGCAAGTAGTGAATGGATCAACTCTGCCCTCACAAATCACCCATCAGACGATCCCTGTTATGTTTTGGTAGCTGAGGAGAGTAAGCAAAAACGGCAATACACAAGAGAGGCTGGAACCTATTGGATTGCAGTAACCTGAACTAACCACACAACTAGAGGTAGCCGTGGAGCGTTCCTACGTTGATCCTAGACGCCTCGTCACAGCCTGAGAGATAACTACACCTAAAGGCAGAAAGATGAAAGCTATCTGCCCCGGAGCAGATCCCCAAAGAAAATAGGAAGCCCCCAGAAATGTGATGGCGGTTAGACAAGAAGAAACCCGGACACAGACAGAAAATAGAATGAGCAAACGCTGGGGCCCAATCTGTCTAGACAGAAATGTACAGGAAAGGATACTCATTGCAATCCAAAAAAAAACCTCTAAAAAATACCAACTCTACTGATTGCAAAAACACCTGAGATCACACGACCTCTACCACCTAAATCAGTTCTCTGGTGTAACAAAACTAAGCCGCAGCCACTGAAAAAACAGGAAAAAGCAAATAAACAAACAACAGTGGCTCCAGATTAACTGAGAGGAGCACAAGCACCCCGGAGGGAACCCGGCTGACCTCCACAGAAGTGCAGTGAACAATGCAAAAAGCAAGCACAAAAATAAAAACAGAACATATCTTATCTGATAGCAGAAGATGCAGGCAAGACTCAGCAAGCTTCCAAATGAACCAGGAACCACAATTGAGACAAGAACAATTGATCACCGGCAACCATCATGGGAGGGAACCTCCCTTATATCAGACCAGTCTGTGATCCGATTGCCACTCCTCGCTGAAAGGTTCAGTACTGTCAGTAACCACCAGAGGGAGCCTCTGCTCAGAAACCATTTTTAGCACATTCATAACAGATCCCTCTCACTTTATCTATGTCCCCTTCCCATCAGGAGAATATTTATTTTCTTGTCCTGCCCGAGGGAATAGACGAGATGTTGCTGGGAGTACCTTGGCTCCGTTACCACTCTCCCCATATTGAGTGGTCCTCTGGGAGGATACTGGGTTGGGGTGATTCATGTAGAGGGAGGTGTGTCAGGGAGTGCGTTCAGGTCACCACCACAGAGATACCCGTAGATCTCACTTCTCTTCCTCAGTGTTATTGGTCATATGCAGACGTTTTCTCCAAGAAGGCGTCGGAGACTCTTCCACCTCATCGCCCCTACGACTGTCCTATTGATCTCTTGCCTGGAGCAGAACCTCCTCGGGGGAGAATCTACCCCTCTCGCTTCCCGAGACAGAGGCCATGTCCCAGTATATTCAGGATAATCTGGCAAGAGGGTTCATTAGGAAGTCGGTGTCACCAGCAGGGGCTGGGTTTTTCTTTGTGCAAAAGAAGAACGGAGAATTACGTCCATGTATTGACTACAGGGGTCTTAACGCTATCACCGTCAAGAATAAGTACCCGTTGCCCCTAATCTCTGAGCTCTTTAATAGGCTCCGAGGAGCAAGAGTATTTACCAAGCTTGATCTACGTGGTGCCTATAACCTAATTCGCATACGTGAGGGGGACGAGTGGAAGACAGCTTTTAATACCAGGGACGGGCATTATGAATACCTGGTGATGCCCTTCGGGCTCTGTAATGCTCCTGCTGCTTTCCAAGACTTTGTCAATGATATCTTCCGGGATATGCTCTCCACCTCTGTAGTAGTCTATCTGGATGATATTCTCATCTTTTCACCAGATATAGACTCTCACCGGAGGGATGTCAACAAAGTCTTCGACCTCTTACGGGCAAACTCCCTCTATGCCAAGCTGGAGAAATGTGTGTTTGAGCAGGAGTCCTTACCTTTCCTGGGCTATATCATCTCTGCCCAGGGATTGGCTATGGATCCTGCCAAACTACAGACTGTAATGGACTGGCAAGAACCCCATTCTCTTAAAGCGGTGCAGCGCTTTATGGGGTTCATTAATTATTATTGCCAGTTCATTCCCCATTTCTCGACTTTGGTAGCTCCCTTGGTAGCCCTCACCAAGAAGGGAGCAAATCCCAAGTTATGGTCTGAGGAGGAATCCAAGGCGTTCTCTTCCATCAAGTCGCATTTTGCCAGTGCTCCCATATTACATCGCCCTGATGTTGATAAGCCGTTTATTTTAGAGGTGGACGCCTCTTCTGTTGGTGCTGGAGCAGTCCTTTATCAAAATGATGCTCAAGGTCGGAAGCATCCCTGCTTCTTCTTTTCTAAGACCTTTACACCAGCAGAGAGGAATTATTCCATC
The DNA here is from genome assembly GCA_033576555.1 of Oophaga sylvatica. Classification (NCBI taxonomy): domain Eukaryota; kingdom Metazoa; phylum Chordata; class Amphibia; order Anura; family Dendrobatidae; genus Oophaga; species Oophaga sylvatica. The sequence continues at coordinate 423,479,370 of JARQOD010000001.1, read as the reverse complement.
GGGGACAGGGAGTTGCTGGCTATGAAGTTGGCCTTCTCTGAGTGGAGACATCTTCTGGAGGGGGCTCGTTTTCCCTTCCAAGTCTTCACCGACCACAAAAACTTGGTATATTTGCAAACGGCTCAGCGGCTAAATTCTCGCCAGGCCAGATGGTTCCTATTCTTCTCTCGGTTCAACTTCACCCTCCACTTTCTCTCCGGTGAGAAGAATGTTCGGGCCGACGCTCTCTCTCGCTCCTTAGTGTCATCAGAGGAGGAGGATGAGGAGCCTCGGCTTGTTGTCCCCGAAGAAAGCCTGAGAACTGTAGCCCCGGTATTGCTAGAGTCTGTGCCTCCGGGCAAGACTTTTGTGCCCACTAATTTGCGACCGGAGGTACTCTCTTGGGCACACTCGTCTAGGGTGGGTGGACACTTTGGGGCAAAGAGGACAACTGACTTATTTGCGAGCACATACTGGTGGCCACATATGGTCCGTGACGTCAGGGAGTATGTTCATGTGTCTCCTGCGCCAGGAACAAGTCCCCTCGACAACGGCCAGCTGGGTTACTTTTTCCTTTGCCGGTGGCAGACAGGCCCTGGGAGATGGTCGGGATGGACTTTGTGGTGGGCTTACCCAAGTCTCGAGGTTGCACTATCATTTGGGTGATCACTGACCTTTTCTCCAAAATGGTGGACTTAGTGCTGCTACCACGGTTACCTTCTGCACGGGCCTTGGCAGCATTGTTTATTAGACACATCTTCCGTCTACACGGTATGCCAGACAAGATTGTCAGCGATCGAGGTCCCCAATTTGCGTTCCGGTTCTGGAGAGAGTTGTGTCATCTACTCTGCATTGAGTTGAACCTCTCCTCTGCATATCATCCCGAGACGAATGGGTTGGTAGAGAGGGCCAACCAGACCTTGGTCACCGACTTGCGACATTTTGTCTCTGCGAGACAGGATGACTGGGCATCCTTGCTCCCATGGGCGGAGTTTGCACTAAACAGTGCTGTGGCTGACTCCACCGGACAGACCCTATTCCTCTTAAATTACGGCCAGCATCCACGGGTACTGGTGCCCATGCCCGTGGCTACCGCCGACTCCAGAGTGGCAGACTGGGCTGTGGAAGCACGGGACATATGGGACCTCACCCAGGATGCCATTCAGGCTTCCAAGGAAAGGATGAGGTCTTCTGCCAATGCCCATCGGCGTCCCGCTCCGACATTTGCTCCTGGCGACCTAGTGTGGCTCTCCGCCCGAAACATCAGGCTACGGGTGGAATCCACTAAGTTGGCACCCCTGTTGTGAATGTGTTAGAAATGAATTCTGAGCAGAAGCTCCCTCTGGTGGTTACAAACAGTACTGAACCATTCAATGAAGATTGGCAATCAGGAGTTACAGACTGGTCTTATATAAGGGAGGTTCCCTCCCATCATGGTTGCCGGTGATCAATTGTTCTTGTCTCAACTTTGGTTCCTGGTTCACTTGGAAGCTTGCTGAGTCTTGCCTGCTTCTTCTGCTATCAGATAAGATATTTTCTGCTTTTATTTTTGTGCTTGCTTTTTGCATTGTTCCCTGCACTTCTGTGGAGGTCAGCCAGGTCCCCTCCGGGGGGCTTGTGCTCCTCTCAGTTTATCTGAGCCACTGTTATTTGTTCATTTGCCTTTTCCAGTTTTTTCAGTGGCTGCGGCTTAGTTTTGTGACACCAGAGAACTAATTTAGGTGGTAGAAGTCGTGTGATCTCAGGTGTTTTTGCAATTAGTAGAGTTGGTATTTTTTAGGGGTTTTTGGATTGCAGTAAGTGTCCTTCCTATCCTTTTCTGTCCAGGTAGATTGGGCCCCAATGTTTGCTCATACTATTTTCTGTCTGTGTCTGTATTACCTCTTGTCTAACCGCCATTACATGTTTGGGGGCTTCCTATGTTCTTTGGGGATCTGCTCCGGGGCAGATAGCTTTCCTCTTTCTATCTTTAGGTGTAGTTAACCTCTCAGGCTGTGACGAGGCGTCTAGGACCAACGTAGGAACGCTCCACGGCTGCCTTTAGTTGTTGGTGGTTAGTCAGGGTACTGCAATCCAGTAGATTCCAACCTCTCTGGTGTATTGCCGTTTTTGCCTGCTCTCCTCAGCTACCAAATCATAACACACCCCGCTATTTGGGTCCCTTCAAGGTTCTCGAGCAGTTGAACCCTGTGGTTTACCGTTTGGCTCTTCCGCCTCGCCTTGGTATCTCCGACACCTTACATGTGTCCCTCCTAAAACCCATGGTCATCTCCCGGTTGCCTGAGTCATCTGCCGGGACGTCGGGTTCGTCTTCGGACGACTACGAGGTGAATGCCATTGTAGGGTGCAAGGTGGTACGGGGCAAAAAATTTTTTGGGGTGTATTGGAGGGGTTATGGGCCTGAGGATAGGTCCTGGGAGCATGTTCATGCTCTGCAGCTCATTGTTGCCTTTGAGCGTAGCAAGGCCCAGAGAAGGGGGGGGGTAATGTTAGGGGTCGAGTTCCCGCTTCTGCACATGGGGAATCTCGAGCCATCCCTGCTGCAGTCTCCCATTCTTCTCCGGCCGCAGTGGACTCTGCTCAGCTTAGACGTTGGTCCCAGCGTCTCGCCCAGTCTAACAGTGTGCAGAGGATTACTGCTGCATCTCCAGGCTCTGCTATTGTGGCCAGTACTGGTTAGCGGCGAGCAGACGTCTTTAAGACAAAGTCCTTGTTTTCCCCTTCTGAGCATGCCCAGGGTGAGATCTCTCATTGGAGATCAGGGGTCACATGCTCAGGTACTGCAGCAGCTCCTATTGGTCCGCCAGGAAGGTCCTGTGACTACTGTGTTCTGGAACAGTTTCATTGGTCCTTGTTTCTGGCAGGTCCTGTAGCTGTTACTATAAAAGGGTGGCATGGCTGGGCTGCCATGTGCTAGTGTCAATCTTTATATGCTTTGCGCCAGTGTGGTCATGCGTGTGTGTGGTTAGGGCCCGGCTGAAATAAGCCCCTAGAATACCGACTTAATCGGTCAGGAGTTTGGTATGCTAGCTGGTCAGGGTCGGTGTCCTAGATGCCCTAGATTACCGGCATAACCGGTGAGGAGTTTCTTGCCGTATTCAGGGCCTGGCGTTCAGACGCCATAGATTGCGGGTGACTCCCGCGAGGACATTAGCGCATGATCACGTTCTATGTTCGCTTAGCAGTCAACTGTGTACCTGGGTGCCTGACAGGACACAGAAGTTTTTCTCAGCGGCTCTGTGACGTAACAGGGTTCGCTTTCAACGCTAGACAGCGCCCTAACGTGTTTATTTTGCGACTCAGTTGTGTTAAGTGAGTTTGCACACATCGCCATATAGCGCTGCGGCACACCTTCTAGCGGCTCTGTGGATTAACAGAGTTCGCACATTTTGCCACAGCGCGTTGCGGCGTTTATTTTGGCGACTCTGTGGGATAACAGAGTTTGCTTCTTGCGCCATTTTACTATCAGCACGCTCCGCCTGCACGGTGGACCCCGGGCTGCGAACGCACCTCTCCACATCATATATTTGGTGCGTTCCGCAGACCCTAACAATATGCTGCCCCATATATTATGCCCCACAAGATGCTCCATAGATTGTGCCCCTTATGCTGCCCCATGTATTATGCCCCACAAGATGCTCCATAGATTGTGCCCCATATGCTGGCCCATGTATTATGCCCCCATATGCTGCCCCATGTATTATGCCCCACAAGATGCTCCATAGATTGTGCCCCATATGCTGCCCATGTATTATGCCCCATATTCTGCCCCATGTATTATGCCCCACAAGATGCTCCATAGATTATGCCCCCATATGATAGTATAGGTCCCTTATGCTGCCGCTGAAAATGAAAAAAAAAAGACATACTCACCTCTTGTCGCTGGGGGCCAGGTGCCGGTGTCCTGAGCAGGTGGGGACACCGGCGCGCTATGGGGGATAGTTGCCGGTGTCACCGCTGGCTCAGGCCCCGACACCTGCAATATTCACCTGTCCCCGGTCCACCACTGCGCGCCGCTGTCTTCCGGGTCCTCCGGCAGTGAACGCTCAGGCAGAGGGCGCGGCGCGTACTAACCACATCATCGCGCCCTCTGACCTGAACATTCACATCTAGAGGACGCGAGGACACAGCGGTGCGCAGCGGTGGACCGAGGACAGGTGAATATCGCATATACTCACCCCCTCCTAGTGCGGTCTCTGCAGCCCCTGCTCTTCTCCCGCGGTCTCCGGCAGCTATGCCTAACTTCAGCGGTCACGTGATACCGCTCATTAAAGTCATGATGAATATGTGCATATTCATGACTTTAATGAGTGGTACCACAGGACCGCTGAACTGAACACAGGCGCCGGAGACCGTGGGAGAAGAGCAGGGGCTGCAGAGACCACGCCAGGAGGGGGTGAGTATATAGGACAGCTGTGCTCCCCCTCCCCCGCCGGCTCCCTGTTATATGACTCGATTATAAGCCGAGAGGGGCACTTTCAGCCCTAAAAAATGGGCTGAAAATCTCGGCTTATACTCAAGCATATACGGTAATTAGACAAGATTCCTACCAGGTGGCAAGCCTGTGGCAGAAAAGAGAGATGGAAACCACATGTCCCGGTATTATGCAGCAGCCTGGAGCAGTCATACTCTTTGGACCAGTTACACTCACCTTGATAGAGACACCTTTGAGTGTCGTAAGGCGTGAGTCTGCTTTGGTTTATGCTCTCGACTTGGCGATATCACTGCTCTCTGGGTTATGGGGTGACCTTCTTGACTGTCTAGGGTGAAGTATCAGCTTGCCTTTATTCACATCCTAGTCTGCTCTCACTCAGTTTATTTATTGTTTGGGTGAGTTCTTTTGGCTTAATGCTATTGTGCAGGGGTCAGAGGTAGATTGGGCTATTCCCTATTAACTATGTCCTTGCCAGATTCAGTTTTTTTCTCTGCTGATCAGGTGTGAATGTTATCGTGCAGTGTTTTTCTATATGTTATTATGCATTAACTCTGTATAGTAAGAGATTTGGTAGCCAGTGGAGACTTTTTTGAATATTATATTCTTGATTTTGGATCAACAATGTATGTCCTTGTGGATTTTTTAAAATGTTTTTAAATACGTGTTTTTTTCTGGTCTGAAAATAAAAATTTTGGTATTTTTTTCATATTTTGTGGTGATCCTTAGTCTTTGCCTGTACTTTCTCTCTCTTTTGTGGTCTGGAGTCACATCCGTAAGCATACACTCCTGTTACTTTCACTCTTTTAACAGACTGATTTGGTTCACCTGTTCGGGTTTTCTTTTCCCATGCTGGTATATTCGGTAGTTCACCTCCTGAAACTTTTCCCGAACTTCATATGGCCCTCGCCACTTGGCTATAAGTTTACTTTCAGCGGTGGATACTAAAACCCGATTTCCTTCTTTAAAGGAGCGTACCGTGGCCTTTCTGTTATATGCACGGCTCTGCTCTGCCTGAGCATCCACCAAATACTCTTTTACTATAGGCACAACCGCTGCGATTCGGTCCTGTATATTGGCCAGGTGCTCAATTACATTCTTATGCAGCGTAGGTTCCTGCTCCCACGTCTCTTTCGCTACGTCCAAACCCTGAGGATGCCTGTCATACAGTAGCTCAAAGGGTGAAAATCCTGTGGAAGCCTGCAGTACCTCATGAATGGCGAACATTAAGTAGGGCAGTAACATGTCCTAATCCCTTCCATCCTTGGAAACCACCTTTTTTTTACATGGACTTGAGGGTTTTGTTGAACCGCTCAACTAATCTGTCGGTCGGGGGGTGATACACCGACGTGCGGACCTGCTTTATTTTGAGAAGCTTGTACAGTTCCTTTATCACCTTGGACATAAAAGGAGTCCCCTAATCACTAAGGATCTCCTTAGGTAGCCCAAGGCAAAGGAACATGGCAATAAGCTTAGCCGAGGTGTGCCGAAGTGGAATGACCTTCGGGTACCAAGTGGCGTAGTCTATGACTACTAATATGTGTTGGTGGATGGATTTCACTATCGGCGCTACAAGATCCATCACAATCCGCTCAAAAGGTACCTCTATAATGGGTAGAGGTACCAACGGATTCCGGTAGTTTGCGATGGGTGAGATTAGTTGGCACTCAGGACATGCTTCACAGAACCTCTGCACCTCAACGTAGACCCCAGGCCAAAAAAACTGCTGTAATATGCATTCCTGTGTTTTTTTAACCCCCAAGTGCCACCCCAGCATGTGGGTGTGAGCCATTTCAAGTACTGCCCAATGGTAGGATTGGGGCACTACCAGTTGTTCTACCAGTTCTGTTGTGAATAGGCTGGAAATGAGTTCTGAGCAGAAGATCCCTCTGGTGGTTACAAACGGTACTGGACTGTCCAGTGAAGATTGTGAGGATTGGGAATCAGGTGTTACTGACTGGTCTTATATAAGGGAGTCGCCTTCCCATCAGGGTTGCCGGTGATCAATTGTTCTGGTCTCAATCCTTGATTCCTGTTTCCTTGGCAGCCTGCTGTGTCGTGTCTGAATCTCCTGCTAACAGATAAGACATTTTCTTCTTTTTGTTTTTGTGCTTGATTTTGGCATTTTGTCCTGCACTTCTGTGGGGGCCTTCAGGGTCCCTTCTGGGGGCTTTTGCCCACTGATGTTTGTACATTTGCTTTTTCCAGTTTTTTCAGTGGCTGCTGTTTTGTTTTTGGTTACACCAGAGAACTAATTTAGGTGGTAGAGGTCGTGTGATCTCAGGTGTTTTTGAAATTAGTAGAGTTGGTTCTTTTCAGGGTTTTTTGGGATTGCAGTAAGTGCCCTTCCTATCCTTTTCTATTTAGTAAGTTTGGGCCCCAACGTTTGCTCATACTATTTTCTGTCTGTGTCAGTATTTCTTCTTGTCTAACCGCCATTACATGTTTGGGGGCTTTCTATGTTCTTTGGGGATCTGCTCGGGGCAGATAGCTTTCCTCTTTCTATCTTTAGGTGTAGTTAGTTTCTCAGGCTGTGACGAGGCATCTAGGACCAACGTAGGAACGCTCCACAGCTGCCTCTAGTTGTGGTGGTTAGTCAGGGTACTGCAATCTCATAGTTTCCAACTGCTCTGGTGTATTTCCTTTTTTTTGCCTGCTCTCCTCAGCTACCAAATCATAACAGTATCAAAACGCTACTTGGTTTACCAAGCTTGACCTCAGGGGGCATATAACCTTATTCGCATTAAGCACGGGGATGAATGGAAGACGGCATTTAATACCCCTGAAGGGCATTTTGAGTACCTTGTGATGCCCTTTGGGCTCACAAATGCTCCTTCTGTCTTCCAGTCCTTCATGAATGACATTTTCAGGGATTTTGTGGATAAATTTCTGATTGTTTATTTGGATGATATCTTGATTTTTTCCAATGACTGGGACTCTCATGTGAAACATGTTCGGACTGTATTCCAGATTTTGAGAGAGAATGCTCTGTATGTGAAGGGATCAAAGTGTCTTTTTGGCGTTCAGAGGACCTCATTTCTGGGATTCATTTTGTCCCCATCTGTTATTGAAATGGACCACGTCAAAGTTCAGGCCATCTGTGATTGGGTCCAACCTACTTCATTAAAGGCTCTTCAAAGATTCTTGGGTTTTGCCAATTTTTATCGTAAATTTATTGGTAATTTCTCTGTTATTGTTAAACCATTAACTGATTTGACCAAGAAGGGTTCTGATGTGGTGAATTGGCCTCCTGAGGCAGTCTCTGCATTTCAGGAACTTAAGCAGAGATTCACTTCTGCTCCTGTTCTACGGCAGCCTGATGTTTCTCTACCATTTCAGGTGGAGGTGGATGCCTCTGAAATTGGGGCAGGTGCCGTTTTGTCCCAAAGAGATCCAGAGACCTCTAAAAGTAACCCTTGTGCCTTTTTCTCTCGAAAATTTTCTCCCACTGGACGTAATTATGACGTGGGTAATCGGGAGTTATTAGCCATGAAGTGGGCTTTTGAAGAGTGGAGACATTGGCTGGAGGGAGCCAAACATCAGGTGGTGGTCCTTACGGACCAAAAGAATCTAGTTTATCTGGAATCTGCCAAGCGACTTAATCCTAGACAGGCCAAGTGGGCCTTGTTTTTCACACGTTTTAATTTTGTGGTTTCATTTCTTCCTGGCACTAAAAATGTTAAGGCGGATGCCCTCTCGATGAGTTTCCTGGCGGACTCTCCTGAGTTATCTGATCCTTCTGTTATTTTGAAAGAGGGTGTAGTTCTTTCCGCCATCTCGCCCAATTTGAGACTGGCTCTGGAGGGGTGTCAGTAGGATAAGCCCGAGCGCTGCCCTGTTGGGAAATTGTTTGTCCCGGACCAGTGGAAAAAGAGTGTAATGTCTGAGATTCATTGTTCCGTGTTGGCCGGTCATCCCGGAATTTTTGGTACCAGAGACTTGGTTAGTCGGTCCTTTTGGTGGTCTACCTTGTCTCGTGATGTCAGGGAGTTTGTGCAGTCCTGCGGGACTTGCTCTCGCTCCAAGCCTTGCTCTCGTTCTAGTGGTTTGTTGATGCCATTACCGGTGCCCAAGAGACCATGGACCCATATCTCTATGGATTTCATTTCCGACCTCCCTGTTTCTCAGAGAATGACCGTCATCTGGGTGATTTGAGATAGGTTTTCCAAGATGATACATCTTGTGCCATTACCTAAGTTGCCTTCCTCCTCTGAATGGGTGCCTTTGTTCCTTCAGCACGTGGTTCGTTTACACGGCATTCCTCAGAACATTGTGTCTGACAGAGGAGTCCAGTTTGTTTCCAGATTTTGGAGGACATTTTGTTCTAAAATTGGTGTTCAATTGTCTTTCTCCTCGGCGTTTCATCCTCAGACCAATGGTCAAACTGAGAGAACAAACCAGACATTGGAGACTTATCTAAGATGCTTTGTGTCTGCTGATCAGGATGACTGGGTCTCTTTTTTGCCTTTGGCTGAGTTTGCTCTTAATAATAGGGCTAGCTCTGCCACTTTGATGTCTCCATTTTTCTGTAATTCTGGGTTTCACCCTCGATTTTCTTCAGGACAGACGGAGGCTTCTGTCTGTCCAGGTGTTGACTCTGTTGTGGAGCGTATGCAACAGATTTGGGACCAGGTAGTGGAGAGGTTGTCCCTCTCTCAGGAGAGGGCCCAGCGGTTTGCTAACTGGCATAGGACTGATGGTCCTCGGTTTAAAGTAGGGGACTTGGTCTGGTTGTCCTCAAGAAATATTCCTATGAGAGTGGCATCTCCTAAATTTAAGCCTAGGTTCATTGGACCTTATAAGATCATGGAGATTCTTAATCCTGTTTCTTTTCGTTTGCTTCTTCCAGGGACATTTAAGATCCATAACGTGTTTCACAAGTCCTTGTTGAAGAGGTTTGTTGAGCCAGTGGTTCCTACTACTGTGCCTCCTGACCCTGTTTTGGTTGAGGGCAATCTGGAGTATGTGGTTGAGAAAATATTGAATTCTCGTTTTTCTAGACGGAAACTCCAGTATTTGGTTAAATGGAGAGGTTATGGTCAGGAAGACAATTCTTGGGTGTTTGCTTCGGACATCCATGCTAGGAGACTCATCCGTGCTTATCATAGAACTCATCCTGACCGACCTGGTTGCTCAAATGAGGGTTCGGTGACCCCTCCTCAAGGGGGGGTACTGTTGTGAATAGGCTGGAAATGAGTTCTGAGCAGAAGCTCCCTCTGGTGGTTACAAACGGTACTGGACTGTCCAGTGAAGATTGTGAGGATTGGGAATCAGGTGTTACTGACTGGTCTTATATAAGGGAGTCGCCTTCCCATCAGGGTTGCCGGTGATCAATTGTTCTGGTCTCAATCCTTGATTCCTGTTTCCTTGGCAGCCTGCTGTGTCGTGTCTGAATCTCCTGCTAACAGATAAGACATTTTCTTCTTTTTGTTTTTGTGTTTGATTTTGGCATTTTGTCCTGCACTTCTGTGGGGGCCTTCAGGGTCCCTTCTGGGGGCTTTTGCCCTCTCAGTTCAGTTCAGCCACTGATGTTTGTACATTTGCTTTTTCCAGTTTTTTCAGTGGCTGCTGTTTTGTTTTTGGTTACACCAGAGAACTAATTTAGGTGGTAGAGGTCGTGTGATCTCAGGTGTTTTTGAAATTAGTAGAGTTGGTTCTTTTCAGGGTTTTTTGGGATTGCAGTAAGTGCCCTTCCTATCCTTTTCTATTTAGTAAGTTTGGGCCCCAACGTTTGCTCATACTATTTTCTGTCTGTGTCAGTATTTCTTCTTGTCTAACCGCCATTACATGTTTGGGGGCTTTCTATGTTCTTTGGGGATCTGCTCCGGGGCAGATAGCTTTCCTCTTTCTATCTTTAGGTGTAGTTAGTTTCTCAGGCTGTGACGAGGCGTCTAGGACCAACGTAGGAACGCTCCACGGCTGCCTCTAGTTGTGGTGGTTAGTCAGGGTACTGCAATCTCATAGTTTCCAACTGCTCTGGTGTATTTCCTTTTTTTTGCCTGCTCTCCTCAGCTACCAAATCATAACACAGTTCGTCTCGGATTTTATCAACCCTATAGAGTAACTCCTGGTTGACAGCCATACATAGGAACACCATCTCCGTACCCGGTTCCTGAGCCACCTCATTTACCTTGATTACTCTTTCCCGTGCCCGGGTCAGTGTGGAATCCTGTAGCTGGGGTACTTCCAGCTCGTGGATTGTCAGGGTCTCGTCGACCTCTCCTGCCATCACATCTAGGGGAAATGTATCGGGTTCACGTTCTTTCCCTATGGTGGTGACCCCTACGGCAGGAATCCTGTGTCGTGATGTTCGGGCTCTGAACCTGGAAGCATATTGGCCCGGGGAGGGTTAATTTTATAGAGCCACTTCCAAAACCCGGAGTGGAGAGAAGGATTCGCCCCACTATCAAACCTGCAAATCACCCTAAAAATAAAAGCCCTTGACGGGTTTTCCTAAAAATCTGAATGGGTCAACTACTTGGACCCAATCCACTCTCTCTTTTATTTTGCCTTGTGATTCACAGGCGTTTTGCTGTGAACACAAGGCGCTCCAGCAGGTTTAATAAGACTATATATATCCATATTTTTTATTTTTTTAAATTATTTTTAACATTCTCTATTTAACTATTGATGCTGCATAGGTAGCATCAATAATAAAAAGTTAGTCACACTTGTCAAGCACTATGCTTGACAAGTGTGACTAACCTGAAGTAATTTGTAGCATCGCTTGTAAAAGCATTTGAATTCCGCAAGCTAAAAACGCTTGCATAACGCTTGTATTTTGTGGGAAAACGCATGCAAATTCCGCATGCGTTTTACCCGCGGCAAGGAGTTGCGGAAATGCTGCGGACAATTCTGCAGCTTTTCTGCAACGTGGGCACATAGCCTAATTGAAGGATACAAGGCACATCTGATTCACTGAATGATGAATAGAAGGAAGCGTAGGCAGATGCTGCAAATGACCATGCGGTACATGTTAGAGTAAGAGCATCTGACTCACCTGAATATGGCACAGAGCACTGACACCTCAGCTGTAATTGAACGTGAGGTATGTAATAGCGGGTGGTTCTATCTCACCTGAATATGGGACAGAACACCAGTACCCCTGCTGTCATTAAACGTGAGGTACGTAATAGTGGGTGGTTCTGATTCACCTGAATATGTGACAGAACATCAGTACCGCTGCTGTAATTGAATGTGAGGTAAGTAATAGGGGGTGGTTCTGACTCACGTGAATATGGAACAGAACACCAGTACCACTGCAGTAGTCAATCCGAAGCTCGTCTGAGTCACTGGAGAGATAGCTGCTGCTATCGACTGTAATGTATCTGGTAGTGGAATCCTGGATTGTTGAATGAGCACTGCCGCAATCAGCTCTCAGTATCCTGCGACTGACTCGCCGTAGACAGTACCCAGGAGAGAAGGGTATAGGAGAGAGTATTTCTGAGATGCGATCAAGGTCTGGAATATCCAACGGCATTAGCCAGATAACAGTTCTTACATCCGGCAGTGTCCACGAAGAATGTCCTGTCCTGCCATCTCTCCTGAGGACAGAGCAGCCAGGGCTTTGGAGGGAGATTGCCGGAAAATACAAAGTCTTTTACTCCTCCAGGAGTCGGTCCCAAACACAGTGAGTGAAGGACCAGGTGCAGTTATCCTCTCCTCCTAGAGCGATGTAATGCCGCATCAGGAGGGGACTGCTGAGTGATTGCAGTTCCTGTGTTGCCTAGAGAGAAAACACCACCTTCCGGGTACAGGTGCCAGACATGGCAATGACAAGGAGGAAGGGGTGGGACCCCTAAGAAAAAACCACAGAGACGCAGCTTCCTGTTATGTTTTGGTAACTGAGGAGAGCAGACAAAAACGGCAATACACCAGAGAGGTTGGAATCTACTGGATTGCAGTACCCTGACTAACCACCACAACTAAAGGCAGCCGTGGAGCGTTCCTACGTTGGTCCTAGACGCCTCATCACAGCCTGAGAGGCTAACTACACCTAAAGGTATTAAGAGGAAAGCTATCTGCCCCGGAGCAGATCCCCAAAGAACATAGGAAGCCCCCAAACATGTAATGGCGGTTAGACAAGAGGAAATACAGACACAGACAGAAAATAGTATGAGCAAACGCTGAGGCCCAATCTGCCTTGACAGAAAAGGATAGGAAGGATACTTACTGCAATCCAAAAAAACCCTAAAAAAAACAACGCTACTAATTGCAAAAACACCTGAGATCACATGACCTCTACCACCTAAATTAGTTCTCTGGTGTAACAAAACTAAGCCGCAGTCACAGAAAAAAAACTGGAAAAGGCAAATGAACAAACAACAGTGGCTCCAGAGGAACCGAGAGGAGACCAAGCCCCCCGGGGAGGGGAACCTGGCCAACCTCACAGAAATGCAGAGAAATATGCAAATGGAAAGCACAAAAACAAAAAACAGAAAATATCTTATCTGAGAGCAGGAGAAGAGGCAAGACTCAGCAAGCTTCCAAGTGAACCAGGAAACAACGTTGAGACAAGAACAATTGATCACCGGCAACCATGATGGGGGGAAACCTCCCTTATATCCAGCCAGTCTGTAATTCCTGATTGCCAATCCTCATTGAATGGTTCAGTACTGTTTGTAACCACCAGAGGGAGCTTCTGCTCAGAATTCATTTCTAAAGCATTCATAACAGCTTCCGTCCGCCAAAGGAGGAAGAGGGGGTGTGCCTGCAACTGATCTGAGAAAATCCTGCTCGAAAAAAGTCGGGAAGGAGGGACATAGCTAACCGCCTCGACTAGGCCACACAGAAGCTGGGGCCTAAAGTAAAAGATGAGGCCGGCGAGATGACAATGGGACACGGAGGCTAAAAATACAGCAAAAAAAACATGTGCCGACCAATCCTGCTCATGCAAACCCCACACAGGGACATATGGACCCAAAGTTCTAATCTAGAAACTCAGGAATGCAAAAAAAACCTCATGCTTGAATTCCATCTTCCTTCTTCTACCTTCATCCACTTCTTTCTTTATCTTCATCTTGATCTTCTCCTCAACATCTCTAGAAAGAAAGAAAGAAAGAAAAAGATGTACCTCTCCTTCCCTGGTGATGACAGGATCATCCATAGACGTCCGAGCCTCTTGGGGTTGAGGGACATCCATGCCTCCTGAAACAGACAAGTGGATCGCCCGCCAGGGCAGTGGGGATACTCGGTACCGGGCTTGTTCTTAAAGGGGCAGTGTCACAGCAGCAGTGACCCGGTCTGTGGCCCTGGGCGTCCAATAAAAGGCGATGATGATGAAAAAGGGGAAAAATAAAGAATTTGTAATAAAGTGTTCGTTACGCCACCTGTGGTACTCGGCAATAAAGATGTTAGCCGACGCTGCAGATTCAGTCCACTGGGACAGTTGTTGATGCAGCAGAGTTGGTTCAGCCCTCCACAGGCAGAACTATGTCCCAGGGCAGTTAGGATGTTAGAGGGGATGTTGGTAGATGTCACGGCCGTCCCCTCGCCTTCACATGCTTACCCCTCCGCTCCAGCGCCACGGTCTGTCTCTGGCCGGGACTCGCGGCATTCTCCTCCAGCGCTGACAGGTTCGCGGCTGACGGAGTCTCTTCACTCTATGCGCATGCGCCGTAGGCCGCGGCCGCGCCTCCCCTGTCCTTCTTAGCTCAGGCGGTGCACTGACCCAGAAGCACCGCCTATGTGGATTCAGGCTTGGCAGGTAACTTCATCTGGCGCGAAGAGGTAGATAAGTACCAGATTCCTGAGGTTACCCTACAGAATCCTCAGCTAATTGCTTCTGTGGATGGCAGACCGCTTCAGGAGACTGTCACTATGGTCACAGAGGAGGTGGATCTGCAAGTCGGAGCCTTACATCATGAAAAGGTGGCCTTTTATGTATTGCCTAACTTGTGCCATGCACTGCTGTTATGATTTGGTAGCTGAGGAGAGCAGGCAAAAACGGCAATACACCAGAGAGGTTGGAATCTACTGGATTGCAGTACCCTGACTAACCACCACAACTAAAGGCAGCCGTGGAGCGTTCCTACGTTGGTCCTAGATGCCTCGTCACAGCCTGAGAGGTTAACTACACCTAAAGATAGAAAAAGGAAAGCTATCTGCCCCGGAGCAGATCCCCAAAGAACATAGGAAGCCCCAAACATGTAATGGCGGTTAGACAAGAGGAAATACAGTAATCATATATAATTACTTGCCTAATCACCCGGCACTTCCAAGTTAGATAAATCAAAAAAGAAAGAAGGAAGCTTTCACTGCCATAAAAATATATTTTATTGAAAAAGATTCTTTGAAAATTTATGTTTAAAAATACATATCATACTGTGGGGAACACCTATACAACAGAGAATACGACTTGAACAGCCTTCAAAAGGGTATGTAGATATTATAGGTATATAGCGAACTGTAGTGAAAAAAATATATAATAAAGCTGTCTAATTTATGGCATTATACCTATATAACAGTACAGCAGGTGTATGACAGTTCACATAACAGATCTAGTATCTATTAACATGCATTAAATCCAGTATTACAGAAAATAATGCCCTTATCTATAAGTCAACCCCTCCTATAAAAGTCTTCCATACAAATAGGTGCATAGTGCAACCGATTAGACATTTATCCTATGAAGGGTATATATCTAGGGCAAGGAGATATAATAATCTTTATTAATAATAATCTTTATTTTTATATAGCGCTAACAGATTCCGCAGCGCTTTACAGTTTTTCACACATTATCGTCGCTGTCCCCGATGGGGCTCACAATCTAGATTCCCTATCAGTATGTCTTTGGAGTGTGGGAGGAAACCGGAGAACCTCGGAGGAAACCCACTCAAACACGGGGAGAACATACAAACTCCTTGCAGATGTTGTCCTAGGTGGGATTCGAACCCAGGACTCCAGCGCTGCAAGGCTGTAGTGCTATCCACTGAGCCACCATGCTGCCAATATATAAGGCATATGCTCATTGGTAAGTGGTAGCGCATGTTTTACTCTACCTTAGTGCAGGCTGTGGCACCCTGACGCGCGTTTCGCCCGTGGCTTCTTCCTGAGGGATGTGCGTGTTAACTACACCTAAAGATAGAAAAAGGAAAGCTATCTGCCCCGGAGCAGATCCCCAAAGAACATAGGAAGCCCCCAAACATGTAATGGCGGTTAGACAAGAGGAAATACAGACACAGGCAGAAAATAGTATGAACAAACGTTGGGGCCCAATCTTCCTAGAAAGAAAAGGATAGGAAGGACACTTACTGCAATCCAAAAAACCCTAAAAAAATACCAACTCTACTAATTGCAAAAACACCTGAGATCACACGACCTCTACCACCTAAATTAGTTCTCTGGTGTAACAAAACTAAGCCGCAGCCACTGAAAAAACTGGAAAAGGCAAATGAACAAATAACAGTGACTCACATAAACTGAGAGGAGCACAAGCCCCAGAGGGGACCTGGCTGACCTCCACAGAAGTGCAGGAAAAAATGCAAAAAGCAAGCACAAAAATAAAAGCAGAAAATATCTTATCTGTTAGCAGAAGATGCATGCAAGACTCAGCAAGCTTCCAAGAGAACCAGGAACCAAAGTTGAGACAAGAACAATTGATCACCGGCAACCATGATGGGAGGGAACCTCCCTTATATAAGACCAGTCTGTAACTCCTGATTGCCAATCTTCATTGAATGGTTCAGTACTGTTTGTAACCACCAGAGGGAGCTTCTGCTCATAATTCATTTCTAACACATTCAAAACAGTACTCCCCCTTGAGGAAGGGTCACCGAACCCTTATTTGGGCAACCAGGTCGGTCAGGATGAGCTCTGTGATACGCACGGATCAGTCTCCTAGCATGGATGTCCGAAGAAAACACCCAAGAATTGTCCTCCTGACCATAACCTCTCCACTTAACCAAATACTTGAGTTTCCGTCTAGAAAAAGGAGAATCCAATATTTTCTCAACCACATACTCCAGATTGCCCTCAACCAAAACAGGGTCAGGAGGCGCAGCCATAGGAACCACTGGCTCGACAAACCTCTTCAATAAGGACTTGTGGAACATGTTATGGATCTTAAATGTCCCTGGAAGAAGTAAACGAAAGGAAACAGGATTAAGAATCTCCACGATCTTATAAGGTTCAATGAACCTAGGCTTAAACTTAGGAGATGCAACTCTCATGGGGATATTTCTTGAGGACAACCAGACCAAGTCCCCCACTTCAAACCGAGGACCATCAGTCCTATGCCGGTTGGCAAACCGCAGGGCCCTCTCCTGAGAGAGGGACAACCTCTCAACTACCTGGTCCCAAATCTGCTGCATACGCTCCACAACAGAGTCAACACCTGGACAGACAGAAGCCTCCGTCTGTCCCGAAGAAAATCGAGGGTGAAACCCAAAATTGCAGAAAAATGGAGACATCAAAGTGGCAGAGCTAGCCCTATTATTAAGAGCAAACTCAGCCAAAGGCAAAAAAGAGACCCAGTCATCTTGATCAGCAGACACAAAGCATCTCAGATAAGTCTCCAATGTCTGGTTTGTTCTCTCAGTTTGTCCATTGGTCTGAGGATGAAAAGCCGAGGAGAAAGACAATTGAACACCAAGTTTAGAACAAAAGTCCTCCAAAATCTGGAAACAAACTGGACTCTTCTGTCAGACACAATGTTTTCAGGAATGCCGTGTAACCGAACCACGTGCTGAAGGAACAAAGGCACCAATTCGGAGGAGGAAGGCAACTTAGGTAATGGCACAAGATGTATAATTTTGGAAAACCTATCACAAATCACCCAGATAACGGTCATTCTCTGAGAAACAGGGAGGTCGGAAATGAAATCCATAGAGATATGGGTCCATGGTCTCTTGGGCACAGGCAATGGCATCAACAAACCACTGTAACGGGTCTGGTGGGTGGAACTACTGACGAGACAGGTCAGGTTGGTGGAACCACAAAGCTTTATTATACAAGAGATTTTACTTGTAAGAGAGCGGGTGGCACCTGGGAAAAGGGCAGGGATTCACGGCAGAGGATATAGGTAGTTTCTGGACAGGCAGGTTTGTCACAGCAAGTGACCAAGGAAGTCTCTGGGCAGGCAGGTTGTAACGGTAAGTAACCGAGGCAGTCTCTGGACAGGCAGGTTGTCACGGCAAGTGACCAAGGCAGTCTCTGGGACAGGCAGGTTGTCACGGCAAGTGACCAGGCAGTCTCTGGGACAGGCAGGTTGTCACGGCAAGTGACCAGGCAGTCTCTGGGCAGGCAGGTTGTCACGGCAAGTGACCAGGCAGTCTCTGGGACAGGCAGGTTGTCACGGTAAGTGACCAGGCAGTCTCTGGGACAGGCAGGTTGTCACGACAAGTGACCAGGCAGTCTCTGGGCAGGCAGGTTGTCACGGCAAGTGACCAGGCAGTCTCTGGGCAGGCAGGTTGTCACGGCAAGTGACCAGGCAGGCAGGTTGTCACAACAAGTGACCAGGCAGACTCTGGGCAGGCAGGTTGTCATGGCAAGTGACCAGGCAGTCTCTAGACAGGCAGGTTGTCACAGCAAGTGACCAGGCAGGCTCTAGACAGGCAGGTATATACGACCTGATATGGTGGAGCCTCCAGGTAGGCTGCAGTCGGATGGCAGATGATCGCTCCCAGGTGAGCAGGCAAGAGCCGGGGATCTCTGCAGATGATGTCCGAACTTCCGGATGGAGCTGCAGTCGGATGGCAGATGATCGCTCCCAGGTGAGCAGGCAAGAGCCGGGGATCTCTGCAGATGATGTCCGAACTTCTGGATGGAGCTGCAGTCGGATGGCAGATGATCGCTCCTAGGTGAGCAGGCAAGAGCCGAGGATCTCTGCAGATGACGTCCGAACCTCTGGATGGAACTGCAGACGGATGGCAGACAGGCAAGCCGACAGGTAACAGGCAGGTAACTGGAATCAGGAGCTGATGGCTGAAACAGAGTTAGACTGCACAGGAACAACATTGCTCGGGCACCTACATTAAGGAGGAAGCCCTTAATATAGGGTGGAGTCCTCCAGCATTGGCTGGAGACTGATTTGGAAAATGCGCGCGGCTCCTTTAAGAGCGGGGGAGGGTGCGGGCGCGTGCCCTAAGGCCAGTAGCAGGGAAGGAGCGCGCGGGACCAGCAGGGCGGAAGGAGGACGCCATAGGCGCAGAGGGGGCTGGGAGCACTGAGGACGCTGAGCGCAGGTGAGGAGAGCGACGTCCCTGTCTGGCAGCAGGCAGGGACGCAGGCGCTACAGTACCCCCCCCTCTAGGCCCCCCCTTCTTTAGGCCAGAAAGAAATTTAGCTAGGATAAGAGGGGCATGGATGTTCTCCCGAGGCTCCCAGGTTCTCTCCTCAGGACCAAACCCCTTCCAATCCACCAAAAAATAAGTCTTTCTTCCTACCCTTTTTGTGGCCAGAATGTTCTCTACCTCAAATTCATCATCAGCAGACACTGGAGCAGGAGGTGTACCTGTAGACTTAAAAAAAAAAGTTAAGAACCACAGGTTTGAGGAGAGATACATGAAAAGAATTAGGAATTCTCAAATTGGCCGGGAGTTTCAATTTATAGGACACCGGATTGATCTGACTGATGATCTCAAAAGGACCGATGAACCGAGGACCTAACTTGTAGGACGGAATTTTGAGTCGAACATATTTGGACGAAAGCCAGACTTTGTCCCCAGGACGGATTTGAGGAGGATCCAGACGTTTTTTGTCAGCATGTCTTTTCATGCGCTCGGATGACTGAATGAGTGCGGACCGGGTACTCTCCCAGATGGAGGAGAATTCTCTAACCAGAGATTCCGCAGCTGGATTGTCCACAGAGATGGAAACAGGAACAGGGATCCGAGGGTGCTGACCGAAGACTACAAAAAACGGAGACTTGGTGGAAGATTCGCTCTCATGATTATTGTAGGAGAATTCGGCCCAAGGCAGGAGCTCCACCCAGTCAGAATGGTGGGCATTAACGAAGTGTCGAAGATAACTGGTCAAATTCTGATTTATTCGTTCAACTTGTCCATTGGACTGTGGGTGGTAAGCGGAGGAAAAATCCAGGGTGACGTCTAGCAACTTACAAGTGGCTCTCCAGAAACGTGAGGTGAACTGAACCCCACGATCCGACACAATGTGACGAGGCAGACCATGAAGACGGAAGATGTGGCGGATAAAGTCTTTAGCCAACTCGGGTGCAGACGGAAGACCTGGCAGAGGAATGAAGTGAGCCATCTTGGAAAAGCGGTCAGCGACCACCCAAATGACCGTACAACCGGCAGAGACGGGCAGATCTGTTATGAAGTCCATGGCTATATGCTGCCAGGGGGCAGCGGGTACAGGAAGCGGAAGAAGACGGCCGGTAGGCAGGTGTCTCGGAACTTTGTTGCGGGCACAGGAAACACAGGCAGAAACAAAGTCTATTACGTCTTTGTGCAGGGTAGGCCACCAATAATGCCGAGTAATGAGTTGGAGGGTCTTTTTTTGACCAGCGTGGCCAGCGAGTTTAGACGAGTGACCCCAATGTAGGATTCTCTTCCGATCGGTCTCTGATACGAACGTCTTACCAGGAGGGAGACGATTTAGACTCACGGGAGCCACCTGCATCACTCTGGCGGGATCGATGATATGTTTAGGCTCATCTTCGAGATCCGACACCAGGAAAGACCGAGACAAGGCATCCGCCTTGACGTTTTTGTCAGCTGGGCGAAAATGCAAAAGAAAATCGAAGCGGGCAAAAAACAAGGACCACCGGGCTTGGCGAGGATTAAGTCTCTGTGCCTGCTGGAGGTATGCCAGATTTTTGTGATCCGTGTAGATGATTACCGGATGAAGAGCCCCTTCGAGTAGGTAACGCCACTCCTCCAATGCCAACTTAATGGCCAATAACTCTCGATCTCCTATGGAGTAGTTGCGCTCGGAGGAGGAGAAGAGTTTGGAGAAGAAACCGCAGGACACCATCCTCCCGGATGGCGATTTTTGGGTAAGAACCGCTCCGGCTCCAGCAGAGGAAGCGTCCACCTCCAGGAAGAACTGCTTGTTGCCATCCGGGCGATGCAGCACTGGAGCGGAAGAGAAGGCCTGTTTCAGAGAAAGGAAGGCCTCCTCTGCTTCGGTCGTCCACTGTTTGGGGTTAGCATCCTTGCGAGTGAGCGCTGAGATTGGAGCAGTCCTGGAAGAGAAGTGCGGTATGAAGAGACGGTAATAGTTGGCGAATCCCAGGAACCGCTGAATGGCCTTCAACCCCTCCGGTCGGGGCCACTTCTCGATGGCAGACAATTTCTCCGGATCCATTCGTAGGCCTGTCTGAGAAATGATGTAGCCCAGAAACGGAAGCGATGTCTGCTCAAAGAGGCACTTCTCATATTTGGCGAAGAGGTGATTCTGCCTGAGCCTGAGCAGAACCTGACGAACATCCCTCCGGTGAGACTGAAGATCCGGAGAGAAGACCAAGATGTCGTCAAGGTACACCACAACGCAGGAATAGAGGAGGTCCCGGAAGATGTCGTTGACCAACTCCTGAAAGACTGCTGGAGCATTACAGAGACCAAAGGGCATCACCAAGTACTCGTAGTGGCCGTCCCGGGTGTTGAATGCCGTCTTCCATTCATCTCCTCGACGGATACGAACCAGGTTGTATGCTCCACGAAGATCTAGTTTGGTGAAGACTCTAGCCCCTCTAAGACGATCAAACAGTTCTGGAATGAGCGGAAGAGGGTACTTATTCTTCACCGTGATCGAATTTAGGCCTCTGTAGTCAATACAGGGACGGAGAGATCCGTCTTTCTTTTTAACGAAGAAGAAACCTGCTCCCGCTGGGGAGGTAGATTTCCGGATAAATCCCTTTGCTAAGTTCTCCTCGATATATTCGGACATCGACCTGGTCTCAGCAGCAGACAACGGGTAAATACGCCCACGGGGAGGCGTAGTACCGGGTAACAGGTCAATCGGGCAATCATATGGTCTATGCGGGGGTAATGTCTCTGCTTCCTTTTTATTGAAGACATCAGCAAATGACCAATATGGAATCGGGAGTCCAGGTAGATTAGCAGGTGTAGGAGAAGAATAGACAGGATGAACAGGCACCAGACAGTTTTATGACAGTCCTGTCCCCAGCGAAGAACCTCTCCATTCTGCCAGTCGAGCACAGGTGCATGTTTTTGGAGCCAAGGCAGACCTAGTAAGAAAGCATGAGAGAGTCCAGGCAGAACATGAAATGAGATGCTCTCAGAATGCAACATTCCCACCTGCAGGGTTATGACTTCGGTGATAAGTCGGATGGGACGAGGTAGGAGGCCCCCATCCACAGCAGCAACAGATACAGGTTCAACAAGAGGTTTGGTGGGAATGTGATACTTCTCTACTAGAGCCTGTGACACGAGATTCCCAGCTGCTCCAGAATCAAGTTGGGCCATTTCGAAGTGGCGGTTCTTACCGATCAGAATTGAAACCGACAGCAGCAGGGATGAAGAGGATTTATTTTTGTCTAGATTGACCTCTCCGAGCGAACCTAGACACAGGCGTTTTCCCGACTTCTCCGGACAGGTTTGGATCCAGTGCTCCTTACTGCCGCAGTAGAAGCAACTTCTCTCGGCACGGCGTGAGTCCTGACGGGCTTTGACCATCTTGGTCTGGTCGACCTGTATAGGCTCAGCAGTGTGCACCTGAGGAGAAACGGAAGAGGTTATAGATCTCTGACACGAGGGTGCAAGATGGGAAAATTCTTTTTTACGGGTGATCTCTTTGGCTCGTTCCTGGAACCGTAGATCAATTCGATTGGCAAGATTTATTAAATCATCTAGAGAGGTTGGAACGTCCCGACCGGCAAGTTCGTCTTTAATACGGCCGGACAGACCCTCCCAGAAGACCGAAATTAGAGCTTCATTGTCCCAAGCTAGTTCTGAGGCTAAAGTCCGGAACCGTATGGCATATTGACCAACGGTGAGACTCTCCTGACGGAGACGCAGCAGAGATGATGCAAAGGAAGTCTTCCGTCCAGGTTCGTCGAATACCTTCCGGAAGGCCGAGAGAAAAGCAGGCAGGTCAGATACCAGAGGATCCTCTCTCTCCCAGAGAGGATTAAGCCAGGCCAGGGCTTCTCCGGTGAGATGGGACATGATGAAGGCAATTTTGGCGTGGTCAGAGTTAAACTGGTGTGCCAGGAGTTCAAAATGCAGGGTGCACAGATTAATGAAACCCCGAGCCAGAGCAGGATCGCCTCCAAACCTAGGAGGAGCTGACAGTCGGGGTCCGGGAATGGAAACCACGGAATTGGGAATCAGCGGGACTGACGGATTATGAGTCATGGCTCCAGCAATGGTTGCAAGTGATGATTTCAGAGTGTCCAGACGGGATTTGACGTTCCGCAGGTGACCCAGGATGGTCTCCTGTTGAGACCTCTGGCGAGACAGCTCATGACACAGTTCCGGGAGTGAAGGGGTTTGGGTGCCACCGGGTTCCATGGCCCGAGCAAACTGTAACGGGTCTGGTGGGTGGAACTACTGACGAGACAGGTCAGGTTGGTGGAACCACAAAGCTTTATTATACAAGAGATTTTACTTGTAAGAGAGCGGGTGGCACCTGGGAAAAGGGCAGGGATTCACGGCAGAGGATATAGGTAGTTTCTGGACAGGCAGGTTTGTCACAGCAAGTGACCAAGGAAGTCTCTGGGCAGGCAGGTTGTAACGGTAAGTAACCGAGGCAGTCTCTGGACAGGCAGGTTGTCACGGCAAGTGACCAAGGCAGTCTCTGGGACAGGCAGGTTGTCACGGCAAGTGACCAGGCAGTCTCTGGGACAGGCAGGTTGTCACGGCAAGTGACCAGGCAGTCTCTGGGCAGGCAGGTTGTCACGGCAAGTGACCAGGCAGTCTCTGGGACAGGCAGGTTGTCACGGTAAGTGACCAGGCAGTCTCTGGGACAGGCAGGTTGTCACGGCAAGTGACCAGGCAGTCTCTGGGCAGGCAGGTTGTCACGGCAAGTGACCAGGCAGTCTCTGGGCAGGCAGGTTGTCACGGCAAGTGACCAGGCAGGCAGGTTGTCACAACAAGTGACCAGGCAGACTCTGGGCAGGCAGGTTGTCATGGCAAGTGACCAGGCAGTCTCTAGACAGGCAGGTTGTCACAGCAAGTGACCAGGCAGGCTCTAGACAGGCAGGTATATACGACCTGATATGGTGGAGCCTCCAGGTAGGCTGCAGTCGGATGGCAGATGATCGCTCCCAGGTGAGCAGGCAAGAGCCGGGGATCTCTGCAGATGATGTCCGAACTTCCGGATGGAGCTGCAGTCGGATGGCAGATGATCGCTCCCAGGTGAGCAGGCAAGAGCCGGGGATCTCTGCAGATGATGTCCGAACTTCTGGATGGAGCTGCAGTCGGATGGCAGATGATCGCTCCTAGGTGAGCAGGCAAGAGCCGAGGATCTCTGCAGATGACGTCCGAACCTCTGGATGGAACTGCAGACGGATGGCAGACAGGCAAGCCGACAGGTAACAGGCAGGTAACTGGAATCAGGAGCTGATGGCTGAAACAGAGTTAGACTGCACAGGAACAACATTGCTCGGGCACCTACATTAAGGAGGAAGCCCTTAATATAGGGTGGAGTCCTCCAGCATTGGCTGGAGACTGATTTGGAAAATGCGCGCGGCTCCTTTAAGAGCGGGGGAGGGTGCGGGCGCGTGCCCTAAGGCCAGTAGCAGGGAAGGAGCGCGCGGGACCAGCAGGGCGGAAGGAGGACGCCATAGGCGCAGAGGGGGCTGGGAGCACTGAGGACGCTGAGCGCAGGTGAGGAGAGCGACGTCCCTGTCTGGCAGCAGGCAGGGACGCAGGCGCTACAACCACTAGAGCGAGAGCAAGGATTGGAGCAAGAGCAAGTCCCGCAGAACTGCACAAATTCCCTGACGTCACGAGACAAAGTAGGCCACCAAAAGGACCGACTCACCAAGTCTCTGGTACCAAAAATCCCGGGATGACCGGCCAACGCGGAACAATGAATCTCAGACATCACATTCTTTTTCCACCGGTCTGGGACAAACAATTTCCCAATAGGGCAGCGCTCAGGTTTATCCTCCTGACACCCTTCCAGAGCCAGTCTCAAATTGGGAAAGATGGCGGAAAGAATTACACCCTCTTTCAAAATAACAGCAGGATCAGATAACTCAGGAGAGTCCGCAAGGAAACTCCTCGAGAGGGCATCTGCCTTAACATTCTTAGTGCCAGGAAGAAAGGAAACCACAAAATTAAAACGTGTGAAAAACAAGGCCCACCTGGCCTGTCTAGGATTAAGTCGCTTGGCTGATTCCAGATAAACCAGATTCTTATGGTCCGTGAGGACCACCACCTGATGTTTGGCTCCCTCCAGCCAATGTCTCCACTCTTCAAAAGCCCACTTCATGGCCAATAACTCCCGATTACCCACGTCATAATTACGTTCAGTTGGAGAAAATTTTCGAGAGAAAAAGGCACAAGGGTTACTTTTAGAGGTCTATGGATCTCTTTGGGACAAAACGGCACCTGCCCAATTTCAGAGGCATCAACCTCCACCTGAAATGGCAGAGAAGCATCAGGCTGCCATAGAACAGGAGAAGAAGTGAATCTCTGCTTAAGTTCCTGAAACACAGAGACTGCCTCAGGAGGCCAATTCACCACATCAGAACCCTTTTTGGTCAAATCAGTCAATGGTTTAACAATAACAGAGAAATTACCAATAAATTTACGATAAAAATTGGCAAAACCCAAGAATCTCTGAAGAGTAGTGTTGAGCATTCCGATACCGCAAGTATCGGGTATCGGCCGATATTCGCGTTATCGGAATTCCGATACTTAATTCCGATACTTTTTCCATATCGTATACCGGAATCGGAAGTTCCCATAATTCTTTGAGAGGCAATGTGATTTTAGTCAGCCAATGAGGAATCCTACGAAGTGTGGGCACATCCTGTAATGATGCGGTCATCTTAACTAATGGCATGGCTGTGATTGGCTGCTGAAATGATGTCAGAATGCACTATAAAAGGCGCCGCAGCCATTTTAGCGTCACTGTGCTGTGAACTCAGTTAGGGACAGAACGCTGCTGTGCTGACTCTGAGGGACAGTTAGATATTGCGATTTTGTGTACTACTGTGCTTGAGGCAGGCTAGTTTACCAACCGCTGTGTAAAGCTTCATTTTGCCAGTGTTGTTTTAACAGCTCTGTGCAAGGTGTGTGTGTGACAGTGCAGGTGACGCTGCAGTTTGCTCTGCATCCACCGCTGTTTGTAGGCATCTGCACGTGTCACTTTTTTTTTTTTTTTTTTTTATTTTATTTAGTGGAATTGGTGCAGCTCCATTATATTAGAAAAAAATCAAATCTATTAGTGTGACGTGCTTCCATCCGTATACAATACATTGGTTGCAAACACTATAGAAGTACAGAAAGGAGCTTTTCACAGATTGTGGACAGTTGTGTTTCAGTGTTCACTTCAGTCTGTGTT
Source organism: Oophaga sylvatica (assembly GCA_033576555.1). Taxonomy (NCBI): domain Eukaryota; kingdom Metazoa; phylum Chordata; class Amphibia; order Anura; family Dendrobatidae; genus Oophaga; species Oophaga sylvatica. The sequence goes on along the minus strand of JARQOD010000001.1, from coordinate 423,453,518 downwards.
TTTTACTTTTTTGAGTGCAGATCACGCTCCAGTTACATGTTCAAGCACTGCTGCTTGTACTCTGCTGAGCGTGTCTCAGTGGCTCATCCTTTTCATTTATCTCCAATTGGTTCTGCTACATTCCATTTAAAATAAATCTAATCTATTAGTGTGACGCGCTTCCATCCGTATACAATACATTGGTTGCAAACACTATAGAAGTACAGAAAGGAGCTTTTCACAGATTGTGGACAGTTGTGTTTCAGTGTTCACTTCAGTCTGTGTTTTTTACTTTTTTGAGTGCAGATCACGCTCCAGTTACATGTTCAAGCACTGCTGCTTGTACTCTGCTGAGCGTGTCTCAGTGGCTCATCCTTTTCATTTATCTCCAATTGGTTCTGCTACATTCCATTTAAAATAAATCTAATCTATTAGTGTGACGCGCTTCCATCCGTATACAATACATTGGTTGCAAACACTATAGAAGTACAGAAAGGAGCTTTTCACAGATTGTGGACAGTTGTGTTTCAGTGTTCACTTCAGTCTGTGTTTTTTACTTTTTTGAGTGCAGATCACGCTCCAGTTACATGTTCAAGCACTGCTGCTTGTACTCTGCTGAGCGTGTCTCAGTGGCTCATCCTTTTCATTTATCTCCAATTGGTTCTGCTACATTCCATTTAAAATAAATCTAATCTATTAGTGTGACGCGCTTCCATCCGTATACAATACATTGGTTGCAAACACTATAGAAGTACAGAAAGGAGCTTTTCACAGATTGTGGACAGTTGTGTTTCAGTGTTCACTTCAGTCTGTGTTTTTTACTTTTTTGAGTGCAGATCACGCTCCAGTTACATGTTCAAGCACTGCTGCTTGTACTCTGCTGAGCGTGTCTCAGTGGCTCATCCTTTTCATTTATCTCCAATTGGTTTCTGCTACATTCCATTTAAAATAAATCTAATCTATTAGTGTGACGCGCTTCCATCCGTATACAATACATTGGTTGCAAACACTATAGAAGTACAGAAAGGAGCTTTTCACAGATTGTGGACAGTTGTGTTTCAGTGTTCACTTCAGTCTGTGTTTTTTACTTTTTTGAGTGCAGATCACGCTCCAGTTACATGTTCAAGCACTGCTGCTTGTACTCTGCTGAGCGTGTCTCAGTGGCTCATCCTTTTCATTTATCTCCAATTGGTTCTGCTACATTCCATTTAAAATAAATCTAATCTATTAGTGTGACGCGCTTCCATCCGTATACAATACATTGGTTGCAAACACTATAGAAGTACAGAAAGGAGCTTTTCACAGATTGTGGACAGTTGTGTTTCAGTGTTCACTTCAGTCTGTGTTTTTTACTTTTTTGAGTGCAGATCACGCTCCAGTTACATGTTCAAGCACTGCTGCTTGTACTCTGCTGAGCGTGTCTCAGTGGCTCATCCTTTTCATTTATCTCCAATTGGTTCTGCTACATTCCATTTAAAATAAATCTAATCTATTAGTGTGACGCGCTTCCATCCGTATACAATACATTGGTTGCAAACACTATAGAAGTACAGAAAGGAGCTTTTCACAGATTGTGGACAGTTGTGTTTCAGTGTTCATCAGTCTGTGTTTTTACTTTTTTGAGTGCAGATCACGCTCCAGTTTACATGTTCAAGCACTGCTGCTTGTACTCTGCTGAGCGTTTTCTCAGTGGCTCATCCTTTTCATTTATCTCCAATTGGTTCTGCTACATTCATTTAAAATAAATCTAATCTATTAGTGTGAGCGCTTCCTCCGTTATACAATACATTGGTTGCAAACACTATAGAAGTACAGAAAAGGGGCTTTTCACAGATTGTGGACAGTTGTGTTTCAGTGTTCACTTCAGTCTGTGTTTTTTACTTTTTTTGGGGCAGATCACGCTCCAAATTACTTCAAGCCTGTGCTTGTATTGGAGGTGTCTCAGTGGCTTCCCTTTTTTTTATCTAATTGGGTTTTGTACTTCCCTTTTAAAAAAATCTAATCTATTAGTGTGCGCGTTCCATCCGTTTTAAATACATTGGTTGCAAAACTTTGAAGTACGAAAGGGTTTTCCAAAC
>JARQOD010000001.1:423436061-423451361 GCA_033576555.1 Oophaga sylvatica | reverse complement strand
ACCGATTATCTAGTATGTGGGGGATATACAGCTGGGGTCACATGTGGCACCGACTTATCTAGTATGTGGGGGATATACAGCTGGGTCACATGTGGCACCGATTATCTAGTATGTGGGGGATATACAGCTGGGGTCACATGTGGACCTTATCTAGTATGTGGGGGGATATACAGCTGGGGTCACATGTGGCCCCGATTATCTAGTATGAGGGGGATATACAGCTGGGGTCACATGTGGCACCGATTATCTAGTATGTGGGGGGATATACAGCTGGGGTCACATGTGGCACCGATTATCTAGTATGTGGGGGGATATACAGCTGGGGTCACATGTGGCACCACTTATCTAGTATGTGGGGGATATACAGCTGGGGTCACAGTGGCACCGACTTATCTAGTATTGGGGGGGATATACAGCTGGGGTCACATGTGGCACACGATATCTAGTATGTGGGGGGATATACAGCTGGGGTCACATGTGGCACCGTTATCTAGTATGAGGGGGATATACAGCTGGGGTCACATGTGGACCGATTATCTAGTATGTGGGGATATACAGCTGGGGTCACATGTGGCACCCTTATCTAGTATGTGGGGGATATACAGCTGGGGTCACATGTGGCACGATTATCTAGTATGTGGTGGCACCATTATCTAGTATGGGGGGATATACAGCTGGGGTCACATGTGGACCATTATCTAGTATGGGGGGATATACAGTGGGGTCACATGTGGCACCATTATCTAGTATGTGGGGGGATATACAGCTGGGGTCACATGTGGACGATTATCTAGTATGTTGGGGGATATACAGCTGGGGTCACATGTGGCACCGATTATCTAGTATGTGGGGGGATATACAGCTGGGGGGGTCCTGTGCTATGTTGGGGGATAAGCTGGGTCACATGGCACCATTGTAGGGGGATACAGTGGGGTCACTGTGGACCTTAGGGGGTTACAGCTGGGTCAATGTGGCACCATTATTGTAGTGGGGATACGCTGGGTCAATGCCTATTAGTAGGGGGGAACAGCGGTCACTGTGGCCGTTACTATATGGGGACAGCTGTCATTACATTCTGAGGGGGATATACATGGTCACATGTGCACTTATCTGGGGGTAAGCTGGTCCATGGCCCTTATTAGTATTGGGATATCTGTCCATACTTACTTATGGGTCATGGTCCATCCTTTGTATGTGGGGAAACGGGCCTGGGACATTATTGTATGTGGATTACAGCTGGTCACAGTGGACTTATGTAGTGGGTATAAGGGTCATGTGACCTTATCAGTATGGGGGAATCGCTGGTCAATGGGCCTATTTATGTGGGATATCGCTGGGTCACATGTGCACATTATTAGATGTGGGGATTACCTGGGGTCACTGTGGCACCATTATTATGTGGGGGATATAAGTGGGTACATGTGGCACATTATCTAGTAGTGGGATATACGCTGGGTCACATGTGCACCATTATTATATGGATAACAGCGGTCACAGGGCCCTTATCTATATTGGGATAACAGCTGGTCACATTGGACCATTATCTAGTATGGGGATATACAGCTGGTCAATGTACCATATCTATATGGGGGATATACAGCTGGTCACATGGACCATATCAGTTTTGGGATATACAGTGGGGTCACATGTGCCCATTATCTAGTATGGGGGATATACACTGGGTCACATGTGGACCATTATCTAGTATGTGGGGGATATACAGCTGGGGTCACATGTGGCACCATACTAGTATGTGGGGGTATCAGCTGGGGTCACATGGGCACATTATCTAGTAGTGGGATATACAGCTGGGTCACATGTGGACCATTATCTAGTATGTGGGGATATACAGCTGGGTCACATTGGCACCATTATCTAGTATGGGGGGATATACAGCTGGGGTCACATGTGGCACCATTATCTAGTATGTGGGGGATACAGCTGGGGTCAATGTGGCACCATTATCTAGTATGTGGGGGGATATACAGCTGGGTCACATGTGGACCACTTATCTATATGTGGGGGATATACAGCTGGGGTCACATGTGCACCATTATCTAGTATGTGGGGGATATACAGCTGGGGCACATGTGGCACCGATTATCTAGTATGTGGGGATATACAGCTGGGGTCACATGTGGACCATTATCTAGTATGTGGGGATATACAGCTGGGTCACATGTGGACCATTATCTAGTATGTGGGGGATATACAGCTGGGGTCACATGTGGCACCACTTATCTAGTATGTGGGGGATATACAGCTGGGGTCACATGTGGCACCTTATCTAGTATGGGGGATATACAGCTGGGGTCACATGTGGACCATTATCTAGATGTGGGGGATATACAGCTGGGGTCACATGTGGCACCATTATCTAGTATGTGGGGGATATACGCTGGGTCACATGTGCACCATTATCTAGTGGGGGGGATATACAGCTGGGTCACATGTGGACGTTATCTAGTATGTGGGGGATATACAGCTGGGTCACATGTGGCACCATTATCAGTATGTGGGGGATATACAGCTGGGGTCACATGTGGCACCGATTATCTAGTATGTGGGGGATATACAGCTGGGTCACATGTGGCACCACTTATCTAGTATGTGGGGGATATACAGCGGGGTCACATGTGACCACTTATCTAGTATGTGGGGTATACAGCTGGGGTCACATGTGGACCCTTATCTAGTATGGGGGGATATACAGTGGTCACATGTGGACCATTATCTAGTATGTGGGGGATATACAGCTGGGTCCATGTGGCACCATTATTAGTATGTGGGGGGATATACAGCTGGGGTCACATGTGGCACCATTATCTAGTATGTGGGGGATAACAGCTGGGTCACATGTGGACCATTATTGTATGTGGGGGATATACAGCTGGGTCACATGGCACATTATCTAGTATGGGGTAACACTGGGTCACATGTGTTGGGGATACGGTCATGTGCCTATTATTGGGATAGTGTTCACTGGGCCATATTTCTAGTGGATAGGGTTTGTCGGATATTGTGATGGGTCATAAGTGGGGAATTCACTGGGGTACATGGGTGTGACTTGATGGGGGATAATTGGGTCAATGTGGATACTGTATGGGGCGTATTACGTGGGGATTGCACTGTCAATGGCGCGGTTATACAGCTTGGGGGAACAGGGGGGAATAGTATGGCGGATGTACATTGTAAATGGTATATACGATAGAGGGGTAAGCGGTATGGGGAAAACAGGCATAAGATGGACCTACATTACATGAATATACTATTCATTTGAGGAGAATGAGGTACATTACTGAGTGGAATCGGATAACATATGGGCATACGATGGGACATGGTACATGGGAATATTCAATGGGGCACAATGTGGGGGACACTGGGTCCACTATGTTGGAGGGGTATCAGTGGGCAGGGCACGATTCAGTATGGGGGGGTATACTGGTAGGGACTTATATATGGGGGGTTACATGGGTCCATTGCACATTTGTATGTGGGGGGTACAGTGGGCACGTTAGATTGGGGGGATATACAGCTGGGGTCACATGTGGACCATACTATATGTGGGGATTACAGCTGGGGTCACATGTGGCACACTATCATTGTGGGGGTTACATGGGGTCATGGCCACTTATCTATATGTGGGGGATAACGGGGTAATGTGGACCTATCTGTATGTGGGGATATAAGCTGGGTCACATTGGGACCTTATCTAGTATGTGGGGGGGTACATGGCTCATTGGAGATTATCCGTCATGGCCGTTTAACGGGGATGCCGGGCCATATGGGCATTATTAAGGGGGATCAGGGTACATTCTATTGTGGGGGGATATGCTGGGAATTGTGGGATATAAGTGTTGTGGGTATCAAGTGGGGGAACGTGGGTATTGCATATTGGGGGATATAGGGGTCACATGTGGACCATTTATAGTGGGGGATTAAGTGGGCATTGGACATTTTTATGTGGGGGATATACAGCTGGTGTCACATGTGGCACCGATTATTATCTAGTATGTAGGGGGATATACTGCTGGGGTCACATGTGGCGCCACTTATCTAGTATGAGGGGGGATATACAGCTGGGGTCACATGTGGCACCGATTATTATCTAGTATGTGGGGTGATATACTGCTGGGGTCACATGTGGCACCACTTATCTAGTATGTGGGGGGATATACAGCTGGGGTCACATGTGGCACCGATTATTATCTAGTATGTGGGGGGATATACTGCTGGGGTCACATGTGGCACCGATTATTATCTAGAATGTGGGGGGATATACTGCTGGGGTCACATGTGGCACCACTTATCTAGTATGTGGGGGGATATACAGCTGGGGTCACATGTGGTACCACTTATCTAGTATGTGGGGGGATATACTGCTGGGGTCACATGTGGCACCACTTATCTAGTATGTGGGGGGATATACAGCTGGGGTCACATGTGGCACCACTTATCTAGTATGTGGGGGGATATACAGCTGGGTTCACATGTGGCACCACTTATCTAGTATGTGGAGGATATAGAGCTGGTGTCACATGTGGCACCGATTATTATCTAGTATGTGGGGGGTGTGAGACAGTGAGGGTATGTGTGTTGAATGGGGTGTACATTTCACCTAGGTACTTTGCTGACGGGTATAAGGGAAATGTATGGCTTTGTTAACCTAGTGGTAGAGAAAGGTCATTACACCATCCATTCAAGTACACGCTTGCAGCTCAAACCTGTGACTACTCAGGTCTTAATTAGGAGACCAGAAGTAGGTGTCTGAAAACACAATCATGGAGCTAGTTTAGTCTGGACACAGGAAGGTGTCCCGGCACAAGAAACAGTCTCCAAGTCAGAGAGCTAGCTCAGTCTGGACACAGGAAGGTGTCCCGGCACAAGAAGCGTCTCCAGGAGTTTGAGCTATCTCAGTCTGGGTGCAGGATGTACCCCGGACACAGGAGTAGTCTCAGTGAGAATCCGTGCGAGTAGCGGCTGAATAGGAGTGGATCTCTCTCAAGTCTGGACGCTGAAGGGGCCTTCAGACACAAGGAGGAGTATCTGGGAAACTCCATACTGGTAACATATATCATATGTGTTGTTTTGGGCACAGACTGGTAGAGTCTGGACCCGGAGAGACAGGGAAATCGATCTATGTGTAATTAGTGGCTAGACAAGCCTAGGTTTTCTGTTTATGCTTTATTTTTATCTGTTTGCTATGGACTTTAATAAAGCTGGTTGCGGCCAGTTTTACACCAGAACTGCTGTCTGAATGAACTGTTTTCGTGTCACTCTGTCTACCCAGACAGCGATTCTAGAGCTATATCCCCTGGAAATGTTACAATTGGTGGAGAATGCAGGCAGCACAGAGGCTTAGAGACAGCAATATAGGTGAAGTCTGTTGAAATAGCAGCAGAGGAAAAAAAAAAAAAGTTGTCAGCAGAAACGTCTGTTTGGAGCAGTCTTAAAGAGACAGGAGCCCTAATAGACTTTGCAAAGAAAAAAAAAAAAAAAGTGTCTGCACAGCAGAGCTGAAATTTTCTGTGGAAAAGACTGTAGAGTGTGTATGTCTTGAGTGAAGACTGCCGTTGTTGAGACAGAGAAGTCTGACAGCATGGACAACGAGTGTGGATACAAGCATCTTGCTGTGACTCAGTGGGGTCACGAAGGCATCTTGCTGTGACTCAGTGGGGTCACGAAGGCATCTTGCTGCAACTCGGCGGGGTTGTGAAGCTTGTCGTCGCACTCAAATCCAGTTTTGCTGTGGCTCGGCGGGGCCACGAAGATTTTTTCAAGGGAAAGCGGTGAAGTTCTGGTGTGAACAGTGCTCCGCGATGGCTGTGAACGGAGCAGCGAATGGGTCTGACAAGTAGGACCGCATATTTGAGAAATGTCTACTGGACATGCAACTGGACATGGTGCGGGAGCTGTGGGCACCGTATGGAATGGCGGCAGTGGACCATTCTATGGACTCTCCGGGGGTGCCAGTGTTGTCACAGAGTGCCCGGGGAGGTGGTAAGAGATGTTGTGAACTGAGTCCTAAGACTACTGCTGATTTTTTGTGTAAAAATTACCCTGCAGGTGTGGTTGTTAAAAAGGGGGCGGAGTCTAAAAAAGGGGCGGATTTTCACAAGAGTGTAGAGTGTGGAAAAATGAAAATTGTTACTGGTAGTGGGTTGGTACCTCCTAAAAATGACAATGTGACCGTTGATAACGGGGTAGCTCCAGTAGAAGGGGGTGACGTCAAAGTGGGAAGTGACCTGTTAGTCCACAACACCATGGGGAGTGACACAGAACCCGTAGCTGACTGGGACACTATGAAAGTAAAAAGTGAGTTCAGTCAGGAGAGGCTAGACGAGGGAAGAGAGTCCTCCTCTCGTCGTAGACGGCGCAAGGGCCACAAAAATGTTGTTCCGGTAGTACTCGCTGAAAATGAAAATGAAGAGAATGTAGTACTGTCTGCCTATGCTTCAAGTGTGGATTCTCCTTTAGAGGTAGAAAAGGAGGGGGCCAGTCATGGCCAAGAGCTGGAACCTATTCGGCTGCAGTATCAGAGTGACATGCTGCAATTATGTGAAAACCTGGAGGACGTGTCCTCAGACCAGCGAGATCTAAAAGGAAGCAACGAGGAAGTTACCCTGTGGAAAGAGATGTTCCATGTGTGTAGCCCTGGTGTGAAGGCACACGCAGTACCCTGGAGAATGTGTGGAGAGATAGCAGTTCAATGCTCTATACCCATTCACTCAATATACACTAGACACACCCTTAGGGTAGTGTAGTGACTCTTAGGGAGTGGTCAGTGTAGATTCGTTGAGTGATTTAGTAGTCAGTTTCCTGTCTTCGGACAGAGCAGACGTGTGGAGTCTAGCTGGGACTTGGAGGGAGGAAGCAGTCCAGCTTGGTTCTATCAGCAGTTCAGCAAGTGGAGGCCAGTAAGGGAGAGATATAGATCACCTCAGCCTGGTCAGAGCTGTACCTCACTGAAGACATTGATAAAGAAGGAAGAGTTTAGTACAGAAATACTTCAGTCTCCTGTCTCAAGGACAGTGAAGGTTCAGAGACGTGCTCCTGCCTAGAAGATTACTGAGAGTCTGGTAACTAACTCTAAAGGAAGAGAAGAAGGGAGTGATTATATGACTTTTTGCAAGTGTGAGTGTTTATGCTACAAGCGTGGACAAGGCGAAAGGCACAGTGGAAGATTATTTGAAAAGTGCTTTTGGATTGAAGAAGTCCTGCACATTGTTACCGGTCACTGGGGACCGAAGGATCACTAAAGCTTCACGCTTAGTGGTAAGAAAACCAGAGGCTTACCGGACCTTAGGTCGCGGAAAGCAGCCCCTAAATAGTCGGTACGTAACTGGGGTCAGGGGGAGTGAAGACTTTGAGCCTGATCAGCAAGATAGGAATTCAGCTCTCTCACAGGAAGGCTCCGACCACAAAACTGACTGGGCAGTACAGCTTTGGAATAGCTGGAGTATATAGAGGGAACTACGCTTCATGCTGGTTGTACTCATCGTTGTGAAAGTAAAGGAGGCCCCTAACTTGTCCAGCTGCTATCTCGAAATACATTCTCCTTGGATCAGCCTCCCTGGGACCTGCCTTACCATCTTACAAGTAAAGGTATGGAAAGACGCTGACCGTGTGAGACTGAGTTATTTACTTGCATGCCTGCACAACCCTGCCTTAACCATCGACCTGAGGGAAGAGTCCCACCTGTAGGGGACCCGACATCTAGCTGCCTCACCATCCCCTCAGAGCTCTACAGCAGCGCTGGTACAAATTACCAGAGACTACAGGTGGCGTCACGAACTGTAAATATATCTATCCCCTGTAAATATTCCCCCAACATACGCCAGACCGCCAGGGCCACAGACCGAGCCACCGCTACCTGTGACAACCCCATAGACTTCCATGGGCTCGGCTCTGAGTACCCCATTGCCCTGGTAATCCACAATTGTGGTGGCGGGTCGAGACACATGCCATTAAAGAGGACCGCCGCAAAATCAAGGAAGAGGTTTTGCAGTTGAAGCGTGAGAAGGAGGCGCTGCAGGATGGAGTTTCTGGAAGTGAACAAATCCTAGAACGATTGCGCGAACAGCTCAACCAGGAGCTGTGTGACTCCAAGAAGGAGTGTGGTGAACACAGTAGGGAACTGCAACAGATGAAGAGAGATTATGTGGATCTCCTCAGGGTCAAAGAAAAACTAGAAGAGGAGAAGATGGATGCAGAGCAAATGCGCCAGGTGGTTGAGACCACTCTGCAGGACACCCGTGATGAAAATGGTGATCTGCGCAGAAAGACCCTAGGTCTGGAAGCTCAGGTGAAGGAGCTACAGATGTCCTGTGATACTCTCCAGAAGGTGGAGATGCGCCTTAAGGAAAAGCTCAGCCAAATGGAAGCTGAGCGGGAAAAGATGGAGGAGTCCATCAGAGAAGCTACAGACCAGGGCCAGGAGTTGGCCACTGGAGATGAGAGGTGTAAAGCAGATACTTCCTCGAGTGCTGTGAGTTCGGATGATTCGGTGGATGTCGGAGCCGAGATCAAGGAGCTCAAGGAGTGGTTACAAGCCCATTGGACGCAAGAGAAGCTTCAGAGACGGGCAGCTGAGAGGCGAATGGCAGAACTAGAGGAAGAAGTTCTCGGGCTTAAAAGTCGCCTGATACAGTGTCACTCGGTGAACAAGGCCTCCTTGGAGAAAGAAAAGGGCAAACACGTTGCACTCGCTCCCTTTTGCCAGGAGAAAATAGACCTGAGGAGAGCTAAGAGGGTGGTAACGGAAGATAAATGTGAAATGGAAGTGGTCCGGACGGAAATTCACGAAATTGTAGCTGTGAGTCAGCTCAGAAGAAGTGTAAAGGGGGAAGAAGCTGAAAGTCAGTTGTCCCTGAACCCTGAGCTGATTGATCGTCTGGAAACCACTGGTGAGACAGAAACGTGTCGGTACAAGTGCCTCGTAGATGTACCCGAGGACTTGAGAGAAGAATGCACCCGTGAGTCTGTGCATGAAGCGTTTAGGAAGGCCGTGGGAGCCTGTAAGGTGTACTCGACTTCAGGAGCTAAACAGCTGGTGGTCTTGTCCACGACCGAAGTTACAGTGAAGAGGGTGGCAATCCTAAGTGACATGCACTGGCGATGTATTCGCACAAAGCGGTTTCTCCGGTTGAAGACAGAACAAACCGTTAGACAACTAAAGCTTATGAGAAAAGCTCACAGTCTACAGGAAGAGGTCATCCGGGTGCCTCATGTTCTGGTGAGAAAGCTGATTGGGAGAAATGGCCGAGCCATGCAGATAATGGTGAAGAAGTCTGGTGTGGTGAAAGTAAGCAGTCCACTTGATCGTCGGGACTGGATACCAGATGAAGACGGCATGGTGTCATTCTACGCTATAGGAACGGAAGAAAGTCTTGAATATGTGCGCATGCTGGTGGCGTACCGTGTGACCTACCTGCGAGAGGTAGAACAATTGAATCTCGCTAGACAGCGAGTAGATAGACAGCATCATCTGAGCAGCAGAAGATGGCAGCCGTCTAAGAATAGTGAGACCCGACAGAGAAAGGGCCCCCTAAATAACAGAACAGCTACGGCTGAAGTTAGGGACCGTACAAGATGTCCTGAGGGTAGTGGGCGTGGGTTTAGAGGTAGTGAGACCTCCAGTAACTCAGGTTTGAGAGGCCCATACAGACGACCCGATAGAGTACAGGACAGTACAGAGTCTAACCGGACCTTAGATACCCAGGCAAGACCTGACAAGGTTACGATTGACCACTGGGAGCGAAGGGGAGACCTGACAAGGTTACGTCCCAGAAATGTGACTGGACGAAGTCTGTGACAATGACAGACGGTAGGTCCCTAAGGAATGAGCGAATGTCATTGACTAATATTCCGAGGGCTGAACAGAGCAAGGGACAAGTACATAGTCTCTGTGTGAACTGTGGGTTGAGGTGATTGGATATATTATGTGTTCAACCCCACAAGCTTAAACTTATGTGATGATCATGATAATGATGATGATGATAATGATGATGATGATCATAATGATGATGATGCTAATCATAATAGTGATGATACTGATAATGGTGATGACCATGATAAAGATGAAATTCCTTTGCAGGTGATGTTGGGAGACGAGGATGGTGGTTCTCGGGAACCAAGTGTCCCTGACCTACCTGTGTATAGTGCTGATGCAGTGTCCGGAGTTCACTGTCTCTTTGGGGTTGTTGACCAGCCCTCCGGTCTGGATGGCCAGCCCTCCGGTCTGGAGAAGAGGGAGGGGATATGTGAGACAGTGAAGGTATGTGTGTTGAATGGGGTGTACATTTCACCTAGGTACTTTGCTGACGGGTATAAGGGAAATGTATGGCTTTGTTAACCTAGTGGTAGAGAAAGGTCATTACACCATCCATTCAAGTACACGCTTGCAGCTCAAACCTGTGACTACTCAGGTCTTAATTAGGAGACCAGAAGTAGGTGTCTGAAAACACAATCATGGAGCTAGTTTAGTCTGGACACAGGAAGGTGTCCCGGCACAAGAAACAGTCTCCAAGTCAGAGAGCTAGCTCAGTCTGGACACAGGAAGGTGTCCCGGCACAAGAAGCATCTCCAGGAGTTTGAGCTATCTCAGTCTGGGTGCAGGAAGTACCCCGGACACAGGAGTAGTCTCAGTGAGAATCCGTGCGAGTAGCGGCTGAATAGGAGTGGATCTCTCTCAAGTCTGGACGCTGAAGGGGCCTTCAGACACAAGGAGGAGTATCTGGTAAACTCCATACTGGTAACATATATCATATGTGTTGTTTTGGGCACAGACTGGTAGAGTCTGGACCCGGAGAGACAGGGAAATCGATCTATGTGTAATTAGTGGCTAGACAAGCCTAGGTTTTCTGTTTATGCTTTATTTTTATCTGTTTGCTATGGACTTTAATAAAGCTGGTTGCGGCCAGTTTTACACCAGAACTGCTGTCTGAATGAACTGTTTTCGTGTCACTCTGTCTACCCAGACAGCGATCCTAGAGCTATATCCCCTGGAAATGTTACAATGGATATACAGCTGGGGTCACATGTGGCACCGATTATCTAGTATGTGGGGGATATACAGCTGGGGTCACATGTGGCACCACTTATCTAGTATGTGGGGGATATACAGCTGGTGTCACATGTGGCACCGATTATTATCTAGTATGTGGGGGGATATACAGCTGGGGTCACATGTGGCACCGATTATTATCTAGTATGTGGGGGATATACAGCTGGTGTCACATGTGGCACCGATTATTATCTAGTAGTGGGGGATATACTGCTGGGTCACAGTGGCCATTATATCTAGTATGGGGGGATATACAGCTGGGTCACATGTGGCACCGATTATTATCTAGTATGTGGGGGATATACAGCTGGTCACATGTGGACCACTTATCTAGTATGGGGATATCGCTGGGTCACATGTGGCACGATTATTATCTAGTATGTGGGGGATATACAGCTGGGTCACATGTGGCACCGATTATTATCTAGTATGTGGGGGGATATACAGCTGGGTCACATGTGGCACCGATTATTATCTAGTATGTGGGGGATATACGCTGGGTCACATGTGGCACTACGATGGGGTATACAGTCACAGTGATAGTATGTGGGGGATATACTGCTGGGTCACATGTGGACCACTTATCTAGTATGTGGGGGATATACAGCTGGGGTCACATGTGGCACCGATTATTATCTAGTATGTGGGGGGATATACGCTGGGTCACATGTGGCCACTTATCTAGTATGTGGGGATATACAGCTGGGGTCACATGTGGCACCGATTATTATCTAGTATGTGGGGGATATAACTGCTGGGTCACATGTGGCACCATTATCTAGTATGTGGGGGGATATACAGCTGGGTCACATGTGGCACCGATTATTATCTAGTATGTGGGGGATATACAGCTGGGGTCACATGTGGCACCATTATCTATATGTGGGGGATATACAGCTGGGGTCACATGTGGCACCACTTATCTAGTATGTGGGGGATATACAGCTGGGGTCACATGTGGCACCGATTATCTAGTATGTGGGGGATATAGCTGGGTCACATGTGGCACCGATTATTATCTAGTATGTGGGGATATACAGCTGGGTCACATGTGGCACCATTATCTAGTATGTGGGGGATATACTGCTGGGGTCACATGTGGCACCGATTATTATCTAGTATGTGGGGGGATATACAGCTGGTGTCACATGTGGCACCGATTATTATCTAGTATGTGGGGGGATATACAGCTGGGTCACATGTGGTACCAATTATCTAGTATGTGGGGGATATACAGCTGGGTCACATGTGGCACCGATATTATCTAGTATGTGGGGGGATATACAGCTGGGGTCACATGTGGCCCACTTATCTAGTATGTGGGGGGATATACAGCTGGGTCACATGTGGCACCGATTATTATCTAGTATGTGGGGGGATATACTGCTGGGTCACATGTGGCACCACTTATCTAGTATGTGGGGGATATACAGCTGGGGTCACATGTGGCCCATTATCTAGTATGTGGGGGATATACAGCTGGGTCACATGTGGCACCGATTATTATCTAGTATGTGGGGGGATATACTGCTGGGGTCACATGTGGCACCACTTATCTAGTATGTGGGGGATATACAGCTGGGGTCACATGTGGTACCCATTATTCTAGTATGTGGGGGGATATACTGCTGGGGTCACATGTGGCACCACTTATCTAGTATGTGGGGGGATATACAGCTGGGGTCACATGTGGCACCATTTATCTAGTATGTGGGGGGATATACAGCTGGGGTCACATGTGGCACCACTTATCTAGTATGTGGGGGGATATACTGCTGGGGTCACATGTGGCACCACTTATCTAGTATGTGGGGGGATATACAGCTGGGTCACATGTGGCACCACTTATCTAGTATGTGGGGGATATAGAGCTGGTGTCACATGTGGCACCGATTATTATCTAGTATGTGGGGGGATATACAGCTGGGTCACATGTGGCACCATTATCTAGTATGTGGGGGATATACAGCTGGGGTCACATGTGGCACCAATTATCTAGTATGTGGGGGATATACAGCTGGTGTCACATGTGGCACCGATATTATCTAGTATGTGGGGGGATATACAGCTGGTGTCACATGTGGCACCGATTATTATCTAGTATGTGGGGGATATACAGCTGGGTCACATGTGGCGCCACTTATCTAGTATGTGGGGGGATATACAGCTGGGTCACATGTGGCACCGATTATTATCTAGTATGTGGGGGATATACAGCTGGGGTCACATGTGGCACCGATTATTATCTAGTATGTGGGGGATATACTGCTGGGGTCACATGTGGCACCGATTTTATCTAGTATGTGGGGGGATATACTGCTGGGTCACATGTGGCGCCACTTATCTAGTATGTGGGGGATATACAGCTGGGGTCACATGTGGCACCGATTATTATCTAGTATGTGGGGGGATATACAGCTGGGGTCACATGTGGCACCGATTATTATCTAGTATGTGGGGGAATACGCTGGGGTCACATGTGGCGCCACTTATCTAGTATGTGGGGGATATACAGCTGGGTCACATGTGGCACCACTTATCTAGTATGTGGGGGGATATACAGCTGGGTCACATGTGGCACCATTTTTTCTAGTATGTGGGGGATATACAGCTGGGGTCACATTTGGCACCGATTATTATCTAGTATGTGGGGGGATATACAGCTGGGGTCACATGTGGCACCGATTATTATCTAGTATGTGGGGGGATATACAGCTGGGGTCACATGTGGCACCGATTATTATCTAGTATGTGGGGGATATACTGCTGGGGTCACATGTGGCGCCACTTATCTAGTATGAGGGGGGATATACAGCTGGGGTCACATGTGGCACCGATTATTATCTAGTATGTGGGGGGATATACAGCTGGGGTCACATGTGGCACCGATTATTATCTAGTATGTGGGGGGATATACAGCTGGGGTCACATGTGGCACCGATTATTATCTAGTATGTGGGGGGATATACTGCTGGGGTCACATGTGGCGCCACTTATCTAGTATGAGGGGGGATATACAGCTGGGGTCACATGTGGCACCGATTATTATCTAGTATGTGGGGAGATATACAGCTGGGGTCACATGTGGCACCACTTATCTAGTATGTGGGGGATATACAGCTGGGGTCACATGTGGCACCGATTATTATCTAGTATGTGGGGGATATACTGCTGGGGTCACATGTGGCGCCACTTATCTAGTATGAGGGGGCAATAAATCCTATCATTATTGCAGTCTTTTGTGCGTAGACACGTGACTTCTTCCTTGCAGGCAGTCAGTGGTGAATGTTCCTTCCCGGCTGCAGGCAGCGCCGGTCCCTGAGTCACCACTGTGCCCGCAGCCATCCAGCACCTGAGCGCCGCTGGGCGGAGCCACCTCAAGCCGCCCGGTTCTTCTTCATTCTGACATTGTACTCAGCGACGTCATATCGGACCCGCCCAGCTGTCAATTATATACTGACCTGTCAATCAAACTACGACCTGTCAGTCATCTACCTGAGCCCGCCCTCCTCGCTGTCCCGGCCTCCCTGTTGTCCCCGCCCTTTCCGATGTCCCCGCCTCTCCTCTCCGCAGCGCCGCAGCCTTCCCAACCTGAGTCGCTACCTATCCTGCCGCCAGGAAGGAAGGAAGGAAGCCCGGAGGGAGGAGGAAGCAGCCGTGTGAGGAGGACAGGCCTGCCCTGCGGATCTGCAGCCATTTCGTGCTTGGATTTCCCTGCCTGATCCGTGGAGCTGAGAGCAGCAGAGCGGGGGTCCTGCCCGTACACGGGGCTCCCGGGAGCTGCAGCCATGATGCCGGTATGTCCCCGCTGTGTGCTCGGGCTGTGCGGCTCTCATCCTGTGCAGTGTCAGTGTCAGCAGCGCACGCTGCACCTGTGTAATGGAGGCTGTCACCCTGTATATATATGTATGATGGCTGTGCTCTGTGTAATGGAGGCTGTCACCCTGTATATATATGTATGATGGCTGTGCTCTGTGTCATGGAGGCTGTCACCCTGTATATATATGTATGATGGCTGCACCTGTGTCATGGAGGCTGTCACCCTGTATATATATGTATGATGGCTGCACCTGTGTCATGGAGGCTGTCACCCTGTATATATATGTATGATGGCTGTGTTCTGTGTCATGGAGGCTATCACCCTGTATATATATGTGATGATGTGTCCTGTGATGAGGAGCTGTCACCCTGTATATATATATATATATATATATATATAATATATATGTGTATGA
>JARQOD010000001.1:423386061-423433561 GCA_033576555.1 Oophaga sylvatica | reverse complement strand
CACCACCATGTTTGACAGTGGGGATGGTGTGTTCAGGGTGATGAGCTGTGTTGCCTTTACGCCAAACATATCGTTTGGGATTGTTGCCAAAAACAACCCAAAAACAAAACTTCACACAAGGCCATATAAAACTGACATAATCTTTATTAGAAGAATCGTAAAATGTTTAAAAATAAGGCAGGAACCACAAGTATAGGAAAAGAGGTGGGTAACCCAGGAAACAACCCAAAAACAATATAATATATATAATATATATATATATATATATTATATATATATATATGTATGTATATGTAATGAAACACGTAAAAATTCAAGCATATATACACATGAGACCAAGATTAGTTCTATGTAACTATGCACAAATGGCACTATTATTCAAAAACGGTATGTACCAATAACTCCTAAATGAAAAATTTAATCCGTTGTTTACCCTACAGGGCACGTAAAAGAGGTAACAGCACAAGTTGCTTAAGGAAGGTATATAAAGATAGAAAAATATCTGCCCTGAGTTGCAAACAAGCAAGCAAAACAAAGTCAGCAACAATTCACATACAAGCGCCACACATTATATATAATTCATACAAGTGTATATGCATATAAATATGCATAGTTACCTAAGGAGTACTCCCGGGGACCCACCACACCTGACGCGCTGGACGAAGCATTTCATTGCGAAACACGCGTCAGGTGTGGTGGGTCCCCCGGGAGTACTCCTTAGGTAACTATGCATATTTATATGCATATACACTTGTATGAATTATATATACTGTGTGGCGCTTGTATGTGAATTGTTGCTGACTTTGTTTTGCTTGCTGGTTTGCAACTCAGGGCAGATATTTTTCTATCTTTATATACCGTATATACTCATGTATAAGCCGACCCGTGTATAAGCCGACCCCCCTAATTTTGCCACAAAAAACTGGGAACACTTATTGACTCGTGTATAAGCCTAGGGTGAAAAATGATTATGCCCCCATATGATGCTCCACAGATTATGCCCCCATATGCTGCACAGATTATGCCCAATATGCTCCACAGATTATGCCCCCATATGCTCCACAGATTATGCCCCCATATGTTCCAAAGATTATGCCCCCATATGCTCCAGATTATGCCCAATATGCTTCAGAGATTATGCCCCCATATGCTCCAGATTATGCCCCCATATATTCCACAGATTATACCCCCGTATGATCCACAGATTATTCCCTCATATGCTCCAGATTATGCCCCCATATGCTCCAGATTATGCCCCATATGTTCCACAGATTATGCCCCTATATGCTCCATATTATGCCCCATATGTTCCACAGTTTATCCCCCATATGCTCCATATTATGCCCCCATATGTTCCACAGTTTATGCCCCCATATGTTCCACAGTTTATGCCCCCCATATGCTCCAGATTATGCCCCCCATATGCTCCAGATTATGCCCCATATGTTCCACAGTTATGCCCCCATATGCTCCAGATTATGCCCCCATATGCTCCAGATTATGCCCCCATATGCTCCAGATTATGCCCCCATATGCTCCAGATTATGCCCCATATGCTCCAGATTATGCCCCCATATGCTCCAGATTATGCCCCATATGCTGCAGATTATGCCCCATATGTTCCACAGATTATGCTCCATATGTTCCACAGCTTATGCCCCCATATGCTCCATCTTATGCCCCCATATGCTCCAGATTATGCCCCATATGTTCCACAGCTTATGCCCCCATATGCTCCATATTATGCCCCCATATGCTGCACAATTATGCCCCATAGTATAGGCCTCATATGCTGCTGCTGCTGCAAAAAAAAAATGACATACACACCTCTCGTCGCTGGGGGCCAGGTGCCTGTGTCCTGAGCAGGCGGTGACACCGGCGCGCTATGGGGGACAGGTGCCGGTGTCACTGATCGCTCAGGACCCCGGCACCTGAGATATTTACCTGTCCTCTCTGCACCGCTGCGCGATGCTCCCTCGGTCTGACTCCTCTGGCTGTGAATGATCAGGCAGGGGGCGGGGCGCGCACTAATGACGTCATCGCGCCCTCTGCCTGAACATTCACAGCCAGTGGAGTCAGACCGAAGGAGCAGCACGCAGCGGTGGCACAGGGACAGGTAAATATCGCTGTACTCACCCCTCCGCCGCGCGTCCCTGCAGCCTCTCCTCTTCTCCGGCGCTCCCCGCAGCGCTTCAGTCCTGCAGCGGTCACGTGCTACCGCTCATTAAAGTCATGAATATGTGCATATTCATGACTTTAATGAGCTGTGCCATGTGATTGCTGCTGGAAGGAGCCGGAGATCGTGGTGAAGCAGGGGGTGCAGAGACGCGCCGGCGGAGGGGTGAGTATGATCCGACACCCCGCTCCCCTCCCCGCCGACCCCCGTATATGACCCGCGTATAAGCGAGAGGGGGACTTTCAGCCCTAAAAAATGGCTGAAAATCTCGGCTTTACATGGTATATACGGTACCTTCCTTAAGCAACTTGTGCTGTTACTTCTTTTATGTGCCCCTGTAGGGTAAACAATGGACGAAATTTTTCACTTAGAGTTATTGGTACATACCGTTTTGAATAATAGTGCCATTTGTGATATTACATAGAACTAATTTGGTCTCATGTGTATATTGCTTGAATTTTTACGTGTTTGATTACATATATATACAGTACAGACCAAAAGTTTGGACAACCTTCTCTTTCAAAGATTTTTCTGTACTTTCATGACTATGAAAATTGTAGAATCACACTGAAGCATCAAAACTATGAATTAACCATGGGAATTATACATTACACTTTACAAAAAAGTGTGAGGCTTGGTCCACGGTCCGGACCATAGCGCTTTGGACGGAGCGGAAATTCCGCTCCAGTCTAAGCCGCCCCTTTCTGACGCGCGATCTTTCGGGGTGTTCAGGAACCTCCGGAACAACTCCGAAAGAACGCAGGGCTACATAGCCTGTGTAATATTCTGTGCGGCGACGCACCGTCGCGCATACCTAGGACATTGTGCGGTCTAAAAGACGCCCATGTCCGTTTACGAGGTTTGCCACCTGCGTATTGTTACGCATAGTGAACGGATTCTTGAAACCCTCCATATGCTGTAACATTGGACGCTGCGTGTTTGGCGCTGCGCCAGCGCACAGCGCAAACACGCAGCGTTTCTGACGTGGAAACTACCTGAAACAACTGAAAATATGTCTTATATTCTAGGTTCTTCAAAGAGCCACCATTTGCTTTGATTACTGCTTTGCACGCAGAAAAGGTGAACGGATGGACTCTACATGCCTGGTTCCCACCGTGAAGCATGGAGGAGGAGGTGTGATGGTGTGGGGGTGCTTTGCTGGTGACACTGTTGGGGATTTATTCAGAATTGAAGCGGTGAGCGGTCCAGCTCACCCCAAACCATCTCGATTGGGTTCAGGTCTGGTGACTGTGGAGGCCAGGTCATCTGGCGTAGCACCCCAACACTCTCCTTCTTGGTCAAATAGCCCTTACACAGCCTGGAGGTGTGTTTGGGGTCATTGTCCTGTTGAAAAATAAATGATGGTCCAACTAAACGCAAACCGGATGGAATAGCATGCTGCTGCAAGATGCTGTAGTAGCCATCCTGGTTCAGTATGCCTTCAATTTTGAATAAATCCCCAACAGTGTCACCAGCAAAGCACCCCCACAGCATCACACCACCTCCTCCATGCTTCACGGTGGGAACCAGGCATGTAGAGTCCATCCGTTCACCTTTTCTGCGTGCAAAGCAGTAATCAAAGCAAAAGGTGGCTACTTTGAAGAACCTAGAATATAAGACATATTTTCAGTTGTTTCACACTTTTTTGTAAAGTGTAATGTATAATTCCACATGTGTTACTTCATAGTTTTGATGCCTTCAGTGTGATTCTACAATTTTCATAGCCATGAAAATACAGAAGAATCTTTGAATGAGAAGGTGTGTCCAAACTTTTGGTCTGTACTGTGTGTGTATATATATATATATAGTAGCCACCTTTTGCTTTGATTACTGCTTTGCACGCAGAAAAGGTGAACGGATGGATTCTACATGCCTGGTTCCCACCGTGAAGCATGGAGGAGGTGGTCTGATGCTGGGGGTGCTTTGCTGGTGACACTGTTGGGGATTTATTCAAAATTGAAGGCATAGTGAACCAGAATGGCTGCTACAGCATCTTACAGCAGCATGCTATTCCATCCGGTTTGCGTTTAGTTGGACCATCAATTATTTTTCAACAGGACAATGACCCCAAACACACCTCCAGGCTATGTAAGGGCTATTTGACCAAGAAGGAGAGTGTTGGGGTGCTACGCCAGATGACCTGGCCTCCACAGTCACCAGACCTGAACCCAATCGAGATGGTTTGGGTGAGCTGGACCGCTCACCGCTTCAATTCTGAATAAATCCCCAACAGTGTCACCAGCAAAGCACCCCCACACCATCACACCTCCTCCTCCATGCTTCACGGTGGGAACCAGGCATGTAGAGTCCATCCGTTCACCTTTTGTGCGTGCAAAGCAGTAATCAAAGCAAATGGTGGCTCTTTGAAGAACCTAGAATATAAGACATATTTTCAGTTGTTTCACACTTTTTTGTAAAGTGTAATGTATAATTCCACATGTGTTAATTCATAGTTTTGATGCCTTCAGTGTGATTCTACAATTTTCATAGTCATGAAAATACAGAAGAATCTTTGAATGAGAAGGTGTGTCCAAACTTTTGGTCTGTACTGTGTGTATATATATATATATATTTATATATATATATATATATATGTATGTCTTTGGGTGGCTTCCTGGGTTACCCACCTCTTTTCCTGTACTTGTGGTTCCTGCCTTATTTTTAACATTTTACGATTCTTCTAATAAAGATTATGTCTAGTTTTATATGGCCTTGTGTGAAGATTTGTTTTTGTGTTGTTCATACTTGTTGACGTCATGGCTTTGTTTAAGGGATATGCTTATGTGTTTTTATTGTTACCAAAAAGTTCGATTTTGGTTTCATCTCACCAGAGCACCTTCTTCCACATTTGGTGTGTCTCCCAGGTGGTTTGTTGCAAACTTTAAACAACACTTTTTATGGATATCTTTGATAAATGGCTTTCTTCTTGCCACTCTTCCATAAAGGCCAGATTTGTGCAGCGTACGACTGATTGTTGTCCTATGGACAGACTGTCCCACCTCAGCTGTAGATCTCTGCAGTTCATCCAGAGTGATCATGGGCCTCTTGGCTGCATCTCTGATCAGTCTTCTCCTTGTTTGAGATGAAAGTTTAGAGGGACGGCCGGGTCTTGGTAGATTTGCAGTGGTATGATACTCCTTCCATTTCAATATGATCGCTTGCACAGTGCTCCAGGGATGTTTAAAGTTTTGGAAATCATTTTGTATCCAAATCCAGCTTTAAAGTTCTCCACAACAGTATCACGGACCTGCCATTTGTTTTCATTGGTCTTCATGATGCTCTCTGTGCTTCAAACAGAACCCTGAGACTATCACAGAGCAGGTGCATTTATACGGAGACTTGATTACACACAGGTGGATTATATTTATCATCATTAGTAGTTTAGGACAACATTGGATGATTCAGAGATCCACAATGAACTTCTGGAGTGAGTTTGCTGCACTGAAAGTAAAGGGGCCGAATAATATTGCACGCCCCAATTTTCAGTTTTTGTATTTCCATAAAAATTTAAAATAACCAATAAATTTTGTTCAACTTCACAATTGTGTCCCACTTGTTATTGATGCTATATTATGACTGTGCTCTGTGTGATGGAGGAGGCTGTCACCCTATATATATTTGCATATGATTGCTGTGCTGTGTGTAATGAAGGCGGCTGTCACTATAGATATATATATATATATATATATATATATATATATATATACAGTACAGACCAAAAGTTTGGACACACCTTCTCATTCAACGATTTTTCTGTATTTTCATGACTATGAAAATCGTAGAATCACACTGAAGGCATCAAAACTATGAATTAACACATGTGGAATTATACATTACACTTTACAAAAAAGTGTGAAACAACTTAAAATATGTCTTATATTCTAGGTTCTTCAAAGTAGCCACCTTTTGCTTTGATTACTGCTTTGCACGCAGAAAAGGTGAACGGATGGACTCTACATGCCTGGTTCCCACCGTGAAGCATGGAGGAGGAGGTGTGATGGTGTGGGGGTGCTTTGCTGGTGACACTGTTGGGGATTTATTCAAAATTGAAGGCATACTGAACCAGGATGGCTACCACAGCATCTTGCAGCAGCATGCTATTCCATCCGGTTTGCGTTTAGTTGGACCATCATTTATTTTTCAACAGGACAATGACCCCAAACACACCTCCAGGCTGTGTAAGGGCTATTTGCCCAAGAAGGAGAGTGTTGGGGTGCTACGCCAGATGACCTGGCCTCCACAGTCACCAGACCTGAACCCAATCGAGATGGTTTGGGGTGAGCTGGACCGCTCACCGCTTCAATTCTGAATAAATCCCCAACAGTGTCACCAGCAAAGCACCCCCACATCATCACACCACCTCCTCCATGCCTCACGGTGGGAACCAGGCATGTAGAGTCCATCCGTTCACCTTTTCTGCGTGCAAAGCAGTAATCAAAGCAAAAGGTGGCTACTTTGAAGAACCTAGAATATAAGACATATTTTCAGTTGTTTCACACTTTTTTGTAAAGTGTAATGTATAATTCCACATGTGTTAATTCATAGTTTTGATGCCTTCAGTGTAATTCTGCAATTTTCATATTCATGAAAATACAGAAGAATCTTTGAATGAGAAGGTGTGTTTGGTCTGTACTGTGTGTGTGTGTATAATATATATATATATATATATATATATATATATATATTATGTATTCAAAAAGTTAATTCATTTCAGTTTTTTTCAATACAAAGAGTGAAACTCATATATTATATAGAGTCATTACAAATAGAGTGATCTATTTCAAGTGTTTATTTCCGTTAATGTTGATGATTATGGCTTACAGCCAATGAAAACCCAAAAGTCATTATCTCAGTAAATTAGGATAATTAATAAAAGACACCTGCAAAGGCTAAAAATGTCCCTTAGGGCCCCGTCTCACATAGCGACGCATCAGCGATCCCGACAACGATATTAACTTGTCAGGATCGCTGGTGTGTCGCTACATGATCGCTGCTGAACTGCCAAACAGGCAGCTCAGGCAGCGATCAGGACAGCGACACTGCGGGTAACCCGCAGTGTACGTTGGATACCAGCCCGCTGGTGCAGGGAGCTGGTAACTAAGGTACACATCGAGTTTCCAGGCGCGGGGCCACAGACTGTCCAGGAGTTGACGGATGCTTTAGTCCAGGTCTGGAAGGAGATCCCTCAGGAGAACATCCGCAACCTCATCAGGAGCATGCCCAGGCGTTGTAGGGAGGTCATACAGGCATGTGGAGGCCACACACAATACTGAGCATCATTTTGACTTGTTTCCACTTTCATTTTGGGGGTCTCTCCAAATCCAGGCCTCCATTGGTTCAAAAATTTTGATTTTCATTGATGATTTTTGTGTGATTTTGTTGTCAGCACATTCAACTTTGTACACAACAAAGTATTCAATGAGAATATTTCATTCATTTAGATCTAGGATGTGTTATTTAAGTTTTCCCTTTATTTTTTTGAGCAGTATATATATATATATATATATATATATATATATATATATTTAATAATGCTCTGCTGCCTGCACCGAAAAGGCCTGCAGCTGTTGGAGGGGTAAAAATGTGGTCGCTCCATCAGGGGTTACATCTTGCTGTTATGATGCTATGATGGGTGCCCTGTAATGTCAGTCAGTCTTGGGGGACACTGCAGACCCTTTTTATTTTTGCATTCAAGATGTCGACAGGGTAGGATTTCATGGTAATTAGCATTGGTAGATATGAGACTTTTAGCTGCACTCTATCTACAGTATCTTCTTTTTTTTTTCCTGGGGGTATGGCACTCTTGCCTCGGCGTCTTTTCTCTGAGAGTGTTGCGCTCTTGCCTCGGCGTCTTTTTTTCCTTGCTGCCACAATACGCATATGGCTGGAGTCACACACAACCACAAAAAATCGGTCCGTTTTAGACGGTCGATTGTCGGATCAAAATAAAAACATCACACATCCTTCTGGCATCCGATTTTCCTTCAAAGATGCGATTTAATCGCATGTGTGTGTACCTTGTAACATCCGATTTTCATCCGACTTGCGAGATTTTCTCGCAGGCTTGCAAAACTGACATATAATGGATCCAAAAGAATAGTATTTAAATGCCAAAAGAAAGAATAGATATATACACATAGAGCACATATATATATATATATATATATATATATATATATATATATATATATATATAACGTCATTGTGACATATATATATACATATATTTATAGTTCTTACACTTCTACATACTGTTATAGCCGCTAATTCAATTGCCGGCTTCAGTGAAATCACAGAAGCCGACATGAAATGATACATTGTTTCCACACATTTAACCATGTAATTTCATGTATTTTTATATATGTTTGAAACATACAATTACATGAGTATATGTGTGCTAAATTTCAGACATGTAGGGGTTAATTAAAGGTGTAAATTAGTTGAAAAAAAATGCGTGGGCTCCCGCTGTATTTTCTCCACCAGACAGACAAAGCAAGCGAGTGGGGGCAGATAATAATAGCCTAGGGAGGGTACATTTTTTTTGTGCCCCCCTGGCTACTAACATCTGCCCCCAGACACCCCAGAAAGGGCAAATCTATAATTAGATTCGCCCTTTCTGGCACTTTGCCCGTCTATTCCCATTGCCCTGTAGCGGTGGCGAATGGGTTAATCTCACCTTAATGTCACCTTAGTATTGAAAGGTGACCTTAAGGCAGGTTAATAATTGATAGCTGTCAATTAGACAACTATCAATTATTAATCCTATTGTATGAAAGAAAAATCAAACACACACAGTTTAATAAAAAATAAGTTTAATTAAATAATCACACAGTTTTTGACCATATTTTATTTTCCTGCTAAAACCATTTCCTGTAATAAAAAGAAAATAAAAAAGCAAAATTATACTTACCAATCCGATGTACAGTCAGGTCCCACGGTGTAATCCATCAGAAAGGGTTAACAGGTTACAGGTCGCAGAGAGCTAATAATGCTGTCTCAGACCTGTATTCCCCTGAATGAATAAGTTCCTCTCCCAGCGAAAGTAGAGGAATAGATTCATGAATGGAGCTTAATTGATTTATTGCCAATTTAACTGTAGTGACCTGACCTAAAGGGAAAGTGGACACAATCAATTAAGCTTCATTCATGAAACACATCCTCTCCTGTCGCCAGGAGAGGAACTTATTCATTCATGAGCTTTGAGCTGAGCATGCAGGATTACTTGCACTGCTTGGCTCAAAGCTAGTTAACCCTTTGTGAAGGATTACAGCGTGGGACGTGACAGATCGGCGGAATAGGTAAGAATAATGTTGTTTTATTTTTTTTTTTCTTTATTTTAGGAGATCAATGGCTTCGCACGGATTAAGTGTAAAATAAAATATGGTCAAAAAAATGTGTTTTTATTTCATTAAAATTATTTATTCTTAAAGTGTGTGTGTTTTTTTATTTACTTCAATAGGATTAATAATTGATAGTTGTCTAATTGACAGCTCTCAATTATTAACCTACCTTAAGGTCACCTTTCAATAGCAAGGTGACAGTAAGGTGAGATTATTAACCCATTCGCCACCGCTACAGGGCAATGGGAATAGACGGGCAAAGTGCCAGAAAGGGCGAATCTAATTATAGATTTGTCTTTTCTGGGGTGTCTGGGGCAGATGTTAGTAGCCAGGTGGGGCCAAAAATAATGGTCCCTCTCTGGCTATTATTATCTGCCCCCATTCGCTTGCTTTGTCTGTCTGGTGGAGAAAATACAGCGGGAGCCCACGCATTTTTTTTCAACGAAATTACACCTTTAATTAACCCCTACATGTCTGAAATTTTGCACAAATACACTCATGTAATTGTAAGTTCTAAACAAATATCAAAATACAGGAAATGACATGGTTAACTGTGTGGAAACAATGTATCATTTCATGTCGGCTTCTGTGATTTCACAAAACCCGGCAATTGAATTAGCGGCTATAACAGTATGTAGAAGTGTATGAACTATAAATATATGTATATATACATGTCACAATGACATGTATATATATATATATATATATATATATATATATGTGTTCTATGTGTATATATCTATTCTTTCTAGTCTTTATTAAAGCTGTCAGTGTGATTTTACAGTATAGCCGGGGATGAATTGCCGGCTTTTCTAAAGGACACCGATGCGATTTCATCGCAAGTCACAGTGTGGTCCGTTTGTAATCCGATTTTTCATCGCTCCCATAGACTTGCATTGGCGATAGTCGACCCACAATCGGTGGCAATCGCAGCATGCTGCGATTGTACACGGACGTTTAAAACGGACCACAAAAAATCTGATACTGGGAGCTGCTCCATAGATCAACATAGGTCCGACTGCAATGCGATTTTTCATCGCATTGCAGTCGTCTGATTTTGTCGCCAGTGTGACTCCGGCCTATTTCAGCAATTTTCTGCCGGCCGGTTGCCTAGTTCTGTGGCTTTAGGTTTGGGATATTTGTACCTTTCATGAATTCTGCAAAATTGTGATATAATACAAAATACAGCCGTGACTGCGCCCACATGCACAGTCTGATCTAGCGCGCTCTCATCCGCCAAATGGACAGGACAAGAACATACTTACGGTAGATTTATTTGTCTTTTTGGTAAAGCACTTATTCACTGACGCTTGTCTGGGTGCTATTTGACGTACATTGGTCTCGCTGTGGGACCTGCATCTATCGGACATTTATGATCTATGTTGGATGTGTCGGAGGTAGGAATACCGCTTATAGAAGCTAAAAAAGACAGAGAGACCGTGTAGACACTGTAGTTATGCAAAGGGCCATTTTGGTTGTATTGAATAATATGGCCAAGATTGATGCTCACACCCCCCGCTGCCCCAACTGTTTCCGGAAAATCCACAATCTGTGTGTTTTGAGATTCTTTTTCCGCCACTCGGCAGCAGAGACCGGTGTTGCTGGCGATACCAACCCTTTTGCAGTGTAAGGGTATGATCACACAGCGCTTTTTGCAGCATTTTTTTCCTGCTTGGAAGATGGAAAGTGTAGGCTGGAAAAGCACCGTACGTTACGTGCATTTTCAATGCGTCTTATCATGTTTTTTTGTTTTTTTTTATGCATTCAATAAAATGGGTAAAAAAAACGCGGAAAAAAATTGTCATGCTATGGATTTAAAACAAAAACGTATCACCTCTCCAAAAACATAAGGAAAAAAATGCTCTTCATGAATGAGATTTTAGAAATTTGATTTATTTTGCTGCTACTTCAAAACGCTTTTCTAGACCAAAAAAAGAGCAAGTGTGAACAATCCCATCTTTATTTTTTTCTTTGTCTTTAGGACAAAATTGTCCAATAACTAAAATGTAATGTGAAGTATACAGTATAAAGCACTACAAAAAAATTGATTTTTTTTTTTGTGTAGTTTTTCATCTGAAGCACTTTTTTAATTTTTTTTTTAAGTGTGGGGGGGTTCCAAAGGCACTTTATTTTCTCATAGGCCTCCCTGTAGTAGTCTTACCTATCAAGTGGTTTCTAAGCTTTTTCCACTGGCAAGGACATTGTGTGACCATTGCACTTAATCCAGTATCCGCTATAGTGACCAATATATGACCGCTGCAGCCAGTTATTGGCCTCTGTTGTACATATCAGTCTTGGGGACGCGTAACCGCTGCGGTCAGTCATTGGCTGCAATTGTCATGCGTTGCTCACTGCAGTTAGATTTGTTGATTGGCTGCAGTGTTTCCTGAGAAGAGTCAAAACTGCTGAAAAATAGAGAACGATATCAAGGATTTTTTTCAGCTTTTAAGGGGATTAGTTTAAAAAAATCTACATATATTACTGGACTTTATGGTTAAGGATTTGGTTATCTCTGCCGATGCCGTGGTTGTGGCACCTGTACGGTGCGGTAGTAACCGCCAGAGTCATGTCTAGCACAAGCCCTAATAAAACGTGCTGACATTCCTCCCATAACACGTAACCCGCTGACTTCTTGGGAGGGTGATGCCAGTGAAATGTCAGGCTGCTGAGTCATTAGGAGAATTGCATTCAGATGCTTTTACATCCACATAAAAGGCTGCGATTATTGACACAATTACTTCTTTTGTGCTCACAGAGGACGCACAACAATGCACGGATGATGGTTTTTGTTTTTTTTCTGTCCTTTTAGGTCATCTGCCGACTAATATATTTATACATGCACTCATATATCTGTTATGATGACTGGGCAGAGAATTTGGAGTTTTTTTTGTTTTTTTTACTTGCGAATAATCTTATATTTTTCTCTTGTTTCCTATTTTTTTCCCTCTGTTGTTGTAATGGTCACCCGATCATCAGTACTGTTTTCTGGTATCTTTTACTGGTAACAAAAAGCGTCTCCCTCTCCTGTCCCTCATTATAGAGACAACTCATTGGTTTCAATTGGCGTTGTGTAATGCTTCATTTCTCCTCTGGAGGCACTGTAGACAAATTGAATTCTTAAAGGGATTGTCCAGGTTTGTGCTAAAAGTCTGCAGTCACTTTACGTGAGTGCAGACATCTGAGTTCTCACAGCGCGCACACCGTACGCTGTTAGGATTCTCTGCTGCCGGCAGCGAGAGCGGGAATGTGTGTGACTGCAAGTATGCAATTTGCATACATGAGATCATGTGCCGACTAGACTATGCTCAATTCACTGGCATGGAGCTAGGCATCACACGTCTAGTCTATATGTGGACTGGACAGAAGTATGCAACTATCAGACGTATGGTCACATGACCACCGCCGCCGGAGAACCTTGACAGCGCGCAGTGTGAGCACTCAGACGTTAGCAGTCACATAGTGACTTTCATTCCGCATTTCTTAGCAGGTCACAACTTCAGAGCCTCGTGCGGTGAAGTCTCACCCTGTGTGCCCACTGCACCTAGTCACACGTTGGTCAAGACGTCCTTGCAGGTGGCCGTGTTCCACATGGAGGCGTCACAATTTTATTTTATTTTTTTTTTCAGTTATTTGATGTGGATTTTGCTCCGAAACCCACGTGAAAAGCTGCTTCAAATACTGCTGGAGTACGTTCCCTATTAATTTCATTGGGAAACTGCCTACAGTTCACACAGTGCTTTTTTTTAATTTTTTTAGAGAAGCAACGTAGAAATTCTTGCTCCAAATTTGACAAATGAATCAAAAGAAGCAGAAAAAAAACAACAAAAGAAACCGCCCAAAAAACTCTGAAAATTTATTTTATTTTTTTTTTTAATGTGTTTTTTTTTTTTTTTTTTTTTTGGACAGGATCTCACACTTTCACTATTTTCTGCAAGTTGCCACACCCACCAAAATCTGCACTATTTGGTGTGGATTTTCCACTGCGGAAAGCTTTGGAGATGATCCACTGGTGCGGTCACTAGTGGGCGATCCCCGGGGTTCTCTGACAAGTGGTGTTTTCAATGTTTGGACTTGCATAGTGGGGGTTGTGGTGTTGTGTGTGACTTCAAGGAGCGCTGAAGACAAATTACGGCGTTTTCTTTTTCGCTTTTACTGTTTCTATGGTAACCAAGTGCTGCAAAGTCTCCAGCCGGGCTTTTCTGCAAGTGACATTTTATTCCTGTACATATGTGGGTACACGGATTGGTGGTGTATAATCATCATGACTTCCTTTATTGCATACATATCTCATTCCCGCAAAGGGGGTTGCACTGGAACTGCTCAGCCGTGAGCTGCCAACCGCGCCCAAACTGGGGACAGGTGTGGTGCTGTTCCGGCAAGATATATGTGCTTTTGTATATGTCATTTTTTTCTCTATAACCCCTATAATTCCATTTACGGATAAATCCGTCATGGAGCTAGAACCTGTGGCGTTGTCTCAGGAGCTGCTGATTGCATTATACAGCCAGCACATCTACCTCTGACAACTGTGAACCGTTCACTGATATTAACCCCCTTAAGCGCCGCTGTCCATCACGGACGGTGGCATAGAAAGGGTTTTTTTTCCCCCCAAAACCAGCGCAGTTTGTTTTTAAAGAACAAACTGTGCTGTAAGTGCCCTCCTCAGGTCCAGCCCTGAGTCTATGCGTATGAGTCTGATCCTGGCGTTTAATATTGTTTAAAGCACTGACATCACACCAAAAGCGCTGCAGCCAGTCAGCTCAGTCGCCGAGTTGAAAAACGGATCTTCGCACAGCTGCATCAGTGGGAAAAATGCCAAAACAAACCCAATTTTTTAATTACTTTTGTCTCTGAAATTAAAATAAAACTATACAATTTTTTTTGTATTGCTCTAATAGTACTGACATGGAGAAACTCGTTACACAGTCATTTGTACCTTACAATGAATGCCATAGAAAGAGAACTAGAAATAAACTGGCAATTTTTTTTTTCCATTCACACATTTCGCCGCACTTGGAATTTCTTTTCTTTGTTTTCCAGTACATTTTATGGTAACATGAATGGTAGATCGATTTGATATTCCGTGGAAATAGGACAAGACTGAAATGCAGATTTGCAGTGCAATTCGGATCAGTTGCGATCTTTCCTCATAGCTTCATATGAAGAAGGATCACAACTGATCGAAACACGCCTATATCTGAATTTCAGTCTTGTCCTATCTGAAATTCTATTGGAACGTGGGAGCTAGATGTTTTTTTGTATTTTTTTGGTTTATCTCCACTTCTGTGCACAGACCTTGTGATCTGCACCTGTTGGTGAGATGGACTTTCTCCTTTAGTATTGAAGGGAAATTTACACAGAATTTATGTCCTGCCTAGTGATGAGCGAGCGTGCTTGACGCTCGGGTACTCTTCGGGGTGTTGTGGTACGCATCGAGCAGCATGGATGTTTGAGTTCCCGCCCTGCATGTTTAGCGGCTGTTAAACAGCCAATAAACATGCGGGGATTGCCCGTGTATGGCAGGCAATGCCTTTATGTTTATTGGCTGTCTTAACAGCCTTGAAACATGTGGGGCAGGAACTCGAACATGGCGCTAAAGCACCAACGATCCTCGATGCGTACCACAACACCCTGACGTGTACCGGAGTGGCAAGCACTCTCCTTCATCACTAATCCTCCCCAAATTCACCACAGTATTTGATTAACTCTGCCATTATATGCTACTAGATGGTGGCCCGATTCTAACGCATCGGGTATTCCAGAGGAGAAGACCCGTGGCTACCGTCGGGAGATCAGCGGTTAGCGCCGCTGATCTCCCGACTATAGCGATGGCGTGCGTGGTTCAAATCCTGCGCCAATTCGGACTGCGCCTGTTGCTGATTGGTCACGTCCGGCCAGGTGCGACCAATCAGCGACGCGGGATTTCCGTTACAGACAGAATTAGACGATTATATAGTAGATAAGGCTGGAGGATTCACAAATCCGTGTTTCGCCGTTTGAGCACAGACCGGCTGTGGGTCTCTTAACCCGAACTTGACAGACTCAGGCCTATGAAGCTGTTTACCCCGCAGCCGGACAATGAACGGATCGGGAAACACGGACGTGTGAATCCGGCGTAACATCCTTGTTCCTTGTAGCCAGAAGCTGAAGTGAAGTTGACGTCTAGTAAATCATTAACCCGTTCGTCATTTCCCTTTTTAGCCTGTTGATCGTTTTCGAGCAATGACTTTGTTAGCATGGTCCGTCCTGGCGATATCCCATGGGGGTCCGACAGTCGCGTAGTCACCGGGTCAGGCTACGTCAACTAATTTTGGATAAATTAGAAGAATGTTGTAACTTTGTGTTGTACCAGTGCTACTGTAGAAAGCTGCATTACTAAGTTACTCCCTAACATTAAGGCTAGGGAAAAAAGTCTTGATCCCTTGGGGTCCATTCGGTGGGATCACTACCAATCCTGAGAATCGGGACTCTGAAGGGGGGGTGAATGGAGCGAAGTTCGATCATCCGCATTCCATTCACTCAGCTTCTCCAGTGCCCCTGTTTTGAGGATCGGCAGGAGTCCTAGTGATTGCAGTCCTTCCAAATTTAAGAACCCCCCTTTAACACCCATATTATGTTGGATTCTGCAGACTTCTGTGAGTCATAGTTGGTAATGGGGGTTGAGCAGATTATCAGGATTTCTCTGGAATCTATGGGGGTGGACATGACAACCTTGACCAGCACAAAACAGCGCTCCCACTGCTGCGCCAGATAACCAAGGACGTGTCTGTATGAGAGCGTTACTCTGCTGTAATGTTACTGAGTATGCTGCACTCAGGATGTTGGGTTACTTTTTATTTAATTTGGGTCATATAGTTTTTGAGTTTTTTGTACTTTTTTTGTAAATTTTGCCCATTGACCTGTTTAACATTAGGGAAAAAAGAGAAGTTTAGGATTTTCCAGGCTTAGGATAGGTCATCAGTGTCAGATCGGTGAAGATCCGACGCCTGATACCGCCACCGATCAGTTTTTTTGTAAACTGTCTCGAACAGTACAGCTCTGTACACGGTATAGTAGCCATTCCTATCCCCAACTCAACAGGCTCGTAGGTAAATATGAGGCTGATGAGTTTGGGTCAGGGGGACCCACACCCCGTCCATACATCACGGTCTGGTTTTTTTTTTTGTGAATTTCCGGTGTGCGAAACTGACCTAAGAGCGTTTCTTATGTGAATGGAGATGAACAGCACAACTCCGTACTCCTTGTAGTGGCCGTGAATCCAGAATTAGAATAAACCACAATAGTTTTTTGTTTTTTCCCCAAAAATGACACCTCACCAGTTTCTGCGTTTTGTTTTGATAATGCAGCTCAGCCTCATTCACTTCAGTACACCTTAGCTGCAGTACCAGACACAACCTCTGATCAGGAGTGGCACTGTTTTTGGAAGAGGCCACAATCTTTTTCTAATCTATAGAACCTTCTTTGTATCGGAGTTCACAGCTCCACTCCGCTATATAGAGGTCGTCCTGTAAGGAGGCACCAAGATGCTATATAGAGGCCGTCCTGTAACGAGGCATCACGCTCCTATATAGAGGCCGTCCTCTAATGAGGCGCAAAGCTGCTATATAGAGGTCGTCCTGTAATGAGGCGTCACGCTGCTATATAGAGGTCGTCCTCTAATGAGGCGCAAAGCTGCTATATACGTCCTGTAATGAGGCGTCACGCTCCTATATAGAGGTCGTCCTGTAACGAGGCGCCACGCTGCTATATAGAGGTCGTCCTGTAATGAGGCACCAAGATGCTATATAGAGGCCGTCCTGTAATGAGGCACCAAGATGCTATAAGAGGTCGTCCTGTAATGAAGCATCACGCTGCTATATAGAGGTCGTCCTCTAATGAGGCGCAAAGCTGCTATATAGAGGTCGTCCTGTAATGAGGCGTCACGCTGCTATATAGAGGCCGTCCTGTAACGAGGCACGAAGCTTCTATATAGAGGTCGTCATGTAACTAGGCACCAAGATGCTATATAGAGGCCGTACTGTAACGAGGTGCCACGCTGCTATATAGAGGCCCTCCTGTAATGAGGCGCCACGCTGCTATATAGAGGCCCTCCTGTAAAGAGGCGCCACACTGCTTTATAGAGGCCCTCCTGTAATGAGGCGCCACGCTGCTCTATAGAGGCTGTCCTGTAATGAGGTGCCTCGCTATATAGAGGCCCTCCTGTAACGAGGCGCGAAGTTGCTATATAGAGGTCGTCCTGTAATGAGGCGTCACGCTGCTATATAGAGGCTGTCCTGTAATGAGGCGCAAAGCTGCTATATAGAGGTCGTCATGTAACTAGGCACCAAGATGCTATATAGAGGCCGTACTGTAACGAGGCGCCACGCTGCTATATAGAGGTCCTCCTGTAATGAGGCGCCACGCTGCTATATAGAGGCCCTCCTGTAATGAGGCGCCACGCTGCTATATGGAGGCCCTCCTGTAATGAGGCGCCACGCTGCTCTATAGAGGCTGTCCTGTAACGAGGTGCCTCGCTATATAGAGGCCCTCCTGTAACGAGGCGCGAAGTTGCTATATAGAGGTCGTCCTGTAACGAGGCACCACGCTGCTATATAGAATTCGTCCTGTAATGAGGCACCAAGATGCTATATAGAGGCCGTCCTGTAACAAGGCGCCACGCTGCTACATAGAGGCCGTCCTGTAACGAGGCTCCACTCTGCTATATATAGAGGCCGTCCTGTAACGAGGCGCAAAGCTTCAATATAGAGATCGTCCTGTAATGAGGCGCCACGCTGCTATATAGAGATCGTCTTGTAACGAGGTGCCTCGCTGCTATATAGAGATCGTCTTGTAACGAAGTGCCTCGCTGCTGTATAGAGGCCGTCCTGTAACGAGGTGCCTCGCTGCTGTATAGAGATCGTCTTGTAACGAGGTGCCTCGCTGCTATATAGAGATCGTCTTGTAGCGAGGTGCCTCGCTGCTATATAGAGTGTCCTGTAACGAGGTGCCTCGCTGCTATATAGAGTGTCCTGTAACGAGGTGCCTTGCTGCTATATAGAGACCGTCTTGTAACGAGGTGCCTCGCTGCTATTTAGAGAGTGTCCTGTAACGAGGTGCCTCGCTACTATATAGAGACCGTCCTGTAACGAGGTGCCTCGCTGCTATTTAGAGAGTGTCCTGTAACGAGGTGCCTCGCTGCTGTATAGAGATCGTTTTGTAACGAGGTGCCTCGCTGCTATATAGAGACCGTCCTGTAACGAGGTGCCTTGCTGCTATATAGAGAGTGTCCTGTAACGAGGTGCCTTGCTGCTATATAGAGACAGTCCTGTAACGAGGGCCTTGCTGCTATATAGAGGCCGTCCTTTAACGAGGTGCCTCACTGCTATATAGAGCAGTCCTGTAACGCGGTGCCTCGCTGCTATATAGAGGCTGTCCTGTAACGAGGGTCATCGCTGCTATATAGAGACAGTCCTGTAACGAGTGCCTCGCTGCTATATAGAGGCCGTCCTGTAACGAGGTGCCTCGCTGCTATATAGACCGTCCTGTAACGAGGTGCCTCGCTGCTATATAGAGACAGTCCTGTAACGAGGTGCCTCGCTGCTATATAGAGGCGTCCTGTAACGAGGGCCTCACTGCTATATAGAGCGTCCTGTAACGAGGTGCCTCGCTGCTATATAGAGGCTGTCCTGTAACGAGGTGCCTTGCTGCTATATAGAGGCCGTCCTGTAACGAGGCGCCTCATTGCTATATAGAGACAGTCCTGTAACGAGGTGCCTCGCTGCTATATAGAGGCCGTCCTGTAACGAGGTGCCTCTCTGCTATATAGAGACAGTCCTGTAACGAGGTGCCTCGCTGCTATATAGAGGCCGTCCTGTAACGAGGTGCCTCGCTGCTATATAGAGGCCGTCCTGTAACGAGGTGCCTCGCTGCTATATAGAGGCCGTCCTGTAACGAGGCGCCTCGTTGCTATATAGAGACAGTCCTGTAACGAGGTGCCTCGCTGCTATATAGAGACAGTCCTGTAACGAGGTGCCTCGCTGCTATATAGAGGCCGTCCTGTAACGAGGCGCCTCGTTGCTATATAGAGACAGTCCTGTAACGAGGTGCCTCGCTGCTATATAGAGGCCGTCCTGTAACGAGGTGCCTCGCTGCTATATAGAGGCCGTCCTGTAACGAGGCGCCACGCTGCTATATAGAGGCCGTCCTGTAACGAGGCACCTCGTTGCTATATAGAGACAGTCCTGTAACGAGGTGCCTCGCTGCTATATAGAGGCCGTCCTGTAACGAGGTGCCTCGCTGCTATATAGAGGCCGTCCTGTAACGAGGTGCCTCGCTGCTATATAGAGACCGTCCTGTAACGAGGTGCCTCGCTGCTATATAGAGGCCGTCCTGTAACGAGGCGCCACGCTGCTATATAGAGGCTGTCCTGTAACGAGGCACGCAGGGCTTCTGTATAACTGGAATAAGTGTTGTGTGATAGCCATCTTTTTCTTTTATGAATTTACATAAGATATAATCTCATATTTGTTTTCTCACACGAGGAAGTCGCTGTAATGTAGAAGCCGTTCTTCCTCTTTTACTTGCCTGCATTCCAGACGTATTATTAAAAGGAATATTCCTGTCTTAGAACTTGGTGAGATCACTATCCTATTACAATTGGTGGGGGCTGTCTTATGGGGCCCCCACTGTTCCTGGGAATGAGGGGGCCACAGCTTCCGAGACTGCTACGCCAAGTTGCCAGGAGCTCCGCTATGCAGGGATAAATTAAAAGTGTGACGCAGCGCTGTGCCGGTGCGGTGGCCTCTTTATTCTCCTGATCTTAGGACCTCTGCCGATCGTATAGTGATATGCCACCACTTTATTTCATGGCAATCCTCCTCATAGATATGATACTCCTTTACTATGGCACCTAATCCCTTTTTAGAAGGACCACTTTAAGAATATGCTGATCATGCGGCATCCTCCTGCCGAATACCCCAGTGATCAGCTGTGATCGGTGGTGTAAGGCCTCTTTCACATTTCCGGCGGGCGCCTGGCGGCGCCCCCGGCATTTTGCCGCAGCGCCGCATGTGAAAACCTTTCACACTTCCGGCGGCCAAAATGCGTTTTTTTTGCCGGATGGTTTCTGATGCTTGGAGAGATAAGAAACCATCCGGCAAAAAAAAAAAACGTTACATGCAGCGTTTTGTCCGGCCGCCGCAATGTACATTTGCGCCGCATCCGGACAAAACCGCATGCAACGCATTGACATGCGGCGCTAATGCATGTCAATGCGAAAAAAAGCCGCATGCGGCGCATCAGATTTTAAGATGCGGCGCTGCGGCAAAATGCCGGGGGCGCCGCCAGGCGCCCGCCGGAAATGTGAAAGAGGCCTAAGCTCCCGGCAAATGTTTAGTTTTCCTGCAGCACCTCCGCAGGGCGAATGAAGCAGTACGCACTGTGGGCTTAGTATATAATACACGTCAGGTCCTCCAGACCCAAAGATGCTTTTTCTTACCTCTCTAATTATTAGGTGAGGGTCTTGTATGGGGGGGTTCCACTCCTTAATAGAGTATTTAGATATGAGTTATTTAAAGCAGAGAACCCCTTTAAGTGTCAATTGATGATCTCTAGGGACAGTTCACACTAATGTATCGCAGCTGATTTTTTTTTTTCAACCATATTATGGCCACAGTTCTCAGTCAGACCGTGGTTTTTGGGACCCAAATTAATGGTATTATATACGATATATATATTACGGTATATCACATTTTCCGTGCCTGTAGAGGGCGATACTTGAATGACGTTGCAGTACCCTTCACCCCTGGCATCGGCTGGTTGCAGCGTGACTACATTATCACACATTTGTGGCATGTCCTCGGCCTGGCACCCTTCTTTCACCACCATTACCCAGAGCAGAGGCAGCAATGTGTAATCACTCTTCACGTGCTCCTGGTAATGTGACCTGCGCTGTCCCCCATTTGCATATTGCTTCCTTTAGTCAGCGGCTGACATCCTCGGTGGAGTGTACACAGCCCGTGTCATCCCATGAGCCAGCGCTGACTGTGTCATAACAAGCTGTAATATGGTGTCTGACGTCCAAATATAAGTGTGACCGCGCCGCACACATGACTATAAAGTGTATATGGGTTCTCGTCAGTAGCATGACTGCTGCGCAGGTGATATAATGTCTGCCATGGTGCCAGATACTGGGGAAACTGGGAATGTGTTTGTGCCGTTGTCTGCAAAGAGTGCGGCCCCGGATTGTGTCATTCGTTCCATCCAGTGGGTTAGTAGAACTGCTGGAGGGGATTTGGAGAGTTGTAGTTCAACAACTACGAGAAAGACGCCGGTTGCTGACCATTGACTTAGGGCAAGGGGGCCCCAGTTTGTTTTTTTTACATTGAGAGCAACATTTAGCTCTGAGAAATGGTGCCCCCTTATCAATGATCTGCGAGCCCCGTTATCAAGTAGTAATGATCTGCGAGCCCCCTAATCAATGATCTGTGAGCCCCCTTATCAATGATCTGTGAGCCCCCTTATCAATGATCTGTCAGCCCCCTCATCAAGTAGTAATTATCTGCGAGCCCCCTTATCAATGATCTGCGAGCCCCGTTATCAAGTAGTAATGATCTGCGAGCCCCCTAATCAATGATCTGTGAGCCCCTTATCAATGATCTGTCAGCCCCCTCATCAAGTAGTAATGATCTGCGAGCCCCCTAATCAATGATCTGCGAGCCCCCTTATCAATGATCTGCAGCCCCCTTATAATGATCTGCAGCCCCTAATAATGATCTGCGAGCCCCCTTATCAATGATCTGCGAGCCCCCTTATCAATGATCTGCAAGCCCCGTTATCAAGTAGTAATGATCTGCGAGCCCCCTAATCAATGATCTGCGAGCCCCCTTATCAATGATCTGCGAGCCCCGTTATCAAGTAGTAATGATCTGCGAGCCCCCTTATCAATGATCTGCGAGCCCCGTTATCAAGTATGATTTGGGATAAAGATCTGCGAGCCCCCTTATCAATGATCTGCGAGCCCCGTTATCAAGTAGTAATGATCTGCGAGCCCCCTAATCAATGATCTGCGAGCCCCCTTATCAAGTAGTAATGATCTGCGAGCCCCCTTATCAATGATCTGCGAGCCCCCTTATCAAGTAGTAATGATCTGCGAGCCCCCTTATCAAAAAGATCTGCGAGCCCCCTTATCAAGTAGTAATGATCTGCGAGCCCCCTAATCAATGATCTGCGAGCCCCCTTATCAATGATCTGTCAGCCCCCTTATCAAGTAGTAATGATCTGCGAGCCCCCTAATCAATGATCTG
The DNA here is from genome assembly GCA_033576555.1 of Oophaga sylvatica. Lineage (NCBI taxonomy): Eukaryota > Metazoa > Chordata > Amphibia > Anura > Dendrobatidae > Oophaga > Oophaga sylvatica. The sequence goes on along the minus strand of JARQOD010000001.1, from coordinate 423,410,762 downwards.
CGAGCCCCCTTATCAATGATCTGTCAGCCCCCTCATCAAGTAGTAATGATCTGCTAGCCCCCTTATCAATGATCTGCAAGCCCCCTTATCAAGTAGTAATGATCTGCGAGCCCCCTTATCAAGTAGTAATGATCTGCGAGCCCCCTTATCAATGATCTGCGAGCCCCCTTATCAAGTAGTAATGATCTGCGAGCCCCCTAATCAATGATCTGCGAGCCCCCTTATCAATGATCTGTCAGCCCCTCATCAAGTAGTAATGATCTGCTAGCCCCTTATCAATGATCTGCAAGCCCCTTATCAAGTAGTAATGATCTGCGAGCCCCCTTATCAAGTAGTAATGATATGCGAGCCCCCTAATCAATGATCTGCGAGTCCCCTTATCAATGATCTGCGAGTCCCCTTATCAATGATCTGCAAGCCCCTTATCATTATGATCTGCAGCCCCTTATCAAGTAGTAATGATCTGCGAGCCCCCTTATCAATGTAGTAATGTATGCTGCGAGCCCCCTAATCAATGATCTGCGAGTCCCCTTATCAATGATCTGTCAGCCCCTCATCAAGATCTGTCAGCCCCCTCATCAATGATCTGTCAGCCCCCTCATCAATGATCTGTCAGCCCCCTCATCAATGATCTGTCAGCCCCCTCATCAAGTAGTAATGATCTGCGAGCCCCCTAATCAATGATCTGCGAGTCCCCTTATCAATGATCTGTCAGCCCCCTCATCAAGTAGTAATGATCTGCGAGCCCCCTTATCAATGATCTGCGAGCCCCTTATCAAGTAGTAATGATCTGCGAGCCCCCTAATCAATGATCTGCAAGTCCCCTTATCAATGATCTGTCAGCCCCCTCATCAAGTAGTAATGATCTGCAAGCCCCCTAATCAATGATCTGCGAGCCCCCTTATCAAGTAGTAATGATCTGCGAGCCCCCTAATCAATGATCTGCGAGCCCCCTTATAAGTAGTAATGATCTGCGAGCCCCCTTATCAAGTAGTAATGATCTGTGAGCCCACTTATCAAGTAGTAATGATCTGCAAGCCCCCTTATTATGTAGTAGAGCCCTCGGTGCCCCTTATTAATGATCTGCGAGCCCTCTATGAAGTAATAGAGCCTTCTGTGCCCCCTCAGTAAGTAGTAATGATTTGTGAGCTCCCTTATCAAGTAATAATGATCTACGAGCCCCATAATTATTCAACATATACAGCCCCCATAATGGCAAACAAATAGTGCCTGCGGCAAAAAGAGACATGTGTCCACATGAAAAAGAACAGAACCCGCTTCAAGAATACATAAGCACCAGGAGAACAATGAAGCAAACAGGTCAAAGATGTAATGAATAAAATTTGTATTTTTATTATTATGAAATTGATAGTCAGAGTACAAAAAGAGTATATAGTACAACATTAATGTGACAGATACATGCAGGAAAAACACCCAGACGCCAAAGGACAGCACACCGTAAAGGCAAACTCCAAATATATCTCCGTAATATAAGAGAGACATTCTCCCTAAAGTGCCAGTGCATATATGAAAATACCTAGAAAGGGCAAGTATCCCACGATAGTGGCGCTGTAACAGTAATGTGCCAATACCAGTGTCAGGCTTAAACAGAGCCTAAGAGTAAAGGGGAACTTACCCTAAAAAGAGTTTGCTGGAGGGGTGCCCCAGGCCGGGCAGCGTCTAGCCCCGACGCGCGTTTCGCGTGCTTACACAGCACCGCTTCCTCAAGGGGAATGTGTAAATGTGCACAGAAGGACCTTTAATTATGTAGTAGAACCCTCCGTGCCCCTGCAATAACTACTAATGATCTGTGAGCCCCCTTATAAGTAGTAGAGCCCTCCGTGCCCCCTATTCAAGTAGTAATTATCTACATGACCCCTTATCATGAAGTAATGATCTGCGAGCCCCCTTGTCATCTTGTCATGTTGTAGAGCCATCGGTTCCCCTTATCATGTAGTAGGGCCTGCTTTAGGGTATGTAAAAAAGTAAAAAAAAATGGAAGGAAAATATTAGCTGAGACAAGCGCATCAGCTCTTCTATTCCTGAGTCCAACATGTCATATTGTTACCGTACATTTATAAATGTATCCTACCATATGCAGCTCCAAAAATAAAATGGAGCCGGGCGAGAGTGTACATAGCGCTAATTGAATTAGCATCACAAGTAGAGCTAAAGGTGCTAATAATAATTTCCCGTTATAATGCTCTTTAGCTGCCGAGATGGAATTAGCGCTGCTCGGCCGGGTTCATGCTACGGTGCACACTTGCTGTTTTGTCCCTTTTTTTTCCTTTAGATATATTTTCATTCATTTTAGTGTTTTTTTTTTTTTTTCTTTTAAAATCTCAGCTTCTTTTTTGAAAGAAATAGCTATTAAAAAAAAACACGGTTAAAAATTGTTCAACGAAAATAGCTGAGATTCGGGTTTCTTGGCGACTCGGGAAATAACTTCATTTTCTAATTTCGGTTACTATTGAAATTGTCATCCGAGGGCTTTAATTTTATCTTCTAGGATCTAAAATTAAGTAATGGATTTTTTTAATGAGCCGGTTTTAGCAGAGACTATTATTCCGGTTCCAAGACCAAAAATTGTCCTTTTTTTTCTATAGAAATCATTCATTTTTAATCTGTTGCCTCTTTTTTTTATTACTTTTTTTTAAGCCATTAAGTTTTCATCTTCTAAGCTATGTTTACCATGATGTGCAAGTGGAATAGATAGTGCCACTGCTGAGGTCCTAAAGCTTTGTTCCTCTTAAAGGGATCCTATCGGGACAACTTAATTGCTGAAACTAGTAGTATAGCTGTATAGGTACTAGAGCAACTTAATATATGACACCTTTCTTGTCATAATCCGATGTGCCAGCCCTGAGAAATTGAGCTTTGAAGCCACATGTAAATTTTCCTGGAAGTGCATTGGAGGTGTGTCGGTGCACTCGGAGAAGAAGAGCACTTCCAGGCTAATTTGCATGTGGCTTCCAAGCTCAATTTCTCAGCGCTGGCAATACATCCAATTAGAAATGTAGTTTTGTTCTTCTGATTAGCTATGTGGTTACCCATGTTCAGGGCAGTAGCTTGGGTATCCATGGTTACGAACACTAACAACTAACTGTCACTATATGAGTGGTCATAACCATGGATACCTAAGCTACTGCAATGCCCTGCACATGGGGTAAGCGACATAGCTAATCAGAAGAACTATACTATATATCAAATTTGGGGGGAATTTGCTAATATTATTATTATTACTACACCTACTACATATTGGGATAGGATCTTTGAGATGGGAATATCCCTTTAAATCGCTTTCAGACAGGAGCATATCCTCTATATAAATAATCCCAGTAAGGAATATATAGCAGGTGGAGATTTAATTTACATAGAAGGGTCGGATTCTTGCAGTGTTCAGTTTCCCTACAGCGCCTCCACAGGGGTAGTAAAGCATTACATTGGGCCCATTATAATAATTATGTGGTCCATATAATGCCCCGATTAGGCTGGGTCTTGTAAAGAAAGAGACCGACGCATCTTGTAAAAAAAAAACAAAACAAAAAAAAAACTGCAGCAGAAAACCACACCATAGTCGCAATGTGTGAACACAGCCATAGACGACATCGGCAACTTGCCTAAATATAGCAGCTCGTTGTGTTCTCCTCTTGTATGTGAGCGGCTGGAGGTAAAATGATCAATCATTGTCTGCTACCGTAATTCATTTTCTCAAGGTTCCCCTTGTGTCTTATTACGATGAATTGCCGAGTTCAATTACATAAATTGCCTTTCACGTTTCGTTGCCGTGCCCGCCTATATATCCGACTTCCGATTTTTTTGGCATCTTTATGGTCTTTTATATTGCACCCTAATTCTGCATTTGTAATGAGGGGTGCATGTTCACAAATGATATCCTTATAATATTGCAAAGCGCCGTGGAATAAATGGCGCTATAATAACAAATAATAATAATATTGGTGATCCTCGTAGATGTAACAGCGCCCCCTGCAGGCGCCTTGTAGCTGGTCCTTCCTGCACCCGCAGGCTCCTGTCCTTTTGACTCTCATTCCTTGAATATTTACACCGCAGCGTTATCATACGACGACTTGGAAGGGCTCTCCATCCCCATCATTGACTTTTCAGCACCAGCATGAAAACATGTGCGGAGCCGGGGTCCGGGGCATTCCAGGGATGATTCAGGGATTATGGCGGCTCAGATACATGTCCTAAACACTCTTTGCAGTTGTTTTGTCTGCGCAGGGATGATGGCGTATGTCTTCGCTGTCATAACACATTCTCCGGTAACGGGGGTCTCTTGTTCTAAGGCATTTATGAATTTTCCACCAGACTCGGGGAGGCAGGGAAAAGAATGTAACATAACCCCATTCATTTCCTTAGAATAAGTTTTGTCTGGAGGCGTAACTTGGGGCTTGGGGGCCCTAATGCAAAAACTGTAACGGGGCCATAGCCTGTCCTTTCTATCTATCTAATTTCTTCATACTTAAAGTGGTATTCCCATCCCCAACGTCCTATCTCAATATGTAGTAGTTGTGATAATATTAGCAAATACTTCTAATTATAGATGTGGTATAGTTCTTCTGATTAGCTATGTCACTTACCCATGTGCAGGGCATTACAGTAGCTTGGGTATCCATGGTTATGACCATTAAAAGCTAACTAACTCACTATATGAGTAGTTGAAATCATGGATACCTAAGCTACTGCAATGCCCTACACATGGGGTAAGTGACATAGAGAATCCAAAGAACTATACTACATTTCTGATTGGAGGTATTTGATAATATTAATATTACACCTACTACATATTGGGATAGGATCTTGGAGATGGGCATACCCTTTTCACTAAAGGCTCCCTCCGACGCCAGGGCCTGGTTAACTATAACTATACCTCTGGTTAAGGCCCACAGATAGCGCGCCAGTTATCGACACTTGGGCAGAGCAGTCACAGATTCCACCTAACAAGTGTCATGACCGATGAGTGAAGGCCCTTTTGGACATAGCAGTGATTAGCTTCTATGACCCGGTCTTCTCACTGTCTAGATCGGCTTGGAAACCCCCTTATAATCCAGAATTATTGCAAACAATAGATCATCAGGGGAACAGCATAAATTACATGGTCACCAATTTAAAAGGGTGCCACGAAATAGCATGGTTCTCCTATAGAAGGCCACAACAAAAGCTGATAATGGCGAGGTATCTGCGGTAGTCAGGTGCTTTCTGCAGCCTCTGCGTCAGCAATTCGCTTAGCATGTGGCTTCTGCAATTGGGTCAAGGCGTCCCCTCAGCATGTGCTAAGTGCAGACCCCTCTGCAGTGGTGTTCTCTAGGGCCAGCCTAAGTTTTGGAGTATATTAAAGTCTTGGGTCTAATTAACGGCCTATGAAGGCGCAGTAAGAGTGGCAGTGGCTGCCATCAGCTTTTTTTTTTCTGTCTTTTTGACACATCCAAAAAGTGAATGCAATTTACCTTTCTAATGAGCGGTTCTCATTTGTAGCAAACCATGGCCCTTTAAGGCCCACGTCTCTCCGGTAGAGCAGGATATGACTGTATAGATCCTACACACAAAGCCTGAATGTTTAGTTAGGGCAAAGCCCCGCTCCTCCCCTCTTCCTTCCTGACGCTGTCTCATCGCATTATTGTCCTGTGTAGTAATGGTATCCGATGCAGAAGGGGAAGCGTTCAGGGATCGCACAGGGAATACTGCACCGGGTTATACTGGCCCGTCCGCTATTGTCGTCTTCTATTACATTGTTTTATTCCAGTGGCTCTGCCTCCAAAATTCACATCACAAACCGCATACAATAATAAACAGATCCCGTGGACCTCATGAGGCTGGTGTGCTTCCTTTGGAAAAATCATATCAGAATGGCTGTGTAATCCTGACACACTTATGGTAGCTTAGGGGGTTGCCCTCATGTTGTTAATAGGCCATTTTTACATGAATGTTCATGGAAAGTACATCAGTTTCATCAGGTTTACTAATTAATCCAGTTTCCAATGTCGGATCCTTTTCAAAGAGGACGTCACTTGCCAGAGATATGTCATTTGTTTATTTTTATTTTACAACTGGGCATGGTTTTAGGGTAGAATTTGGTTAGGACCACGCCCACTTGGCTATAATGTCTAGCTTCGTATACAGGGAAGAGGAGGCCATATCTGGGGAACGGAGAGGAGCAGGATCAAAAGAAAAATGGCGCCGGATTCAGGAGAACAGCGGCCTTTACACAAGGTTAAAAAATATATTACATATTTATGGCAAGGTTTTCATTAAAAATACAGTAAGTTTAGAAAAAAACTAAAATTTGGTGATTTTTTTTTTATTATTTATGTACTAAGCATATGGCAATTTGATATGAAGATTTTTGTTCTTTTTCGTTTTTTTTCGGACCGTCTATTGAAATTCCACCTCGCCAGCACTAATATTTACGCTTTGGCCCTTTAACATGAGGGTCCTCATATATTACTTGTCTGCATAGTGGAAGACACGCTTCCAGGTCTTGGACTGACTTTTTGCCCCCATGTTCTCGCCGCCCCAGGATGCACGTTGTACAGATCTCTCCCAGCGCTTGTTGCCTAATTAGGCGAAGCTTTATCCACCGTATCGTGGAGCTGTCACGTCCGCGGCCTGCTTTGTGTCCTCATTGCTCCTTATCAGCAGCGTCCTCCAAATACCAGCAGCACAGCTCCCCTGCACGGGCTCTCGTCGCTGACATCCGGGGCTCCGACCGCTTTTTCCCTAAATGATCCCCTTTTTCTGCGCAATTTCACATGAAGAATCTGTTCACCATGATCCTGAAGAGCCTCATAACTAAAGCCAAGGATAAGTCGCTGCCGCGGGATAAGGCCGGAGCCATATCTGCGAAGCTCAAGATCCAGAAGAAGGTAGAAGTCGTCTTTTTTTTTTTTTTCTGCAGTTGTAGCAGAGCTAAGTTTGTCATAATGGTGTTTGTACGTACAAGCAAATTTACTCTACTATCGCGTTACGAGAATTGTACCCATTTTGCTGGGTGTTTGCCGTTCAGAGCTCTGGGAAAGCTGGGTGGCACACATATGTAATAGGTATAACTGTTAGGATATGCCTAGAATTAATCACGTGATCGGCTCGTCTGATGACTACGACCTTTCTGTATATTTGTCTATTTGCGTGTATTAGTCTCCTCTTCTATACATCATGTAAGGAGACATCACGTAGAAATAAGCCGAGCATCCAGCAAACGCTTGTTTGCGTTGTGTGAATAAGAAGCAGGACAAGTTTCCATTGCTTTTTGGATTTCTGGATTGCATTGGTTATTTTTTTTTTTCCTATAATTTTCCTGTTTTTTGGTTTTTTTTTTAGAATTTTTTTGAGACCAGTATTAGATTTTGCTCTGTTCTGGTAAGCGAGTGCATAATCTGTCGCATAGTGTCCTCATGGGTGTTGGTTTCTGCTACATCTGGGATAAGTCGTATTTGCAAAAATACCCAAATTCTATCGCTAATATTTCAGCCAAATAGTCAATTTTCATTTAGGAATAAAAAGCAAAATATCTTTTAGAAAAACCAAAATAATTGTCTTAGTTTGTTAATTTTTGGAACAAATATTCAGTAGATGGTGGCATGATTGGAAAAATCAATGGACTTGGGAGTTGAAAGGATAATGAGATGATGGAGGAGAGGCCGGGCTCACAATCTGTTATTGTTCATCCCAAAGGTGTTGGATGGAGTTGAGGTCGGGGCTCGTACTTCCACAACTCCCCAACCATGTCTTTATGAACTGGTCACAATTGGGGCCGGTGTGGGGGGCAGGCAGACTAGGCAGCTGCCTAGGGACTCTGCTCCCTCAAGGGCCCCCAGCAAGTGGCGTGCCGCTATTGGTCATGGAGAACAAAAAAAGGCCTTCCCCAAACTGCCTGAAGAGCTGGAAGCTACAATTGTCTAAAATGTCTTTTGCTGAAGAAGTAAGATTTTCCTTCACTGGAACTAAAGGGCCAAGACTGACCCCTGAAAAAACAAGCCCATAGGTTAATACTATAGGTTTGTTTTTTAGGGGTCAGCCTCAGCCCTTTTGTTTCAGTGAAGGAAAATCTTACTTCAGCAAAAGACATTTTGGACAGTTGTCCTCCTCCACCAAACTGTACAGCGTCACAATGCAGTCAGGCTTGCAATGTTCTCCTGGCATTCACCAAACTGAGACTCCTCCATCAGAGAAGTGTGATCTGTCACTGCACAGGCGTCTCCTCCAGATCCCAGTGGTGACCGTCTTTACACCACTCCATCCGACACTCGGCATTGTGCTTGGTGATGTAAGGCTGCATGCAGCTGCTCGGCTAGTTGTGTGAGCCAATGCTTTAGTTGACATATATATATTTTTTTCCTATAATATACACACTATCTTTTATTCTTCTGGTACTTCAGGAGATACTGTAACTAGATAACAAAGAAATTTCATGAAAACCTAGAAAAAACCCAACCCAATTCCTTTTAGTTTGGAATCCATGATACTGGATAAGTTCTGTGTTGTCAGTCAGATGTTTCTCCCATATACGCCACCATTCTTATTAAGAGGTGCTAGAAAATACATGTACTGTAAATAAAGAAGCTCTTGTTCTGTCTGGTGACACACGAGGAGACGTCCTCTCCGGTGACCTAGTTTCTGCGTCCAAATTACATGTGTACAGTCAAATAAGCAGAAAAATGAACCTGCGGTGGATGTTCCTCCGGGTGTACCGGCACATTAGCATTGCTTATTTAGTGTCTACATCTGCATACATAATCGCCTTCTTCTGTAGGGTTTATTTACATGTCGCAGGAAGAGCCATAAATCTCTGTCCTCTCTAGTGCCCTTACAGAGTCTTCCATGTCATTTTTGATGACCCTTCCCTACTTGAAATTTGACCTTGTAAATAGCCAGGACATTACTCATTTCCAAACCCCAAATTATGAAAATCTCTGTAATAATCATAGACAAAGTGGAATAGTTTCCTTTATTGTTTATGGGTCATGAGCCTTATAAAGAAAAGGTTAAAGCAAGACTCCGAGTCAACTAATAGACTGCTATGTCTAGTGCAGGATCGGAGAGAGGGCGGCGCAGGGTGTTGGCATCTTGTCTTGCCCGGCCATTCAGTCCCCGCACTTGGTGTATCATCAAGGCATCATTTTCCAGATTCTTCATTTATCTTTGATGCTTTAAAAAATGTGCTAGACCTGTGTAACCGCTGTGTTTGTCTTTTTCTCTTTCAGACTATATTAACAGTGTTTCTTAGTAACAATGAACAAATATTAACTGAAGTCCCAATAACTCCCGAGACGACTTGCCGGGATGTGGTGGAGTTCTGCAAGGAGCCTGGAGAAGGAGCGTGCCACCTGGCAGAAGTATGGCGGGGAACGGTAGGTCGTCCTATAATATGGTGATCAAATGGACCTTGAACGTCATAATGTTAAGTGACGTTGTTGGATGGAAAATTAAAGGGGTTGTCCTGCTGATATTAAGGGTTTTGAATGGTTTAAAATAGGAAAAAAACATGTGGAATGGGTTGTGGGGTTCCCTTCCCGGTCTCTGGCAAAATTTGTTGAGAATTTTCCTGTGGAAAGCAACAGCTCCATGTTAAAGGAAAAATAACAAACCCCACTATACGCGCCCCTCCTGCCATGGCACGGCAGTACTGGCCCCGGGCCAGTCTCGGTACTCCTGGCCTCTTCACATGCTGCTGTGGATGGACAACATTTTCACCGTTGTTCAAGTTCTGCTGATTGTGGAGACATTTTCTGTTTGAAAATGGATTTGTAAAATCTGCAGCAAGTTCCATTCATGTGTGTGCGGTCGTGGTGGAGAAAAGGCTTGTATTCTGTGTAGCCACATGTGCATGGCTCTCACACAAGGGCAGGTGATGAGGAAACTCATGGGGAGCACTATGTGCTCTGTGACATGGGCACACAGGATATGAAGAGGAAGCCGTCACATCTAATCCACAGACACTGAACTAGCAAGGCATGTCAGATCCTGCACACATGGGTCATGTGGGGGTAGTGCAGCCACTGGGGGACTCCTGCAAGATACTGTACCAGCAAGTGCTTATGGGGTACTGCTGACGGGTACTATGCTGGCGGGCTCCTATGGGTCACGCCAGCTTCATACTGTACCAGTAGTTGCATATGAGGCGCTGCACCTAGATACTGTCCCAGAAAGTGAATATGGGGTACTGCTGCCAGATACTGTACCAGCAGGGGCATACAGGGCACTGTTCTCATATACTGTGCAAATGGCTGCATATGGGATACTATTGCCACATTCTGTTCCGACAGGAGCATATGGGGCCCTGCACCCAGATCCTGTTACCAGCAGGAGCATATGGGGCGCTTCACCCATACACTGTTACCAGCAGGTGCATATGGGGCGCTGCACCCAGATACTGTTACTAGCAGGTGCATATGGGGCGCTGCACCCAGATACTGTTACCAGCAGGTGCATATGGGGCGCTGCACCCGATACTGTTACCAGCAGGAGCATATGGGGCGCTGCACCCAGATACTGTTACCAGCAGGAGCATATGGGCGCTGCACCCAGATACTGTTACCAGCAGGAGCATATGGGGCGCTCACCCATACACTGTTACCAGCAGGAGCATATGGAGCGCTGCACCCAGATACTGTTCCCTAGCAGGAGCATATGGGGCGCTGCACCCAGATACTGTTACCAGCAGGAGCAATGGGGCGCTGCACCCAGATACTGTTACCAGCAGGAGCACATGGAGGCCTGCACCCAGATACTGTTACCAGCAGGGCATATGGGCCTGCACCCAGACTGTTACCAGCAGGTGCATATGGGGCATGCACCCAGATACTGTTACCAGCAGGAGCATATGGAGCGCTGCACCCAGATACTGTTACAGCAGGAGCAATGGGCCTGCACCCAGATACTGTTACCAGCAGGAGCAATGGGGGCCTGCACCAGATACTGTTACAGCAGGAGCAATGGGGCGCTGCACCCAGATACTTACCAGCAGGTGCATATGGGCCTGCACCAGATCTGTTACAGCGGGCATATGGGGCGCTCACCCATACACTGTTACAGCAGGTGCATATGGGCGCTGCACCGATATGTACAGGGGTAGGGCCTGCACCCGAACTGTTACCAGCAGGTGCATATGGGCGCTGCCCTACTGTTACAGCAGGGCATATGGGAGCCTGCCATACTGTTCCAGCAGGGCATATGGGCGCTGCACCAGATACTGTTACCAGCAGGGCATATGGGCGCTGCACCATATACTGTTACCAGCAGGGCATATGGGCCTGCACCCGATACTGTACCAGCAGGTGCATATGGGAGCTGCACCAGATACTGTTACCGCAGGAGCATATGGGCGCCACCCAGATACTGTTACCAGCAGGAGCATGGGCGCTCACCCAACACTGTACAGCAGGTCATTGGGGCCTGCCCAGATACTGTTACAGCAGGTGCATATGGGGCGCTGCACCAGATACTGTTACCAGCAGGGCATATGGGGCCTGCACCTGATACTGTTACCAGCAGGAGCATATGGGGCGCTGCACCAGATACTGTTACCAGCAGGGCATATGGAGCGCTGCACCAGTACTGTTACAGCGGGCATATGGGGCCTGCACCAAACTGTTACCAGCAGGTGCATATGGAGCGCTGCACCCAGATACTGTTACCAGAGGGCATATGGGCGCTGCACCAGATACTGTACCAGCAGGGCATATGGGCGCTGCCCCAGATACTGTTACCAGCAGGAGCATATGGGCCTGCACCCAGATACTGTTACAGCAGGAGCAATGGGGCGCTGCACCCAGATACTGTTACAGCAGGAGCATATGGGGCGCTGCACCCAGATACTGTTACCAGCAGGAGCAATGGAGCGCTGCACCCAGATACTGTTACCAGCAGGTGCATATGGGGCGCTGCACCCAGATACTGTTACCAGCAGGGCATATGGGGCGCTGCACCCAGATACTGTTACCAGCAGGGCATATGGGCGCTGCACCCAGATACTGTTACCAGCAGGAGCATATGGGCGCTGCACCAGATACTGTTACCAGCAGGTGCATATGGGGCGCTGCACCCAGATACTGTTACCAGGGCAATGGAGCGCTGCACCCAGATACTGTTACCAGCAGGAGCATATGGAGCGCTGCACCCAGATACTGTTACCAGCAGGAGCATATGGGCGCTGCACCAGATACTGTTACCAGCAGGAGCATATGGGGCGCTGCACCCAGATACTGTTACCAGCAGGAGCATATGGGCGCTGCACCCAGATACTGTTACCAGCAGGGCATATGGGGCGCTGCACCCAGATACTGTTACAGCAGGAGCATATGGGGCTGCACCCAGATACTGTTACAGCAGGTGCATATGGGCGCTGCACCCAGATACTGTTACCAGCAGGAGCACATGGAGCGCTGCACCCAGATATGTTACTAGCAGGGCATATGGGCCTCACCAGACACTGTACCAGCAGGGCACATGGAGCGCTGCACCCAGATACTGTTACCAGCAGGGCATATGGGGCCTGCACCCAGAACTGTTACCAGCAGGAGCAATGGACGCTGCACCCAGATACTGTTACCAGCAGGAGCATATGGGCCTGCACCCAGATACTGTTACCAGCAGGAGCAATGGGACGCTGCACCCAGATACTGTTACAGCAGGGGCATATGGGGCGCTCCCCAGATACTGTTACCAGCAGGAGCAATGGAGCCTGCACCCAGATACTGTTACCAGCAGGTGCATATGGGCCTGCACCCAGATACTGTTACCAGCAGGGCATATGGGCCTGCACCCAGATACTGTTACCAGCAGGAGCATATGGAGCGCTGCACCCAGATACTGTTACCAGCAGGAGCACATGGAGGCTGCACCAGATACTGTTACTAGCAGGAGCAATGGGCCTGCACCGAACTGTACTGCAGGCATGAGTGCACCCAGATACTGTTACCAGCAGGAGCATATGGGCCTGCACCCAGATACTGTTACCAGCAGGAGCATATGGGCGCTGCACCCAGACACTGTTACCAGCAGGAGCATATGGGCGCTGCACCCAGACACTGTTACCAGCAGGAGCAATGGGCGCTGCACCCAGATACTGTTACTAGCAGGGCATATGGGGCGCTGCACCCGATACTGTTACCAGCAGGAGCATATGGGGCGCTGCACCCAGAATGTTACCAGCAGGAGCATATGGGGCTGCACCCAGATATTACCAGCAGGGCATATGGGCGCTGCACCCAGACACTGTTACCAGCGGGCATATGGGGCGCTGCACCCAGAACTGTTACCAGCAGGAGCATATGGGCGCTGCACCCAGATACTTTACCAGCAGGAGCATATGGGCGCTGCACCAGAACTGTTACCAGCAGGAGCAATGGGCGCTGCACCAGAACTGTTACCAGCAGGAGCAATGGGGCTGCACCAGATACTGTTACAGCAGGAGCATATGGGCCTGCACCCAGATACTGTTACCAGCAGGGCATATGGGGCGCTGCACCAGACACTGTTACCAGCAGGAGCAATGGAGCGCTGCACCAGATACTGTTACAGCAGGGCATATGGGGCGCTGCACCCAGATACTGTTACAGCAGGGCATATGGAGCGCTGCACCAGATACTGTTACCAGCAGGTGCATATGGAGCGCTGCACCAGATACTATTACCAGCAGGAGCACATGGAGCGCTGCACCCAGGTACTGTTACTAGCGGGCATATGGGCACTGCACCCAGACACTGTTACCAGCAGGAGCACATGGAACGCTGCACCCAGATACTGTTACCAGCAGGAGCATATGGGGCACTGCACCAGACACTGTTACCAGCAGGAGCACATGGAACGCTGCACCCAGATACTGTTACCAGCAGGAGCATATGGGGCACTGCACCCAGATACTGTTACCAGCAGGAGCACATGGAACGCTGCACCCAGATACTGTTACTAGCAGGGGCATATGGGGCGCTGCGCCCAGATACTGTTACCAGCAGGAGCACATGGAGCACTGCACCCAGATACTGTTGCCAGCAGGAGCATATGGGGCACTGCACCACATACTGTTACCAGCAGGTGCATATGGAGCATGCCAGACACTGTACCCAGGAGCTATGGACTGCACAGATCTGTTACCAGCAGGAGCATATGGAGCACTGCACCCAGACACTGTTACCAGCAGGAGCATATGGAGCACTGCACCCAGATACTGTTAGCAGCAGGAGCATATGGGGCGCTGCACCCAGATACTATTACCAGCAGGAGCATATGGGGCACTGCACCCAGACACTGTTAGCAGCAGGAGCATATGGGGCGCTGCACCCAGATACTATTACCAGCAGGTGCATGTGTGGCACTGCACCCAGATACTATTACCAGCAGGAGCATATGGGACACTGCACCCACATACTGTTACCAGCAGAGCATATAGGGCACTGCACCCAGATACTGTTAGCAGCAGGAGCATATGGGGCGCTGCACCCAGATACTATTACCAGCAGGAGCATATAGGGCACTGCACCCAGATACTGTTACCAGCAGGAGCATATAGGGCACTGCACCCAGATACTGTTACCAGCAGGAGCATATAGGGCGCTGCACCCAGATACTGTTAGCAGCAGGAGCATATGGAGCACTGCACCCAGATACTGTTAGCAGCAGGAGCATATGGGGCGCTGCACCCAGATACTATTACCAGCAGGAGCATATAGGGCGCTGCACCCAGATACTATTACCAGCAGGAGCATATAGGGCGCTGCACCCAGATACTGTTACCAGCAGGAGCATATGGAGCACTGCACCCAGATACTATTAGCAGCAGGAGCATATGGGGCGCTGCACCCAGATACTATTACGAGCAGGAGCATATAGGGCACTGCACCCAGATACTGTTACCAGCAGGGGCATATGGAGCACTGCACCCAGATACTATTACCAGCAGGAGCACATGGGGCGCTGCACCCAGACACTGTTAGCAGCAGGAGCATATGGGGCACTGCACCCAGATACTGTTAGCAGCAGGAGCATATGGAGCGCTGCACCCAGATACTAATACCAGCAGGTGCATGTGAGGCACTGCACCCAGATATTGGTGCCAGCAGGAGCATATGGGCACTGCACCCAGATATTGGTACCAGCAGGTGCATATGGGGCGCTGCACCCAGACACTGTTACCAGCAGGAGCATATGGAGCACTGCACCCAGATACTATTACCAGCAGGAGCATATGGAGCACTGCACCCAGATACTATTACCAGCAGGTGCATATGGGGCGCTGCACCCAGACACTGTTACCAGCAGGACCTATGGGGCGCTGCACCCAGATACTATTACCAGCAGGAGCATATGGGGCACTGCACCTAGATACTGTTAGCAGCAGGAGCATATGGGGCGCTGCACCAGATACTGTCCCAGTGTGTTACGTGTAGACCCCAGAACTAGAAAATTGACATGAGATCCTGCATTAGACATTGAGCTACCAGGGAATTGAGCAGGAAGCAATCACTATTATGGATGCCATGTATACATGGCCCACTTTGGATGTATACATGGACCATTATGAGTATATACCTGGAGTGCTATGGGGGTGTATACTTCGAGCATTATGGTGATGTATACCTGGACCGCTGTAGTGGTGTATTCCTGGAGCTCTATGGGGGTGTATACCTGGAGTGCTATGGGTGTACACCTGGCGCGCTGTGGGGGTGTATACCTGGCACGTGTGGGGGTGTATGCCTGGAACTCTATTGGGGTGTATACCTGGAATGCTATGGATGTACACCTGGCGTGCTGGGTGGGGTGGGGGTGTATACCTGGCGCGCTATGGGGGTGTATGCCTGGTGCGCTGTGGGGGTGTATGCCTGGAGAGCTTTGGGGGTGTATCCCTGGCGCGCTGTGGGGGTGTATGCCTGGAGCGCTGTGGGGGTGTATGCCTGGAGCGCTGTGGGAGTGTATGCCTGGAGCGCTGTGGGGGTGTATGCCTGGCGCGTTGTGGGGGTGTATGCCTGGAGAGCTGTGGGGGTGTATGCCTTGTGTTCTGTGGGGGTGTATGCCTGGAGAGCTGTGGGGGTGTATGCCTGGAGAGCTGTGGGGGTGTATGCCTGGCGCGCTGTGGGGGTGTATGCCTGGAGCGCTGTGGTGGTGTATGCCTGGCACGCTGTGGGGGTGTATGCCTGGCGCGCTGTGGGGGTGTATGCCTGGAGCGCTGTGGGGGTGTATGCCTGGAGCGCTGTGTGGGTGTATGCCTGGCACGCTGTGTGGGTGTATGCCTGGCGCGCTGTGGGGGTGTATACCTGGCGCGCTGTGGGGGTGTATACCTGGCGCGCTGTGGGGGTGTATACCTGGCGCGCTGTGGGGGTGTATACCTGGCGCGCTGTGGGGGTGTATACCTGGCGCGCTTTGGGGGTGTACATCTGGCGCTCCGTGGGGGTGTATGCCCGGCGCGCTGTGGGGGTGTATGCCTGGAGCGCTGTGGGTGTATACCTGGAGGTAAATCCTCACATAATGACTGTAATCCCTGGGTTGGTACATTGCGGCTTCTATACTTGGACTCGGCTTCTGTTTGCCCCAATAATTACTGCATAATAATTATTTCTGTTCCAAATAACAATTTGGATGAATACATCTAATAATTCTCGCTCTGCCGCATGTAATGTAAGGGACACTTTATCTAACAGGATTGGATAGGCCGAGCACCGTGCGGCCCCTCGTCTCCCCCTCCTCGGAGGCATTTAATGTTTTATAGAGTTCGTCTGCGCTGGGGGGCTCCGGCTTCCAGATGTTTGCTGCTGAAATGCATTAGCGTGCTCGTCTCTTCTGAGCGCTCGAGCCGTTTCCTGACAGAGCCTTTACAAAATCAGAAACTCAGCCTGGTTGACTCATGTATTTTTGACGATTTTTCGTCCCCCTCTTCACCGTCCTGATGACTCATTCTGGTAATGGTTTTTGAACATAATAAATATGGTTGGAGGCTCTGCAGCTCATCGCGGCCAGACAGCTGTTAATGTTTGCGATAAGCGGAGACAGTCAAGGTCACCAAAGACACAAAGTTTATACAGGACTTTTTTTCAAAATTTTATTTAATGCTGAAAACTTACAGGAGACATTCCTTTTTCCAGTGTTCCTCCTCCATCTTATGTATACCACTCTGTACCAGCAGAATGGGAAAAATAGTTTCATCATCCATCCTGCAGTGTGTCCTGCGTGTTCTGTGCAACAACTGAAAATCAAAAATGCTTGACGTTTCCAATCATGATTTTACAAGGAGACAAGAGCAGAAGAAAATATAAGTCAGGCTCATCCCTTAGTCCAACTATTACCTTGATGACTCTACCCTGAGCCAGTCACCACACTGGTAACTCATGTACTGTACAATACAATATAAACCTGTCTCCCTCCGCCACAAAGCTCTCCACAGTGCTGCACTGCTCTACATCATCTGTTAACCACCCAACCTGTGCTCTCCATTGTGCTGCACTTCCCTACATCTCCTCCTCATCTGTCTACCACCCAACTCATTCTCTCCACCATGCTGCACTGCCCTACATCTCCTCCTCATCTGTCTACCACCCAACTCGTTCTCTCCATTGTGCTGTACTGCCCTACATCTCCTCCTCATCTGTCTACCACCCAACCTGTCCTCTCCATTGTGCTGCACTGCCCTACTTCTCCTCCTCATCTGTTTACCACCCAATGTGTCCTCTCCATTGTGCTGCACTGCCCTACATGTCCTCCTCATCTGTCTACTGCCCTACATCTCCTCCTCATCTGTCTACCACCCAACTCGTTCTCTCCACAATGCTGCACTGTCCTACATCTCCTCCTCATCTGTCTACCAACCAACTCATTCTTTCCACCATGCTGCACTGCCCTACATCTCCTCATCTGTCTACCACCCAACATGTCCTCTCCATTGTGCTGCACTGCCCTACATCTCCTCCTCATCTCTCTTCCACCCTACCTGCCTTCTCCACAATGCTGAACCTCCAACTTATTTTTCCTTATCTGTCTACCACCCTACCTGTCCTCTCCATAATTTTGCACCCCCCTACTTTTCCACATGTATACGACCTTGTCAGTTCTCTCCTTTTTGCCATTGATCCAAGACTAATTTTAGTCATAATCAGAATCTCGTGCTGCATGATTTCACTGGGATGCACTGCCCCAGACAATCCGTTTAATTTCTAACATTTACTGTTTTAAGCATCTGTTCAGCTGGCCCGATTACATTTCAGAAACTTACACCTGGATTTTTGGCTAGCTTCACACATTCGCAATTCACGACCTGTTTGGAGGACCGCTAAGTATGGACTGGTCACAGGTTTCCCTACCCGAGCTCATCCGCCTCATGTATGGGTGTGAGAAGCCGGCCTATACCACAGTTATCCCTCAGACACTAGCCTCTTTACTCACCGGTAAGCCCCACCTCTCTCTTTTTCCTCATGGGTTGTAAGCTCTTGTGCTCAGGGCCCTCGCCCTATGTTTCGCTGCCTCTGTCACGTCTCTTCACAATTAATGCTTATAATGTAAAAACTAGCATTTTCATTTCAGTAAACTTTTAGGGTCCATTTATGAAACTTGAAGGTAAAATCACATTTTTTTCTGTATTTTTGCAATTATTACGGTACATCTGTTGCAATTATTCTTGTTTTTTTTTTAGAACGACCTTTGCCTTTTGATCACCTGATGTTCGAGCACTTGCAAAAATGGGGTCCCCGAAAGGAGGAGGTGAAGTTCTTCCTACGTCATGACGATTTCCCATCGGAAAGCAATGACCAGGGTAAGCATTGTATCATGCTGAAATCTTCCTATCAAGCCGGTACTAGGGGGCACCATGGTGCACAGTATAAAGCTACCAACAACTCCTGTCTTGAGATCTGAAATATCGGGAGTGCACACATGATGTTGCGGAGTTGGACCAACAAAGAAAAACAGTTCCACCTTTCTCTATGGCCATGTCTTGCATTGCAGCTAAAGCAAGAAAAAAAGGTAGCACACTGTAGCGCTATAGCTTGCAGACACAAAATATGAAAAATGAGTTGCATCACTGCCTTAGAAATATGAAAAATTGAGAAGTCTTAGCGCATAAAATGGCCAATTTATGTGTACCTGGAAGCCACGTTAAGGCTGTTCTCGTATTCCAGGTCCTAACTATGCCTATCCTCGCTTAGAAAAGTCTATTTGTATGGGAACATGTGAATCCTCTCTCTAGACTAAAATCTACATCTCTGTGGAGGGGTAATGGACCTGGTATAATTAAAACGCCTGTGACCAACAGGTGGAGTGCTCAGACAGAAGGTAATGAATACATATAAAAAAACTGACCGGCACATCCTTTTAAATAGACCTAATGTGAACAGGTGCTAAACCTAGAGTCACCAACTCATGCACATTCAAGAAACAAAGGTAGCACACTGTAGCGCTATAGCTTGCAGACACAAAATATGAAAAATGAGTTGCATCACTGCCTTAGAAATATGAAAAATTGAGAAGTCTTAGCGCATAAAATGGCCAATTTATGTGTACCTGGAAGCCACGTTAAGGCTGTTCTCGTATTCCAGGTCCTAACTATGCCAATCCTCGCTTAGAAAAGTCTATTTGTATGGGAACATGTGAATCCTCTCTCTAGACTAAAATCTACATCTCTGTGGAGGGGTAATGGACCTGGAATAATTAAAACGCCTGTGACCAACAGGTGGAGTGCTCAGACAGAAGGTAAATGAATACATATAAAAAAACTGACCGGCACATCCTTTTAAATAGACCTAATGTGAACAGGTGCTAAACCTAGAGTCACCAACTCATGCACATTCAAGAAAAAAAGGTAGTACACTGTAGCGCTATAGCTTGCAGACACAAAATATGAAAAATGAATTGCATCACTGCCTTAGAAATATGAAAAATTGAGAAGTCTTAGTGCATAAAATGGCCAATTTATGTGTACCTGGAAGCCACGTTAGGGCTCTTCTCGTATTCCAGGTCCTAACTAATGCCAATCCTCGCTTAGAAAAGTCTATTTGTATGGGAACATGTGAATCCTCTCTCTAGACTACAATCTACATCTCTGTGGAGGGGTAATGGACCTGGTATAATTAAAACACCTGTGACGAACAGGTGGAGTGCTCAGACAGAAGGTAAATGAATACATATAAAAAAACTGACCGGCACATCCTTTTAAATAGATCTAATGTGAACAGGTGCTAAACCTAGAGTCACCAACTCATGCACATTCAAGAAAAAAAGGTAGTACACTGTAGCGCTATAGCTTGCAGACACAAAATATGAAAAATGAATTGCATCACTGCCTTAGAAATATGAAAAATTGAGAAGTCTTAGTGCATAAAATGGCCAATTTATGTGTACCTGGAAGCCACGTTAGGGCTCTTCTCGTATTCCAGGTCCTAACTAATGCCAATCCTCGCTTAGAAAAGTCTATCTGTATGGGAACATGTGAATCCTCTCTATAGACTAAAATCTACATCTCTGTGGAGGAGTAATGGACATGGTATAATTAAAACGCCTGTGACCAACAGGTGGATTGCTCAGACAGAAGGTAAATGAATACATACATATCAAAAAACTGACTTCAGGTACACATAAATTGGCCATTTTATGCGCTAAGACTTTTCAATTTTTCATATTTCTAAGGCAGTGATGCAATTCATTTTTCATATTTTGTGCTTGCAAGCTATAGCGCTACAGTGTGCTACCTTTTTTTCTTGAATGTGTATGAGTTGGTGACTCTAGGTTAAGCACCTGTTCACATTAGGTCTATTTAAAACGGATGGGCTCGTCAGTTTTTTGATTTGCACTGCAGCTAAGACTCTTGATTGGGAATGAGCTGCAATACCCCACTCCTCCTGGACATGAGTTTTGGAAGACCGGTGACCGTACGGAGTATTATACATCTTGCTGGCACGCTTCTTCTCTTGGTGCCCTGCTTGTTATTTTATAGACTGGTCTTGTGATGCATGGCGTATTTATGTTCCGGCTTACTGTAAAACAAGAGTCTCCCCCCCCCTCAGTAAGAGTAGTAGCATCATAATGGCTGGAGCAGGAATGTGCGTCTTTGTTATTTCCTCTGGCCTGGCATGCTGCCAGCACTTTTATTATCATGACACTTTAACACTTGAGGTATAGCAGAGCCCTACGCCGGGTCCCTGTGCACTGGTGCCACTGTTAGGACTTGTCATGTACATGGAGCTGCTATAGGAAAGAGCCTCTGTTTCTGCTGACTTCTTTCTAGATTTGGCTCCAAATAAACATGTGAAATGGAAACTTACCACTGCATTAAAAGGCAATAATGTGTCAACATCGTGCTGCAGTTTTGCTGCAAAACTAAGGCTAATCCTTGGCAAAATCTGCTGATTTGCTGCAGATTTCACCCTTTTAATTTCTTCCAATGTGTTGGTGAATTGTCAATTTTCTGTGCTGATTTTTGGTCCCACCACAGAATAAATTCATGCAGAAATAGGTAGCTTGCCACTTAAAGTTAGCTTTAGAAATGCAAACTATCAAAGAATCGGCACTAGATTTCTGCCTCAGAAAATACAGATTTCATCTTAATAGGGAACCGCTCTAGTTTATTGTTCTACTAAAACTGGTGGTATTCCTGTATAGGGCATATAACGACAAGAAAAATGATACCCATCTTGTAGTAATCCCATGTGCCAGCGCTGAGAAATCAAGCGTAGAAGTAATATGCAAATTAACCTGAACACGCCCCCAGTGCCCTTCCCGACTGATTTGAAAGAGCATTGGGGGCGTGTCAGTGCACTTTCAGGCTAATTTGTATGTGACTTCTAAGCTTGATTTCTCACCGCTGGCACATCAGATAACTACAAGACGGGTATCATTCTTTTTGTTGTGTTGGGAACTATACCGGGCACATTCAGAAAAATAGAGTTGACCCTAATTCTGTGGCTTCATGTGGGATCTGGAGCCACAGCTGCTATAAAAATATGTTTGTCCTATTTTGGGTAAAAAGAATAAAATGACATTAAAGTACTAACATTGTTTTACAACTATGTGAACAATAGATCTTTGGGGTAGGCGATCCCGCGTCTGCAGTGGGGGGCAGCGGTACAAAATATTCTCATAGATTTCTATTCTTATTCATTTCAAGATGTCATATTTTTCTTTAATTGGTAAAGAAAATGTTCTTTTTTTTTTTTTCCTTATTCCACTTTACAATCTTTTCTTTCACAGGTCACTTAAATTATAAATAAATAAAAGTTTGGCAACTTGTAAGTTTAGTTTTTTTTCTCTCCTTCCTTTTAGCTGCTCGTCAGGCTCCAAATCAGAGGAACGGACTGACTGGAGAGAAGCGTCTTGAAAATGGGGTAAGACAAGTTATCACGTAAACCATTGTACTTGACGATGGGGCCTCTGCCAGGGATCATTACTGCCACCATGACGTGCAGGTTGCCTATGATTCCACCATGGTGTCCTGGCTTCTCTTAGGCTGTGTGCACACAATGCGTTTTCGCAGCGGTTTTTTACGCGTGTAAATGGTCCAAAAACACAATGGAATACTTATGCTAGGTAATTCAATGACAATCCTGCGGCATGTCAAATTTTTGCTTTTCTGCAGCGTTTTTGACTGACTTCAATTGAGTCAGTCAAATCTGCAGCAAAAAAGCAGGTGTAAAAAGGTTTGTGGATTTGCTGCCAAAAACGCTGCGAATTGTCAAAGGAAATGATTTCAGAAAAAGGAAGAGTGCGTGGACGGAGAATGTGCGTGTGTCTGTGTGTGTCTGTCTGCGTTCGTGTGTCTGTGGATATATATATTATATATATATATATATATAATTTATATATATATATATATATATATATATATATATATATATATATATATATACTAGCTATGAACCCGTTCTACGCCCGGCTGGCAAGCATTTTTATAGGTATATGGTCTCCCATGCTGGTATGTGCTGCCCCCCTCCTTTCCTGGTATGCATGGCACCCCTCATCCCTATCCTGGTATGCATGGTACCCCTCATCCCCACCCAAATCTGGTATGCATGGCACCCCATTCCTCATCCTGGTATGCATGGTCCCCTCATCCCCCAATCCTGGTATGCATGGTACCCCCCTCATCCTTATCCCGGTATGCATGGTACCTGCTCATCCATATCCTGGTATTCATGGTTCCCTCACCCCCCAATCCTGGTATGCATGGTCCCCTCACCTCCCAATCCCGGTATGCATGGTCCCCTCACCCCCCAATCCTGGTATGTATGGTCGTCTTCCGCCCAATCCTGAAATGCATGGTCCCCTCACCCCCCAATTCTGGTATGAATGGTCCCCTCACCCCCAATTCTGGCATGCATGGTCCCCCCTCATCCCTATCGTAGGATGTATGGTACCCTTAACCCCCAAATCTTGTAATGCATGGTCCCCTCATCCCAATCCTGGTGTGCATGGTACCCCTCAATCCTGGTATGCATGTTACCCCTCATCCCCCAATCCTGGTATGCATGGCCCCCTCACCCCCCAATTCTGGTATGGAT
Organism: Oophaga sylvatica; assembly: GCA_033576555.1. Lineage (NCBI taxonomy): Eukaryota > Metazoa > Chordata > Amphibia > Anura > Dendrobatidae > Oophaga > Oophaga sylvatica. Next base: position 423,387,273 of record JARQOD010000001.1, on the reverse strand, counting down.
GGTCCCCTCACCCCCAATTCTGGTATGCATGGTCCCCCCTCATCCCTAACGTAGGATGTATGGCACCCCTTACCTCCCAATTCTGGTAGGCATGGTCCCCTCACCCCCAATCCTGGTGTGCATGGTACCCCTCTATCCTGGTATGCATGTTACCCCTCATCCCCCAATCCTGGTATGCATGGTCCCCTCGCCCCCTTCCTGATATGCATGGTCCCCTCACTCCCAATCCTGATATGCATTGTGCCCTCACCCCCCCTATCCTGGTATGCATGGTTCTCTCATCCCCCTATCTTGGAATGTATGGTCCCCTCCCCCCCAATCCTGGAATGCATGGTCCCCTCACCTCCCAATTCTGGTATGCATGGTCCCCTCACCCCCCAATGCTGGTATGCATGGTCCCCACTCATCCATATCGTAGGATGTATGGTACCCCTCACACCCAATCCTGGAATGCATGGTCCCCTCACCTCCCAATCCTGGTATGCATGGTCCCCTCACCCCCCAATGCTGGTATGCATGGTCCCCCCTCAACGTAGGATGTATGGCACCCCTTACCTCCCAATTCTGGTAGGCATGGTCCCCTCACCCCCAATCCTGGTGTGCATGGTACCCCTCTATCCTGGTATGCATGTTACCCCTCATCCCCCAATCCTGGTATGCATGGCCCCCCACCCCCCAATTCTGGTATGGATGGTCCCCCCTCATCCATATCGTAGGATGTATGGTACTCCCCTCACACCCAATCCTGGAATGCATGGTCCCCTCACCCCCCAATGCTGGTATGCATGGTCCTCCCCTCATCCATATCGTAGGATGTATGGTACCCCTCACACCCAATCCTGGAATGCATGGTCCCCTCACCTCCCAATCCTGGTATGCATGGTCCCCTCACCCCCCAATGCTGGTATGCATGGTCCCCCCTCCAACGTAGGATGTATGGCACCCCTTACCTCCCAATTCTGGTAGGCATGGTCCCCTCACCCCAATCCTGGTGTGCATGGTACCCCTATCTGGTATGCATGTTACCCCTCATCCCCAATCCTGGTATGCATGGTCCCCTCGCCCCCTTCCTGATATGCATGGTCCCCTCACTCCCAATCCTGATATGCATTGTGCCCTCACCCCCCCTATCCTGGTATGCATGGTTCTCTCACCCCCCTATCTTGGAATGTATGGTCCCTCCCCCCCAATCCTGGAATGCATGGTCCCCTC